>CM051235.1:522677052-523179358 GCA_027917425.1 Gastrophryne carolinensis | reverse complement strand
TCGCTGTTCAAGGTCGGACGCTGGCGCTGTGGGCTGAGGCTGGAATAATGATGAATGAGTCGCTATATGGCGCTATCTCAGTCGCTATCTCAGTCGCTAAGCAGGATCGGCTTGATAAATGTGTGATTGTGGTGGGGAGCCGGCGTTCTCGTGGCGGTGCCCGTCATTACCGGCCGCTCACCAGTCGCTACCTGTCGCTATTCCTTCATAAATAAGGGCCTTTATTTCAAAAGAGGTCAAATTAAAGTTAAAAAGAAGATCGCCATGCGGTGAAGCGGGTATATGATGGAGTTAAAGCAGAACAAGCTCTGCTTGGTGGCTATCCGCCAAAGCGGAGCTGAGGGGGGGCGGGACGCACCTCCTCTTTATTACTTTTTTTTACCTGTATAATTTTCTACTGTGTGACTGTGTTTGTATATTACTGACATTATGACAGTTTGAATATTACTGACATAAAAACAAATGTTTAATGACCCTCTGACATCACTGATAATGCTATTTCTGGTTGACCTTTGATCATTTAAACTCTATGGTCATTAAAGCCCCGAAACGTTGGACTTACTGACAAGCAAAGGCAGATTCCAATTTATTTGATTTGTATTTATTGAATGGACTTTTGCGTAATACAAGCTTTTGTGAATGAAGGAGTGCTGGCTTTTCTGTTACTTCACGTCCTTGCTTACATGTATGGCAATCAATCATGTGACCGCTGCTGGCTATTCAGGTTTCATGTGAAAACACAGCGGGCACCAGCAGTCATGTAATTGGCTATTAACAAGGAAGTGGTAAGCATGGTCTGACTTGGCTTTTCTTCCTCTCTTCTTCTTCTTTAAAGCTAAATAAAAAAACTTGAGTATGTAAAGGATCATATACAGCAAACCTGCAAGAGGGACAATTAAGGTTTACAAGGGACAGATAGACTTTTGGTTGCTGTAGACATAGTCATTTTTAAAGTATTACATTACAAAATGCCCTATACTTTAAAGAGATCCTCCAACCTATATATATATATATACTTTCCAAATGAGTATTCAAATTTGATGTGATTGTCATATAAATGTACTTTTTTGTTTTCCATTTAAACTCATGAGTTTTGTGTCTTAGGGATCTTCGCTTTACTGAAATGAAGCTCAAACACCTGTGATAATTAGTTTGCCAAGTAAATACAATTAAAGGAAATTTCCTTAGGAAGTTTGTTTCACATCAAGCAGGCCACAGGCTTCATGCAATAAGGAAATGAAAAAGAGTCTCTCTGTTCCTGAAAAGCAGCAAATTGTGCAATATCTTGATCGAAGTTTGAAAACGCAAGATAGGAAAAAGGTAAGGTTATGGTACTGTAAAGAGATTTGGGGCTGATTCAAAGTACAGATGGGTTTGTGCAGATAAAGGCATACATGAGGAAGGTTTCTGCCAGACAAATTTAGCAGATTAAAAGAGAAGCTGCTAAAATGCCATTATAAAGCAGCAAACAGGTATTTGAAGCTGCTGGTACCTCTGGAGACCTCAAGGAAGCAGTTGTGCATAAACCTATTATTTGGCCACCGGTGCTCACAAGCAGATATGGCTGCCATGGTCCCAGACATAAATGAAGACTCATTTTCAAAGAGTGTTGTTTATTGATGAGTGCCATGCAACTCTGGATGGTCCAGAAGGTTGAAGTAGTGCATGGTAGGTGGAGGCACCATGCCCCCACATGGCTGCAATGTCCTTGTTACATATAGGGTATAGAGAGTTTCTGATTGCCCACTTTCTTCTCCATCATATTCATACATAACTATGCATCTCGTTTTTCGAGCTGCTATGGGCAAAAAAGGAAAGAAACTCATGGTGTGGCCACAATGCTTCCCTGACCTCAACCCAAGAACCTTTGAAGAATCAACAGAAGATACATGAGGGTGGGAGGCATTTCACGTCAAAACAGCAGGTCTGCGAGACTAGTCTGACATCCAGCAAATACATTGAAGCAAGCAAATCTAAAAAAAACCTCACAAGTTCAAAGGATGGAAGAATTGTGAAGGTGATATCAAAGAAGAGCTCTGTTAAGATGGTTTTGATTGAAATAGCTTTTGATTTCAGTAAATGTGATCTGTTAATGCTACAAATTCTGTAGTTCTTTGCAACCTATTTAAATGTATTAGAACATTTTGAGCATTTTGAGAATTGATAAATGTGAGAATTTGTGAAAACAAAAGTGTTTGTTCAATACAATTTATACCATTGGCGGATGACTTGATGGTTGATAATTTGCATACAAATTTGGAATGTGGGCTATATATTTATGAAGTTAACAGTGACTAATCTATTGAGACCTAATAGTCCTTAAAATAAAGCAAATCAGTTTTGTAGGCCTGAAGACAAGATTACACAATGTTCCTGATCAGCTTACTGTCATGTGACAAGTTGAAAAGTTTGTGCTCTGCATTAACCTTAGTCGCAATTCGATTGGCCAGGAGCAATGGTGTCAGCTTTAACCTGAGGTTATGCTAGGATAAAGCAGGCAAATCCTTATTGACTGAATTAATTGCGATTTAATAGGCTTTAATGGTTTGTCAGTATGTTTACACATGCTTTGCTCCGTCATTCTTATCTTAGATAATACAGCCTCAGATAATACAGATAAAAAAGGGCAACATTTTTTTCGGCCTAAAAGACGCACCTGCCCATAAGACCCACATAGGATTTGGAGGAGGAAAATTAGAAAAAAATGTTTTGAACCAATGTTGTGCTATAATACCGTCCCTTCAAGGGACAATGGGCAAGGATGAGGAATCCCCCAATTTTGTGGCTTTCTCCCCCTCCCCATTATAGTCAATGTGGCATTATAACCTCTCCCATTCACAGACACTGTTGCATTCTCCCCCATCCCATTTCCCATAGACAGTGTGAGATACCGCCCTCCCATTCCCCATAGGCAATGTAGCATTTCCCCCTCCCATTAACCATAGGCAGTGTGGCATCTCCCCCTCTCATTCCCCATAGGCAGTGTGGCATTCCCTCCCATCTTATAGGCAGTGTGGCATCCCCCCTCCCATTCCCATAGGCAGTGTGGCATTCCCCCATCCCATTCTCCATAGGCAGTGTGGCATTCCCCCTCTCATTCCCCATATAGGCAGTGTGGCATTCCCTCCCATCTCATAGGTAGTGTGGCATTCTCCCTCCCATCTCATAGGCAGTGTGGCATTCTCCCTCCCATCTCATAGGCAGTGTGGCATTCCCCCTCCCATTCTCCATAGGCAGTGTGGCATTCCCCCATCCCATTCTCCATAGGCAGTGTGGCATTCCTGTCATCCCATTCTCCATAGGCAGTGTGGCATCCCCCCATCCCATTCTCCATAGGCAGTGTGGCATTCCCCCCATCCCATTCTCCATAGGCAGTGTGGCATTCCTCTCATCCCATTCTCCATAGGCAGTGTGGCATCCCCCCATCCCATTCTCCATAGGCAGTGTGGCATCCCCCCATCCCATTCTCCATAGGCAGTGTGGCATTCCCCCATCACATTCTCCATAGGCAGTGTGGCATTCCCCCATCCCATTCTCCATAGGCAGTGTGGCATTCCCCCATCCCATTCTCCATAGGCAGTGTGGCATTCCTCATAAGCAGTTTGGCATTCGCCCCATTCCTCATAGGCAGCGTGGTATTCTCCCATCCCATTCCCTATAGGTGACAATGTGGCAAAAAACAAACGAAAAAAAAAGTAAACATAACCAGTGCTCCTGGCCACCACAGCCACCGCAAGGCCAGAAGATGGAGGAGCGGTGGGCGGGCAGGGTAACTAATCCCTGCCTGCTATCTCTGACTGCTCCTCGGGCATGCAGCCTGTGGACGTTGCCTACGCCAAAATTTGATTGCGGACAAAGGATGCTGCAGCAGGCCATGCCCATCCCCTGCATGGAACCGGGTGTTTGCGTGTGTGCATGTAATATGTAAAAGGCGGAAACATTTTGAAAAACTGGTTACAAAGTCGAGTAATCAGAGATTCTTTACCTTACTTTTTACACCTGCCTACAGAAGGTCTAAAAAGTACGCTTACAATCCTGCATAGTTTATTTAATGAAAGAGACATGTGGGAGTGAAACATGTATTCTCTTTAAATTGAAATAAAAAGCTTATCCCTCCTCACTGAGCAAACCAAGCCGGGTACCAGGCATAGGTGCTGTTAGTCCAGGGTTCAGAGGGTGAATGGTCAGCCTCTATTCCCCTTGGCACAGGTACCTATCTGACAGGCATTCAAATTCAAATGCATTCACAGCAATTAGAAGTGATATATATATATATATATATATTTACATATTGATATACTATAGCTACAAAGTCACAAATATTGGGGGCTAACCATTTAGAGAAACTAAATAAGAAACATAATTAAGGGAACATATGTTCCTAGGCCAGGTAGCGCAGGGTTTTCCCAGAAACATGCTTGTGCTGATGCTTATACTTTCATTAATGTGATTAAAGGTTTAACTGAGATAAAAAAAGAATTGCCTCTACCCTGCCCTGCTTTAATGCTTTATTGGCAGAAGCAATAGACACAAAGAAGCCACTCGTGTAGGAGCCAACATGTCTTCCTGCTATCCAGCACTGATTTTTCTACTTTTATTTTATAATGTTTGCCCTAATCCCATTTTTCAAACATCCTTGGTTTTGGACATGGCTAAAGTTCTACTGGACAACTATTGCTTTCCGGAGAACCTGGTAGGGATGCAGGAGACTATAGAACAGGCAGTAAAAAGTGGGGAGATTCTTCACATCACTGATCCTTATACCTTAGCTAATGTCTTTACAGCCGGGGTACAAGGTTCACTCAATGACCCTCGACTAATAGTATCTTATGAGCCATCTCAAACTAATGTGGAGCAAAAAAAAGAGGCTTCTCCAACGCCTGAGCAGCTGCAGTTCCTAGTGGAACATTCCATTAAGTACGAGCTTCTACCTGGAAACATCGGTTACCTTCGGATTGACTGTGTTATCGGCCAGGATGTTGTTCAACAAATTGGTCCCTTTCTCGTAAAGAACATATGGAAAAAACTCATGCCAAGCTCTGGTCTGATTTTGGATCTAAGGTACAGCACTGAGGGTAAGATCTCTGGAATTCCATTTATTGTATCCTACTTGTGTGAGGCTGAACCTGTAGTTCATATTGACACAATTTACAACCGTCCCACAAATACTACCACTGAGCTACGCACACTGCCTGCCCTGATAGGTGAGAGATACAGCAAAGACAAAGATGTTATAGTGTTAACAAGCAAGTTCACCCTAGGAATTGCCGAAGATGCTGCCTACATTCTTAAACACATGAACAGGGCAATCATTGTTGGTGAGAAAACAGCAGGTGGCTCTTTGGACATACGAAAGATTAGAATTGGCCAGAGCAATTTCTACATTACTGTTCCAGTATCACGATCGATAAGCCCACTGACTGGGCAGAGCTGGGAGGTAGCTGGTGTTTTCCCCTGTGTCAATGTGGATGCTAATGATGCCCTCAACAAGGCTTTAGCAATTTTGTCTGTCCGTGCCAAAATTCCACTCGTGTCACAGCAGCTTAGCGAAATCTTAAGCAAATTCTATGCTTTCTCCGACCGTGTCCCAGCTTTGCTTAAGCATCTTTTAAATGTTGACTATGTAGCAGTTATTTCTGAAGAAGATCTTACAGCTAAATTGAATTATGAACTTCATTCAGTGACTGAGGACCCCAGACTGATCATAAGAAGCAAATCAGATACCCCCGTGCTACCAGAAGCATTTCCTTCTGCTGCAAATTTACCAGAAGATGAAAATGTTCTGCAAGCTTTGGTAAATAGTGTTTTTAAGGTGAATATTCTTCAAGGGAATATAGGTTATCTGCGATTTGATGAATTTGCAGATGTTTCTGTTCTTGGCAAATTGGGACCTTACATTGTCAACCAAGTCTGGGACCAGATTGTTAGCACAGAAAACCTAATTATAGACTTACGTTACAACAGTGGAGGACCCTCATCTGCTGTTCCTTTGCTGCTTTCATATTTCCAAGATCCAGAGTCTAGGATCCGACTCTTCACCATGTATGACCGTCTTTCAAACTCTACAAAGGAGTTCTATAGCCTTCCTGAGATGCTCGGAATTCCATATGGGGCTAAAAGAGGAGTTTATGTTCTTACCAGTTACAGGACAGCTACTGCAGCAGAAGAGTTTGCCTATCTTATGCAATCTTTGAACAGAGCAACAGTCATTGGCGAAATCACCTCAGGGACACTTACGCACTCAAGGTCATTTAATCTTGAAGGCACCCAGCTTACTGTCACAGTACCAGTGATCAACTTCATAGACAACAATGGTGAATGCTGGCTTGGAGGAGGTGTGGTGCCAGATGCTATTGTCCTAGCAGAAGAAGCCTTGGAAAAGGCAAAAGAAATAATTCTGTTTCATCCAGAAGTGTTTTCTTTAGTAGAAGGTACAGGATCCCTCTTAGATGTCCACTATGCTATTCCAGAAGTGGCTAATAAGGTCAACAGTGCCCTTCAGCGTAAGATGTCTGAGGGTGGATACCGATCTGTGGTGGATCTGGAATCATTGTCATCCCAACTTACCTCAGATATTCAGGAAATCTCAGGAGACCATAGAATACATGTCTTCTACAGTGACATAGAACCAGAAGTCTTGGAAGACCAGCCACCAAAAATTCCCTCCCCAGAAGAACTTAATTACATCATAGATGCTTTGTTCAAAATTGAAGTTCTGCCTGGCAATATAGGGTATCTGAGGTTTGACATGATGGCTGATGCAGAAATAATTAAAGTTATTGGGCCCCAGTTGGTCAACCTTGTTTGGAACAAGCTGGTGGACACAAGTTCTCTGATTATCGATATGAGATATAACACTGGTGGCTATTCTAATGCTATACCAATCTTTTGTTCATATTTTTTTGAACCTGAGCCACTACAGCACCTTTATACAATATACGACCGAAGCACTTCTACTGGCACTGAAATCTGGACATTGCCACTAGTGGCTGGCCAAAGATATGGCTCCACCAAAGACATTTATATACTCACGAGTCACATGACCGGGTCAGCAGCTGAAGCCTTCACAAGATCAATGAAGGATCTAAATAGAGCAACTGTAATTGGGGAGCCAACGAGTGGGGTGTCATTGTCCGTTGGTATGTACAAAGTAGGGGAAAGCCACCTCTACGTTTCAGTTCCCAACCAAGTGGTGATAAGCTCAGTGACTGGCAAAGTGTGGAGTGTTTCGGGAGTAGAGCCCCATATAGTCATGCAAGCCACTGAGGCCATGAATGCAGCTAAGCAAATCATTAACCTGCGCACCAAAATTCCCTCCATCATTCAGACTGCTGGCAAACTTGTGGCAGATAACTACGCCTTTGCAGAGACTGGGGCAGCAGTTGCCTCAAACTTACTTTCTTTGCTGGATAAAAAGGACTACAAAACAATAAAGTCAGAAGTGGAACTAGCTGAAAAACTCAACTATGATCTTCAGACTCTATCTGGAGATGTTCATCTCAAAGCTGCTTACATACCAGAAAATTCGAAGGACCGCATACCAGGGGTTGTACCAATGCAGGTAATAACTTTTATAATGAAATAAATAAATACACACACACACACACACACACACACAGTATTTTTATTCCCATAAGATGCACCTGCCTATAAGACACACCCAGGATTTGGAGGAGAAAAATTTGAACAAAAAAAAATTCTGAACCAAATGGTGTGCTAAAATACTCCTTCCTATTCACCCTATTATAGACAGTATGCAGAATTCCCCCAATCACACCATTACAGACCTCACATTACAGGCAGTGTGAGGGCGTCCCAATTGCAGTCAGTCTGTGGGCATCCCAATTACAGACAGTGTGCGGGCATCCCAATTACAGACAGTGTGGGGGCATCCCAATTGCAGACAGTGTGCGGGCATCCCAATTGCAGGCAGTGTGCGGGCATCCCAATTGCAGGCAGTGTGCGGGCATCCTAATTGCAAGCAGTGTGTGGGCATTCCAATTGCAGGCAGTGTGCGGGCAGCCCAATTGCAGGCAGTGTGCGGGCATCCCAATTGCAGATAGTGTGCGGGCATCCCTATTGCAGGCAGTGTGCGGGCATCTCAATTACAGGCAGTGTGCGGGCATCCCAATTACAGGCAGTGTGCGGGCATCCCAATTACAGGCAGTGTGCGGGCATCACAATTGCAGGCAGTGTATGGGCATCCAAATCGCAAGCAGTGTGCAGGTACCCCAATTGCAGGCAGTGTGCGGGCATCCCAATTGCAGGCAGTGTGCAGGCAGCCCAAATGTAGGCAGTCTGTGGGCATCCCAATTACAGGCAGTATGCAGGCAGCCCAAGTGCAGGCAGTGTGTGGGCATCCCAATTACAGGCAGTGTGTGGGCATCCCAATTACAGGCAGTGTACGGGCATCCCAAATACATACAGTGTGTGGGCATCCCAATTACAAGCAGTACGAACATTCCCAATACTGATGGGGGGGTGGAATATCACACTGCCTATAATGGGGGGGATGCCTCACTGCTTGTAATTAGCCTGCGACTAATTGCTCTCCCACTGAAGAACAGCAGAGCCATTTGTTGAATGACATAGGCAAGGTAAACGGCTCTGACTGGACTAGAGTTCATGCATGCGCTGTAGGACCGGGAAGAGGTGAGTTTAACAGGGTGTTCCTGGCGTATTATACATGGTGATTTTGGCCTGTCGAAAGTAACTTGACTTATAAGTGTCAGGTTACCTTCCAAGCTATCAGCGCTGAGGCTACACTGCTACTATACATTTGTAATCACAGTGAACAGTTCTGGATTCAATCAAAGTTATTCCCAGGCTTTTAGTAGCTCTAGTAGATCTACACAAATCATTGCAGGCATTTGTAAGAGAAAGCCTCTGCTAGTTATAAAGTCACTTCAGGACACAGCAGAAACAGTAACTGTAATTAATATTTGACCCCTTCCTTCCCTGATTGTAAAATATACACACACATTATCAAAAGCCAAAACTGAATTGTCTACATTCCTACAAGATAAATAATATAAATTATAGGGTCACTTATAGGTGTTTATTTTGTTTGGCCCTGTAAGCTATTTGTTGTGGCAGCATGATGCCATAAAATCAGAAATAGAAGTATAGGCTCCTGAATCTAACATTTCAGGTCTTGCAGTGAGCCCAGACAGTAGGTGAATTGCACAGTGTCTATTTTCACTGTGCCAACATACAACAATGTTTTAGACATATTTTTAATTGTTCATCATTCTCAGTTTTCCATCAATATTTTTGTAAATACCTTACCTTTCAAAGATCTAAGGGGTCCCATGAAAATAATATTAAATACATGCTGAATGGCTCAGAAATAGCTAGCAGATAGGCAGAATAAAATGGAGAAAATAGCCTGGTAAGGAAACAGGGTAAAAACTCTTCCTTAAGAGCTGGCAGGCTACACACGTTCTTCTACCAATCATCCTCAAACTAATTCTTCCGAATGCTGGTGTTTCTCCAGTAGTACAACAAAAATGGCTTCCTAACCAGGCAGAAAAAAGAGATGGTTTTTCTTGGAGGTCTACTGGAGTTGTTACAGGAGGGGTCTTCAAGGTCATTCGCAGATACCAACATGGCAGGCTTGTAAGTTTGATTTTTAGTAATGAGCCCTTTAAAGTGTTTATCTCCCTTTTTCGCAGATTCCCTCTCCTGATATGTTTGAGGATCTTATTAAATTTTCCTTCCACACGGATGTGTTTGAGAAAAACATTGGTTACATGCGGTTTGACATGTTTGCTGATTGGGATATTCTCAACAAAGTTTTGAATCTCCTGGTAGAACATGTCTGGAAGAAGGTGGTTGGCACTGATGCCTTAATTATTGACTTGAGGTAAGTCGATACCTAAAAAAAAATCAATCCAATTGAAATCCTGCCTGAATTTCTAATCAAATAGCACAGTGAAGTTTACTGTAAAAGATAAGTCTTATCCATCACCCTAATGGGAATTACCTTTATTTGGGTTTAAATAGGATTATCGCTGATCTGATCCCCCCCCCCCCTCCAGTTTTTCCTTTGGGCATTATTTACTCACCTCGCCAAGCGATCTGGGAGACCTTCTGACGGGCGGCGCCATCTTGCATCCCATCAGGAACTGCGCGGCCCCTGATCTTGTGTCTTCGCAATGCCCATGAATGGGATGCAATGGGGCTGCCCGAAATCCTGCAAGACTTCACTGAGCTGCAAGATCGCTGTGGGACATTGACGAGCATGGCATAAGGCCATACTTGTCATTAACAGACGGCTAAGCGGACGGTGGGTCAGGATCGGGCCCTGAAACAGCTGGATGTCATTCAAACAGGTAGCGGCGACATCCAAAAGGTAAGTAGGGGCCAATGGGAGGCGGGGGGGATCAGCCCCTTTTTGTTTTTGGTCCAATGTTCCTCTTTAACAGAAATTAAAAGAAAATACTCACTAAACTCACTCTTACTTTTAGATTTAATATTGGAGGACCTACAAACTCCATCCCAGCACTCTGTTCTTACTTCTTTGATGAGGGGTCACCTGTTCTTCTTGATAAAGTCTACAGCCAGACTGCTAATGCAATGACAGATGTATGGACCCTGCCGCAGCTTGCAGGTAAAATGTAGACACTGTATCCTTGCAATATTGTATTGAAAAAAATAATTCCCGGAGGTAGTTACTGTAGAGCAAATGAGGTCAAGCTTATCTTATATAGGGGCCTTAGCTTCAGCTCTATATGCTCCACTTTCTAAATTTACATTTAAAGGTGCATGTAAAGTTTAAAAGCAGCATAAAGTTCTCCTCCATAGCCTTGGGATCACATTCTTTAAAATGTACTAGTCTTGGAGATCTGCTTTTGAGATTTGTGAGCATCCCCCTCTTATTTATAAAGGTAGGGTGCCAAGTCAGTTCCTGGCAAGGGTGCACTACTAGTCTTTGGGTCTGGCCCCATGCCATGTAAAAATTACGGGTGCTCCACTGGTTCCTCACTGGTACAGTGAATGTAATATTTGTTTGTTGATTAATGCTGTTAGGTGAGCGGCGCCTGGCTGAGATGCCTTCGCCGCCATCTTGGTTGTGGGCAGATTGCGAGGCGATACCCTGGAAAGACCCGTGAGATTGCGCTGTGCCCCTGAGATCAAGAGAGGCGGGGTGGTATTTAGGAAAAGAGGGGAGTCGAGAGGCAGGAAGGACGAATGCTGACACTGGGCAGGCAAAGTAGGCCCCATAGGATTCAGGCCTGAGAGTGCGCCCAATGTGGTCACTGCTGCCTGACAGTCCACTTCAGAGGTGAGGTGTCCCCTAGCCGTCTGGGAGGGAGACCTGCTTAGCACCAATTGCTCCTGTCTGGAGAGCATGACTGCTGTCACATGTGGTGAATCAGGAGACCCAAAGACGGTAATCCTGGACAGGTGGTCGGAGAAGCAAAAGAGGCCATTCGCAGTAGTATCATTACAGTGGGGTGGCTTGTCTCTGGCTGCCACCCAAATGACATTGTGCTGTAATGGTAGTTAAAGGGGTTAACCAGCAGCAGTTATGGTCAGCTTTAAACTGTAATCCCAGGTATGTCATGGTGTCAACTTATCTCAAGCAATGTCACAACACACAGGTATGGTAGCCAAGGGTAAGGGTTTATGGGGCCGCAGCATGGGGAGAGGACAAGATGGTATTTCAGCAGGTGCTCAGTGACAAGCAGGATAGGTAAAAGTAGCCCTCATGTACTGGGGTGTCCGACACGTGACGGCAGGGAGCAGGTTCTTCTGGGCCCAGGGTGTCCTGAGTGTGTGTTGTGAGTAGGTAAGGGTTAGGGTTTCAGGGAAAGGTAAGTACTCACTGGTGCCGCTTGGAAAGATGTACAGCAGTCCAACTGTTGAAAGCAGAGTTCCTCTTTATTTATTCCACAAGCAAACGGCAAACACGGAACAAGTACATGTCTTCCAGTTACATCTCTGGTTCTGTCCATAATCAGCTACAATCATCAGCATTGCTTCCATAGAGAATAATGTCGTAGGTTGGAAACTCTCCTTTCTCTCTCTCTCTTAGAGTCTGTGCTCCTGCTCCTTACAATTCAAATGGTGAATCACACACTCTTTGAGTTGGGGGCTTCCCTATATTCTCACTACCTTCCAGAACCTTCTATCACATGTTCAGCCTCGTGTCCGACATCTGATAGGATGGTTGGAAAACCCTCTGACCAATCACTTACCTTTCAGTTGTAACTATGTTACTAGTATATCTCCTGTTATGACTAACAACCCTTCTGCCCTCTCCTTCTAGAATGTTCCCCATTCTAGCCTATGGACCCATGTTGGTCCATGGCCTAAACCCACTACTGCCATCTAGGGTCTATTTAGATTATGGCACTTCCAATGTACTTAAATGGGTAGAAACCATAAAAGAGCTTAATGTATGGTTAACTCTATTTAAAGGATTCTTATTAGTGAATGAAAGTGTTCCTAGTTATCACCAGGTCCCTACATAAAGCTTGTCATGGTCAAATACACAGCTCACAGGACAAATGTTTGTTTATGTGTGTGTGCAGTGATTTAGAGTTTCTCAGCCCCCACTGGCAAACTGACCAGATGTCCCACTTTCGGTGGGACAGTCCCACTTTGTGGACCACTGTCTTTTGCCAGCCACTTTCAGACAGCTAGCTCCATGAATAAACAGCTAGCTGCAGTCTACTGGCCCGTGACGTGAGTTACTGGCCAGCGTCTGCAGCCTCTTACCTCATCGAGGGGCGACTTGCACTGCTCGATGTCGCCACCCACTCACCGTGCCACTCGCTCCCACGCCGCCACTGCTCCCCATGTCAGAGCCGGCTGCTCTGACACGTGGCTGGCTTACCTGGGGGGGGAAAGGCTGCACCCGGGAGAATTGTGGGATACATACTCCCGGGTGTAGCAAGATGGCGGTGTAGAAGCAAGATGTCCTATGCTCCTGGTGTAGAAAGATGGCGGCATGGGAGAGAGATGCCTGGAAGCCAGTGGGCAGGTAAAGTGAGTAAGTCATTATTAAGCATGCAGCAGTTTTCATGTTTATTAATGACCTTTATTCCAACAGATTTTACTGATAACAAAATAAAAAGGGATAATAGAGTGAATGATACTTAAGGTTTGAGGTCCTTCTGAGTTAGAGGGAAGCACAATTATGGGTTGAATGGGTCCTTTTAGATGACAGGGCTATGGTCCATCAGACTTTTGTAATAAAACATTTCGACCACGCTGCGCTAAGACAAAATAATAAGAAAAATATGCTTACACCTTTGTGTTTCAGAATGTAAGCATGCAGGTATACTTACTTCTGGGTCCTGGCCCACGGATTCCGCAGTGCCACACATCACTGCAGCTAATCTTATGGAACCCACCCGCAAGCCCGTTGCTACGAGGTTGGAGGGGGGGTGCGCACGGCTGTGGAAGGAAGAAGAATAAAGATCTCCCATTCTTCCTTGCCAGCCTCTGTTCACTCACCCCCGCTGGGAGGGGTGTGTATAGTCTTGGCCGTGGTTTACCTGAGGATCTCCATCCTCCCCCTTGCTGTCAACTGTGAACTAAACCCCAGGCAAGCCATGCCCAGGACTATAAATTTCCCTCCCATCGGCAGTGAATGAGCAGAGGCTAGGGGGTGTGCCAGCATGGATGGAAGAGGGACCTTCATTCTCTTTCCATCCGAAGGCTAACACAACGGTCTCCATGATTGCCTCTCCCAGCTGAAGAGGGCCCAAGGAGACACTGGAGCAGTGAGAGCACACTGCCTATGCTGGATGAAGAAGGACAGTTTAATTTGAAACAAAAAAAATACTTTTGGGGCGAGGAGGGCGTGCCCATCCCCACTGCAAATACCTTATATCACAGTTGCCACAGGCACATGTACCCGGTAGGTCTAACTTTTGCTTGGATAAGAGCGGAGCACACACCCCTGCTCTGTCCAGCGGCTATTTGATCAGGTTTGAAGGTTTCCTGCGCTCCACGCTAAACAACCAGCTCAAAATTATCTTAAAATGGCGGCACCTGTTCTTATTTTTCAGCTTCTTTAGGTAAGCTCTTTTTTCCTTTTTTTTACATTTTACATTATGTTATTTCTTTTAAAGGGGCAATCAGAGATTTTCAATGGGACATCTTTTTTTTCACTGTTGGTCCACTTTCAGCTGTCATTGTGCCAGGGGTTTCCAAGGTGTGGGGGAGTCAATGCCAATGAATATCTGGAGCAGGGTTTTGTGGGACACACCTCCTGGCATAGTGGTCCAGTTCTGGGCCAAGAAAGAGTGCAGACATATTGCCAGAGGCAGGTATAAAAGTATTGTTATCTTCTGAACTCAGTCCCTTGAGCACAAGTGAATTGTTTATTTCTTAGTTGTGTTCTAGAGAAATGTGAGGGAGGGTGTGCCCAGGTTACCTCAAAAATAGCAGTCCTTAAAATGCTAGGGGGGTTGGGTCTGCTTAAAGGGAAAAACAGAGAATTCAGCAATTAGATTAAGGAAAGCCCTCATGTTCTGAAGTCAAGATTTTGTTATATATACATTGTTATTGATAAAATATTCTCCTTTTGTCTGTCTCTTAATATTTCTCTTCAGGCTCATCATATGGCTCCAAAAAGCCTCTGGTGATACTAACCAGCTCCATGACAGAAGGGGCTGCTGAGGAGTTAGTCTACATTATGAAAAGACTCGGGCGAGCATACATTGTGGGAGAAAAGACAAGTGGTGGGTGTCATCCTCCCCAGACCTACCATGTGGATGATACCCACCTGTACCTCACCATTCCCACATCCCGATCCGCCATTGATGACCCCAGTGCCTCCTGGGAAGGCAAGGGGGTGCTGCCTGACCTGGAGGTGCCCTCTGACACAGCCTTGGTAAAGGCCAAGGAGATCCTGGCTGCTCAAATACAGGAGAGTAGCTAAGATGGGGCTTAGGCTGTATTTCTAGCACTATCTAGTGCTAACTGCAGGGCAGTAACTCATAGCAACTAGTCAGTGACCACATTTTACTGTTTTCAATTGCGCATTAGTCTGATCTGTTGTTATTGGTTACTGCAATTTGCACATCATTGTTGTTCTTTGCAATCAATAAATAAGTCTGTGTGTATTTGGTGTAATACAATAAATATATTTATTTTAAACATATCTTATTTGAAGCTAAAAATCTTTTTCTTTAGTATTGTTGAAATCTTTGACATATCTGACACGTGTTCTTTTCAAGGAAGTGTGTAGTGGTTGGTCATGTTTAAACTGACCATTTTAAGGTCATTTATGGGGTTTATTCATGCGCCAGGTAGTGCTTCGTAGTGGCAGACAGCGCCTGGTGAACGCTGGGCGCTATACGCAATACCACATTTATGAAGGCGATTCTGGTGAGCGCCATGTAGTGTAAGATTCTTCATTACAGGCAGCTCAGCGTATAGTGCCGGTGCTCTAGCTTCCAGAGCGCCAGGTATTACCTGTCGCTACCTGTTGCTCTCCCATACATTTCTATGGATGTTCCTTCTAATCTCTATAAAATTATTTTTTTTTCACTCCTGGCCTTGAAAAAGTCATTTTTGAATCATTTTTTATTTTTTTTTTATGCAGAACTGTCATTACAGGTCTGGCACTAAAGTGTTAATGTCACAGTTTTCCAGCAATGTCATTCCATGTGTTTTCGCTTTGTTACTGGTGGATATGTGTTCAAAAACAGACTTTAATCACACAGCGTCTGCCGCTCTATGCTATAGCGACCAGATTTAGAGCGCAGGCGCTGTGTGTGTCCTTTTCTGATAAGTATGGTGTGGAGCGCTGAGAGTCGGACTGAGCTGGCGCTACCTCTCGCTCCCTGCAGCAGTGTACTGGTGTTAGAGCTCCCAACACACATCACATTCATCAATGCCGGGCAGGTTACTACAGCGACTGAGGCGCTTTGTTACAGTGCCGGATACATGTTTACAGCGTCTACTAGCGGTCGCTCTAAGCGCCGCTATACAGGCGCTCATCTGCCGATACCTGGCGTTAGTAATGAATAAGCCTCCATGTCTTACATGACTATCAGTGGTGTTTGTCTATCTGCTGGACAGAGAACATAGAAGGAAGAGTATTCTGGACAATTTTTGGTCGTCATGCAATCGGGGCATCCCAAATCGTGAGAGTATGTGGAATACACAGCTCTGTTTTTGCTCTTTAGATCTTCTTATAGTGGACCAGAAGCCTTGTCCCTATCCCCCCCACACGCTCAACTCGAGTACCTGGAGGCAATCATTCTGCCTTCAGGTAGCTGAGTTTCTGAAGGATCTGACTTGTTGGCCCATACTGGCCAGGCCCACCACAAATTGGAGATTGCTGATCATCTGGTGACATGGCACCCCTACTGGCTGCACCTCTAGGTTCCCTGTAGTCTGAGGCACAGTCCCATCCCAGCCTTTGTGAATGGCCAATATGTAATGGTAGAGGCACCCTTACCACTGGTGATATGACTGGGTGCAATGGCTAGCTGTGGCGCCGCTCATCATAAAAGTAGCAGGAAAGCCAGCAATCCTTTTTCAAATTGCTTATATTGTGCAAATGTAAATTCAATAAACAAATTCCATGAACAAAATTGCCCTGGTGTCTGGCCATAAGTCCAACGTTTCAGACCCACAACGCCCCTTCACCAGGGACCAACAAAGCAAAACAAGACAGGAACAAACCAGTGAAATGTAAATATGCAGAGGTCCCCTAAATCCAGCCTGACGTCATCAGTGACATCAGCGGGTCATATACACTTGTAAACAGGTCATAAAAAAGCACTACATGATCAGTAATGACCCACAAACAAATGGAACAACATGTTCCCGTCCCCCCTTCCCTCTAGCCGGCAACCACCGAGCAGAGCTTCATTCACTGTCAACGTACCCGGCAGGCAGGTTGCTAAGCAACTCTCCTCGCCATTCCTCTGCCTGCATCTGGGGAAGGCACCTCCGTCAGAAGTGCGCGGAGCTCTGCCTGGCGACTAGTGACGTAATGGCCGTGGGGAGCCTATCACCGCTCCCGGCTGCGGCGGCCATCACTCGCAGCACAGGCTGTGGGCCTAGACAGCGGCTGGATCCCATAACCTACCGGCACAATATAAGCAATTTGAAAAAGGAGTGCTGGCTTTCCTGCTACTGGCTGGGAACCATATACACGACATGAACCTGCTGTAAAGATTCTTTGTGCGATTCACATATCGAGGAATCCCAAATCAGGATGCTGTGGGGATTTTTAGACTTCAGGGCAGCTGAGGAGGGTTTTGTTCTGCTTTAAATGGAGGATTTTCATTTTTGTCTACAATTGTCCTTTAAGAGAAATGAGTTTTGAAAGTATTAGCTAACATAACAGTAACATTCAACACTACAGGATATCCTAAAAATAACCCTAACATTTGTACTGTTCTCTCACCTACCGTATCCAAATAGATTGTCAGTGAATTATTCATCACGCAAAATGTTCCATCAGTGGATTTGGCTCAGCATTTATCTTCCTGAAAATATACTGTATATGTTATGACTAGAGACGCAATAGAAGACTGGATCTGTAGAGCAGCAGCGCCCACTAGTGCTCAGAGTTGGGATACACCTCAGCATTAGTACTGAATGGCCAGTTTCAGTGAGAATTCCTGGTGTGATGCTGTAATAGAAAAGAATGCGCAGGTAACGGCCTCACGGGCAGGCTGATTCATCACTAACGCCAGGTAGCGACAGATGAGCGTCTGTAGCAGGCATTTTCAGAGCACCCGCTAGTAGTCGCAGTGCTCGGTTGTAGGTCGCTAGTTTATAGCGACTCAGTCGCTGTTCAGTAATGGTGTATACATTGTGAGGAGTCGCTATTTGACCAGTACAGAGCTGTATGGGAGCGCATGTTAGCGACTGCTCATAGCGACCGACTCACACCATATTCAGCAAAAAAACAGCCTCACAAATATCTGGCGCTGAAAAATGCATGTTTGATGCCAGAGCGCAGGAGGCGGTGTGTTTAAAGTCTGGTTTTCAGCATCTATCAACTAGTAACAAAGCGAAAACATATGGAATTACATTGTAACAACATTGTAACATGAACACTTTAATGGCAGACCTGTAATGTCATTTCTGCGGAAATATCTGAAAAATGAAGCATTTGTCAAAAAACTGCTATTTCAATGCCAGAAAAGGTCACAATGTTATTTGAGATTTTTTGGGGAAAAAAAATAACAAAAACCCTGTTTAAAGTGGACCAACACCCACGGGTGATCGGCCCGGGAATCTATAAGATTCCCGGGCCGATCACCCCCCACCCCGCGGGACATCCGAGATCGGGATGTCCCGCGGGGTGAAACCCCCCCCAAACACCCCAACTCACCTACCTTATCTTCGGCGGCGGCCGGCCGCCGCCGCCTCCCTCGCGCCCCTGTAGGCGTGCGCGCGCCCGCGCCGGCCGTCTGCGAATGGCCGGCGCGGGCGCGCGCGCGTCAAAAGTGACGCGAGGGAGGCGGCGGCCGCCGCTTAGACGTTCCTTGTACGTTGGCGCTGGGAGCGGGGAGAGGTGAGTTATTCGGGGGGTTAGGGGGGGTTTCACACAGCGGGGCACCCCGATCGGGGGTGCCCCACCGAAGTGGACCAAGACCCAGGATAGTCAAAATCCTGGGTGTTGGTCCACTTTAAAGAGAAATAAGAGAACGTCCATTGAAATGTATGGGAGAGCGACAGGTAGCGAGAGGCGCTGTGCAAGGCTGAACGCTGGCGCTGTTCGCTGAGGCTGTGAAAATGATGAATCAGATGCTACATGGTATTATCCAAGTCGCTAAACAGATTCTGCATGATAAATGTGTAATTGCGTGCCGTGTCTGGCGTTCACCAGTCGCTACCTCTCATTAACCAGCCACTACCTGACGCTATCCCTTCTTAAATAAGGGCCTATATCTTTAACCAGACACATACTTGGGGCAGCTGTTTGTGATTGGCCAGCCCAGGCACGCCCCCAGCTAGGGGTGGGGATGCACCAACCAGCTCCCTAGCTGCAGTGATGTCACAGCTTCCTATCTGCTGCACACTCTGCACACAGCATTCCTCACTCACCACAGGCCGCCCACCCGCCACATGTTGTTATTTATTTATATTATTGTCTCTGATCTGATCCTGCATTTGGGGGGCCCCTGGCAAGTGGGGGTCCCAGGCATTTGTGTGGTTTGTGTGGTGGTTAAGCACACCACTGATTGTACAGGAAAAAAAATAGAAGAAAGAGACACAGGGAACCCAGGAAAGTGGCAAAGAGCGATGGCAGGTGCATGAAAAAGGAAGAAGAGAAGGTAAGAAAAGAGAAATGGAGAGACAGAAGGTTATGTGGAAAGGAGAGAGAGAGAAGAAGAAAATACAGGAGAATAAGAAGGTGAAGCGAGGAAAGCATAGAGAAAGTAAAAGACGAGGAAAATGGAACTGACAACAGAAAGAGATAAAGGGAATGCAGAGAGGAAAGATTAAAAGATTGTGTAAAAATAGGAGGAAGGCAGGAATGAGAGAAAGACAATGTTGAAACAAGAAGGAAATTAAAGAAAGGGGACATAGGAAAGAACAGGGTGTGGAAAAGAGGTAAAAGGATGGAATGAGAAAAAAGAAGACTGCATAGAGAAGGTGATAAAAGGATGGAAGGAAAGTGACAAAAGAAAGAGTTTGAAGTAAAATAGAGAGGCTAGAGGGATAGAGAAGGTTAGAAAAAGAGAAGAATGGAAGAAAGGCGGCAATAGAAAGAGATGGAAGGAGTGTGAAAGAGAGGGATGAAAGGAAAGAGTAAAAAAGCTGAAAAATGAATTTGGAAAAAAGGAGAAGGAAGGGTGAAATGTGGAAAGAGAGAGAACGATATATAGAGAGATTGAAAAAAGTGGGAGATAGATGGAAGAAGTCAGGAGAAAGAGATGAGGAAAAAGAGATAAAAGGAAAAGAAAGTAAAAGAAGGGGGTTGAAGGAATGTGGAAAAAGAATATAAATGGACATGGCATAAAATATGTAATGAAAGTGAAAAAGGTAGGAGGTAGAATGAGAGGCAAGAAAATAAGATGGATGGTGTGAAAGAGGGATGGAAGGTGTAAATGACAGTACAAGAAGTAAATCTGGAAAAGAAAAGAAGAAACAAATATAGCAAATTGAATGAGAAGGGAATGTGAAAATGTCAACGAGATATAAAAAAAAAAGGAAAGACTGAGCTAGGGGAGGCAATAAAAGGGAAAACAAGAAAAAAAGGTCTGGATGGTGTCTCCCGACGGCCCTCCGCAGGGTGATCCTGAAGAGAGCTCTCACACAGGCCGCCATCACTGGGTTGAAATGAAACATAACAAAATCCTTGTAATGTACAGAGTTAGAGGCTGATTCATTAATAGCGACATGTTGCGACAGTTGAGCGACAGTAGCGGTATTTTCACAGCGCCCGCTAGTAGTCGCTGTGCTTGGCCGTTGTTCGGTTGTTGATAGCGACTCAGTTGGTGTGGCGTAATGTTGAATACAAGGTGACGAGTCGCTATTTGACAGGTTCCGCGCTGTATGGGAGCGCATGATAGCGACTGGCCATAGCGACCGGCTCCCACCATATTCATCAAAAAATCAGGCTCAAAAAATTCCCGCGCTGTGAAATGCATGTTTAAACCCCAGAGCGCTGGCGGCGATGTGTTAAAAGTAGTTTTTTAACCCCCAAACCACCATATTTTTTAAAATAAAAAAAAAGTTTATAAAATAATTTAGTAATATGAATACATTAATATCAGACCTGTAATATCAATTCTGCACACATTTTTTTTCTCTTAAAAAAATTATCTAAAATGGCAGAAGTGGTCACAGAATTTTTCACATAAAAAAAAAAAAACATTAATAACAATTAATTATGAATATTTAAAGATTGTTCCATTGAAATGCATTGGAGAGCGCCAGGTAGCGAGAGGTTATACCTGTCGCTGTTCAAGGTCAGACGCTGGCGCTGTGGGGTGAGGCTGGAATAATGATGAATGAGTCGCTATATGGCGCTATCTCAGTCGCTAAGCATGATCGGCTTGATAAATGTGTGATTGTGGAGGGGAGCCGGCGTTCTCGTGGCGGTGACCGTCATTACCGGTCGCTCACCAGTCGCTACCTGGCGCTATCCCTTGTTAAATAAGGGCCTAAATCTGCAGCTCTGAGCGTAAATCTTTCTATTCAGTAGATGTTGTGCAGAGATGTGTTTAGGCTTCTTTAAAGAGGAACAACGGACCTCTAAATGACCAGGTCCTATTACACCCCTCACCCGGTTCTAATTAACTTTTGGAAGTAGGTGTCCTCCAGATTGCCAACGTTCTGCTGCTTTTTAAAGGCCCTGGTGTCTTAGCCATCTGGCAGGCTGATTCATCACTAACGCCAGGTAGCGACAGATGAGCGTCTGTAGCAGGCATTTTCAGAGCGCCCGCTAGTAGTCACTGTGCTCGGCCGTGAGTCGCTAGTTTATAGCAACTCAGACGCTGTGCAGTAATGTAGAATACATTGTGAGGAGTCGCTATTTGACCAGTACAGGGCTGTATGGGAGCGCATGTTAGCGACTGCTCATAGCGACCGACTCACACCATATTCAGCCTCACAAATCTCTGGCGCTGAAAAATACTTGTTTGAAGCCCAGAGCACAGGAGGCTGTGTGTTTAAAGTCTGTTTTTCAGCATCTTTCCACTAGTAACAAAGCGAAAACATATGGAATTACATTGTAACAACATTGTAACATGAACACTTTAATGCCAGACCTGTAATGTCATTTCTGAGGAAATATATAAAAAATTAAAAAATTGTGAAAAAACTGCTTATTTAATGCAGAAGAGGTCACAACATTATTTGAGATTTAAAAAAACAAAAAAAAACAAATACCCCGTCTAAAGAGAAGAAAAGGGTCGTCCATTGAAATGTATTGGAGATCGACAGGTAGCGAGAGGTCATACCTGGCGCTGTGCAAGGCTGAACGCCGGCGCTGTTCGCTGAGGCTGTGAAAATGATGAATCAGACGCTACATGGTGTATCCCAGTCGCTAAACAAATTCTGCTTGATAAATGTGTAATTGCGTGCCGTGTCCAGCGTTCACCAGTCGCTATCTGTCGCTACCTCTCATTAACCAGGCGCTACCTGACGCTATCCCTTCTTAAATAAGGGCCTAAGACTGACACTGCAGGGCTAACAGGCTGATTCATTCCTAACGCCAGGTAGCGACAGATGAGGGTCTGTAGAGCGGATTTCAGAGCGCCCGCTAGTAGTCGCTGTGCTCAGCCATGGTTAGTTGTTTCAGAGCGCCTCACTCGCTGGCCGGCATTGTTGAATACGTTATGTGATTCGCAGTACTACTCTGTATCGGAGCGAATGGTAGCGCCAGCTCAGTGCGACTGACTCACAACACATTCATCAAAAAAGCAGCCTCAAACAGCGCCAGCGCTCAAAATCGGGTGGATGTAGCCCACAGCGAGGTGATTAAAGTCTGATTTTGAACATGTATCCACTAGTAACAAAGTGAAAGCATATGGAATTACATTGTTATTACATTGTAACATGAACACTTTAATACCAGACCTGTAAGGGCAATTCTGCTTAAAAATATTATTAATCAAAAAAGTTTTCAAAAATGTCATTTTCTTGGCCAGAATACATGTCAGAAGGTTTGCGTTTTTTTTAGGGAAAAAAAAAATTGGGATCAGGAAAGGGATTTAAGGATAGTCCATTGAAATGTATGGGAGAGCGCCAGGTAAGACGTGGCGCTCTGCAAGGCTGAACGCCGGCGCTGTATGCTGAGCCTGGGATAATGATGAATCGGACCTGCCGCTGTACCTGGCGCTATCCCTTCATGAATAAGGCCCTTAGTCATCTTCACTGGATCCCGCAAGCTGGTCTTCAAATCTCAAGGCTTTTCCTTACAGCCGCCCTGGGCCAAGATAAGCGGCGCAATCAATTCACTGCACAGGGGCGAGATCTCGATGGTGGCGCAATGGAACGGAAGGGTGAAGTTTAGGGAGCTTTTGAGTAATTCCCCAGACTATCCAATATTCCATTCATTTATTGGGTCAGGGGGATCTGCGTGCATGCAACATATTTATTTTACAGGGCTTTGCGGGGGGGGGGGGGGGGATTCAAATGCAATCTGACCTTTGACGTTTTATATTTATATATATATTTATAGTATATTTGGAACCCTTTCCAGTTGTTTACTGATCTGTATTGGTTATGTCAGGTCCTTTCATTTTTCATATTGAGTGTGGCTTGCAGCCATCTCAGTGCTTAAAGTGGACCAACACCCAGGGGTGATCGGCCCGGGAATCTATAAGATTCCCGGTCCGATCACCTCCCTCACCGCGGGGCATCCGAGATCGGGATGTCCCGCGGGGTGAAACCCCCCCAAACACCCCAAAAAACCTTACCTTATCGGCGACGGATCAGCCGCCACCGCCTCCCGCGTGCCCCTCTAGCAGTGCGCGCGCCCGTGCCGGCCGTTTGTGAATGGCTGGCGCGGGCGTGCGCCATGTAAGAGGGATGCGCGGGAGGCGGCGGCTTGTCCATCACCAAAAAGGTACGTTTCTTGGGGCTTTTGGGGGGGTTTCACACAGCGGGGCATCCTGATCTTCAGCCCCGCTGAAGTGGACCATCACCCAGGATAGTGAAAATCCTGGGTGTTGGTCCACTTTAATGTGACCCTCATGGTAAACGGCGGCCACTGCATTACAGCATTTTACTGTACTCTCTTTTTCTGGAACTTGGTAACCGCACACAATAGGATCAATTCAGAGCCAGGTGAGAATTCTCACTCCATTTTTAGGAGAGAAAACTGCCACTGACTTTCATTGTCTAGCGGGTATACATTTTCACCTGGTTCTGAATCAGTCCCAAGGTAGACAATGAAAGTTAATGGCAGATTTCTCTCCTAAAAAGGAGTGAGAATTCTCACCTAGCGCTGAATCAGCCACAAGGTAGACAATAAAGTCAATGACAGTTTTCTCTCCTAAAAAGGAGGAAGAATTCTCACCTGGATCTGAATCGACTCCCATGTGTTGTCTCAATACTATTTTCTTGATCCTATTTAGCAAAATGTATGTAAACGTGGAGGTTATGTTATCTAATTATTGTGTGTGTTTACATGCCATGCTACCCGCTCCCTTTGGGCATCCTGATTTGGGATGCCTGCCTGCTGTTGGGTCTCTGGAAATGGAAAATCTCTTACCTTCCTGCATGTTCAGCAGCCACAACAAGTGCCCCCACATAACTACCACACGCAGGCTCAGGGTGAGATAAAGAGGCTGATTTATTAATAGCGACATGTAGCGACAGTTGAGCGACTGTAGCGGTATTTTCACAGCGCCCGCTAGTAGTCGCTGTACTTGCCCGTTGTTCGGTTGTTGACAGCGACTCAGTCGGTGTGGCTAAATGTTCAATATGGGGTTACGAGTCGCTATTTGACAGGTTCTGCGATGTATGGGAGCGCATGATAGCGACTGGTCAGAGCGACCGGCTCCCACCATATTCATCAAAAAATCACGCTCAAAAAATTCAAGCGCAGTGAAATGCATGTTTAAACCCCAGAGCGCTGGAGGCGATGTGTTAAAAGTAGTTTTTAACCCCTAAACCACCATTTTTGGAAACCAAAAAAAAAAACGGATTTTAATTAATTTAGTAATATGAATACATTAATATCAGACCTGTAATATCAATTCTGTACAATTTTTTTTTAATTTTTTTTGGCAGAAGTGGTCACTTTTCACATTTAAAAAATAAAAAATAAACATTAATAACAATTAATTATTAATATTTAAAGATTGTTCCATTGAAATGCATTGGAGCGCGCCAGGTAGCGAGAGGTCCTACCTGTCGCTGTTCAAGGTCGGACGCTGGCGCTGTGGGCTGAGGCTGGAATAATGATGAATGAGTGGCTATATGGCGCTATCTCAGTGGCTAAGCAGGATTGGCTTGATAAATGTGTGATTGTGGTGGGGAGCCGGCGTACTCGTGGCGGGGCCCGTCATTACCGGCCGCTCACCAGTCGCTACCTGTCGCTATTCCTTCATAAATAAGGGCCAAAAAGTAATGGCATATTATGTCCAAGTATCCGGATGCCATGATAGTGGGGGACACAGCGGCCCTGGAGGTCACCACAGTCATTTTGGAGGCTGGAGGTCTGCTTGAAGTTAATCAGGTTTGGGGCACAATATTGTACAGTAATACAATTTATGATATAGGTGCATTTTCAAGTTAAGAGAGTCTAATATTGTGCTGTATAACATACCTCAATATCAGCTCAGCCAAACACTATGCTGTATCATCATGAGTTTTCATTTTCCCTATAATACAATTATCCTGGCTTTAATCCATTATCTGTTTCTGCAGTGTCATTATCAATGCATTAGGAATTAGATGGGCAATTTCATTTTTCTGTTTAATTAAAACCACAGGCCTTCACTCACAGATTTACCATCTGATTAATAATACATCTAATTTTGGATCCTATCCAGGGCTGGTAATTGGTGCTGTCAGTCTGCTAATTTGGTACAAGAATAAAGCACTCCAAGAGGGAGGGGAGCACCCCAGCAAACCTAAATAGTACGTGGAGGCTGATTCACTACTAGTGCCACATATTGGCATGTGAGTCCCAGGTGCCACCGGAGGATTCTCGAGCACCTACGCGTTACGTGGCCCACTTCCACTTCCTCAGGAGGAAGTGGGCGGGGCCACGTAACGCGTAGGTGCTCGAGAATCCTCCGGTGGCACCTGGGACTCATCTATATTACGGTGATATTAGAATTACTTATTTATGCCTGCTTTTACCTTTACTCATATTTGTATAAACAGTGGTTTGGGAACCAAATAGGCTTGTTTACATTTGTAGGGTTTGCACACTTCACTTTAGACATTCTACAGCACATTTCAACACTTTTCAACATTACTTGGCTGCTATATCAAGCATGTCTTTGCACATAGTTTTCCAGCACATTGCACTTTTTGACTTCATCATTAATAGGGTTCACATTTAAATGCGCAGACCTGTTTTTCTTGTTACTGTGTGTTGAATTATTTTTCTTATATTGGTCACATATTTTATTATCAATTGCTCACAAGTGGTCCCAATTTTCAATAGGCAGGCAGTCCATATATATGTGTGTAGAGTCAGTTACAGGGTTTTGCCACCGGAGGGCACTGTCTTTTCATGTTTTTTAAAGAGTTTTGTCTTTGTATGTGTGTATATACTGTAGATTCTTTATTTTGGTACTTTTTTGATATTAAACATATTGAATTATCTTATCTTTGGTTTGTGCGGCCTCATTCTTAAGGCACCCGTTTGAGCCTGTGCTGGCGGACTCACTGCTTTGGAATGTGTACTAGGTGATACTGTGTATCTGGGCGCATTGGGGCCTGCACCCTTGTATGTGATTTTGTGAGCTGTGCATTACACTAGGTTGTTCTTGAAAAAAAAAAAAAATACTTTGTGCAGAATTGATATTACAGGTCTGATATTAATGTATTCATATTACTAAATTATTTAAAATACTTGTTTTTTTTGGTTTCCAAAAATATGGTTGTTTGGGGGTTAAAAAACTACTTTTAACCCATCGCCGCCAACGCTCTGGGGTTTAAACATGCATTTCACAGCGCAAGAATTTTTGGAGCGTGATTTTTTGATGAATGTGGTGGGAGCCGGTCGCTCTGACCAGTCGCTATCATGCGCTCCCATACATCGCGGAACCTGTCAAATAGCGACTCGTCACCCCGTATTCAACATTACGCCACACCGACTCAGTCGCTATCAACAACCGAACAATGGGGCAAATCGAGCTCAAAATTAACTACTGAATATTGTCTGGCCTGGCAGATGAATTGCCAGTCCCATGCTGTCTCTTTGCTATGTCCACAGAAAGAAAGGGGAATTTCTTCTTCCAATTACTCTGCCTACAATGCCTCCCCCTGATCCAGACCACCAATACAATCCTAAGGCTCATGTCAGGTTGACACTCCCTCTGATAGGCTCGTATCAATCTCAACTCACTTCAATGCAATTCACACGATGTGTTTGCATCACAAAGAGGAGAAACTTTCATTTCTAATTACTCTGGTAATACAGCCTTGTTTTTAAAATGAAAAAATAGAACATTGTCACATGTAGCCCTACAAAATATGATTGCATTGAAGTATGGCGGGGCAATTACTTATTTAAGAAGGGATAGCATCAGGTAGCGCCTGGTAAATGAGAGGTAGCGACAGATAGCGACTGGTCAACGCCGGACACGGCACGCAATTACACATTTATCAAGCAGAATCTGTTTAGCGACTGGGATAGCGCCATGTAGCGTTTGATTCATCATTTTCACAGCCTCAGCGAACAGCGCCAGGTATGACCTCTCGCTACCTGACGCTCTCCCATACATTTCAAAGGACGATCCTTTTCTTCTCTTGAAACTGTTTTTTTTTTCAAAAAAATCACAAATAATTCTGTGACCTCTTCTGGTATTGAAATAGCAGTTTTTTCATAATTTTTTAATTTTTTATATATTTCCTCAGAAATGACATTACAGGTCTGCCATTAAAGTGTTCATGTTACAATGTTGTTACAATGTAATTCCATATGTTTTCGCTTTGTTACTAGTTGATAGATGCTGAAAAACAGACTTTAAACACACCGCCTCCTGCGCTCTGGGCTTCAAACAACTTTTTTTCAGCGCCAGAGATTTGTGAGGCTGTTTTTTTGCTGAATATGGTGTGAGTCGGTCGCTATGAGCAGTCGCTAACATGCGCTCCCATACAGCGCTGTACTGGTCAAATAGCGACTCCTCACAATGTATTCAACATTACTGAACAGCGACTCAAGTAGCGACTCACGGCCGAGCACTGCGACTACTAGCGGGCGCTCTGAAAATGCCTGCTACAGACGCTCACCTGTCGCTACCTGCCGCTAATGATGAATCAGCCTGCCCGTCAATAGATGCTAATGGAATCCTCTAGGGCACGGGCTCCCAACCGATGGTACTGGCGGCAAACAACAAAGTTGCAGAATGATATGCAGAATGTACCCCAAACTGACATGCTGCCATTCACGCTCCAACAAAGCCTGATTAGCTCCATAAGCAAAAAAACAAAAGGTGCTGAAAACGATTTTTTTTTATTTATTTGCTTTTGTTGTTTGTTCCTTTCATTTCCACAGTTTCAGGTGCCTCATATTACTGGAAAATGGAAAGTGGTACTTGAAGGAAGATGGGATGGGAAATGTAAAGTATATTGAATGCTATTAAAAAGGAATCACAGAAGTCAAGCCATTCCAGCAGTTTGTTGTTTTTTTATTTAGTATATGATTATTGATTACACAAATAGCAGAATATTTGTATTGACATTGTTTGAACTCCGAAATCTTTATGAGTTTGTTCTGTTCCTTGTCACTCAGCAATGGGAAATCATGTGACGGGATAAATGGTGACGTTCTCTAAAACAGGCACAGCACACTGGGCAAGACAGTTGAAGCTCCTTAGTTCTTTTGCTGAGTATGGGACCACCTGTCTCCTTTTTATGACGCAATCTCATATGAAGGACTAAATCAGAGGTCATATGGAAGGAAAGTCTGCATTTAGCACACCAGATTTGTGTTGTTGATCCAAGGGCCCTGAAAGTCGGGGGAAGCACTTGAGGAGGTGACTCAGACTGAGCCCAGATTTCAGGACCCGGTAGACAGGCCAAGGTTTTTGGTAGTGCCAGGAAATCATAGGGCATTAGAAGATCACAATGTCTTGGATCCAGTGTCAGTGCTGCTGTGTCTGCAGAAGCTTCACTTATAGATTCAACTTCTAGACTTTTTCTGTGTTTGATAGGCTTGAAGACATTGTTCATTCTATATTGGAAGTCTACTGGAACTGCCGAGGGACTGCTTCTGAAGTCCATCCATGTGCCAATTGTATAATGGCGTTGGCTTGTTCTCATAACTTTTCTAAATGCACTTGGCTTGCTTTCAAACCGTTCTGATTTAACGTTTTTCCAAATCCTTCCTCCACTTTCTAATTCTATTAAAGCCTTTTCCCTTATGTTTGGTTCGTCCATCTGATCAGCCCTCTCCTGCTCAACATCCCTTGCAAGGCTGTGATAGTTGGTACCATGTTTAGGAATGCCATAGTTTTCTGTAGAGAAGAGGATTTAGTTTAGTGGCTGCAAACAATATTGTGTATACATATCGTTCATATCTTTTAAAATGACATTATAACCTGAAATCTGTGTGGCCTCAACCTATACTAAAACACTACAATAATCATTTTTGTCTATTTATATGGCGCTGTGGGGAAAATCATAAAAAATATATTTTATTCCCAACACCCCCTGGTCCCCTTTCATCGAAAAAACACCTTCTAACAAATGTCCTCTTTGCAACAGTGTTTCACGGCTATGCCATCTGCTAACACAGATAGGTGACAGTCCTCACAGCAAGTCCCACTTGTACATCGCACCCAAAGAGGGGCCAGCTTCAAAAACAATCCTTGTTATATTTCACACTCATGGCCTGAAATGAAGTCGGAAATCTGATTCACAAATCACCCCATGGGGAGAGCATCCTCCCTTCCCACAAAGCTTCAAACAAATTGTTAAGCTGGGAGAAAGCCCTCCTCCTGGGAATGAGGGACCGGAGCATAAAAGGGGTCTCCGGGCATAAGTTGTCACTGTGCGAGGGAAGTCACGAATTGGTGCTGGAGGTACAAGGAAATCCACGGGCTGTCAACACGCTTCCCTGAGTACCCTGCTCCACTATACATCATCCATTGGTTCAGGGAGATCTGACTATACATTTTGTTAGCCCACAAAATGTATCACATTAATTCTTCACTTTCCTACTATCTGTAAGGTAGAGATTCTTCAAGGAATAATTTATTATTCATACTAGGCAAAGAGGGCATCTGAAAAAATAGACTTCTGGGCAGACCTAATAAGCAATAGGTCTGCAGGAACAGAAATAGGCAAAATAACCACCCTGGCTTTCGACAGCTTATTTATTTTCAATCCCAAACTTTTACAAGGACCATCTCTGGGTATAGCAGCTACTGTGATGGTGCTATGGACACAGTGTACAGCGTAACAAGACTTAGAAATAACTGAGCTGTGTAGATGTGAAAATGAAAAAGAAAGTAAAGTAAAAAGATTTGACATGATTATGTATTGTGCTTCTAACATACAAAAAGACCTGTGGGACAGAAGCCTTTTCTTGTAACCTTCTGACAGGGCCAGCACCCCTTCCAGCCTGCCTGGTCACTGCACCTCTGCTGACACTAGAAGCATCTTCTCACGCCTTTGTGTGGCGCCACCCTGTGATGAGGCAATACACTGCACTCTAGGTGGATCGCAGTACCACCTCTAACCCTGCTCCCTGGCTCAGTGTCTATATAAGCACCTGGCATGCATTTTTTTTAAAGCTTGGGGGAAGAAGATGAGTGTCTGCAACTGTGTGTGCAACCAGTTCTCACCACACAACGGGACCTACCTAACCCACACAAATTACTGCAACCACAGGGTACTACAGCTACTGCAAGGGTTTTTGCCAGCTTGTGCCAGATGGGGTGGAAAAAAATGAATTGTGGGGAAAAATATATCAACATCTGCATCTGTCCTGGGCAAATTAATTCAGCCTCAGTCCTGGGCAAAATCATTTGGAGGCAATCATGGGTAAAATAATTTTTTAGCTGTTATACATTTGAATCTCACATTCCTAAAAACAGATCCAAATAAAACGAATGAGTCAAACATAATAGACTTGGCCATTTTTTTAAAATAAAGTTTATGGTATTGAACAATGATATGCATGGCAGGATTTCAAGGAGAAAGTGCTGTTCTTTAAAAAGAACATTGCAACTTATCTGCAGTTTGCTGGACAAGCCAGAATGTTAATTTTTTAATTTTTTTTTTTAATGCATAGATGGCCATTGTATGCTTGGGCACACATAGGAATCCTTCCTCCGCATTTAACCCATCCGTGCATTGAGCGTACACATGTCCGGAGTGGTGGGCTGCCCTAATAACGCCACCTGGGGAGCAGTTGGGGGGTTAGGTGCCTTGCTCAAGAGCACTTCAGTCATGTTCAAGGACCGGGATTCAAACCTGCCACCCTCCGGTTGCAAGTCCACTCCCTTACCTCTAAGCCACAATTGCCCCTTGATTTTTTTTTTTTATTTAATTTTGAAACAGAAGGGGTCATGGTAAAGATCTCGTGAAGAAAGTTGACTTTTGGATGTGCTTTGCATCACCAACCCCTGTGACAGGACATGGTGAGGTACATCATTTTTCCATTGAGTAAGGATATTTAAAGAAAAAAATGGAAACAAAAGCACCCTATGGGCTATGCAGAATGATTTGGCAAATGTTTTAGCATAATTCATAGGATAGGCTGCTGTTTTTTGCAAACCTAAAAAAAATATCTTTATACCATTGGAAAAATGATGTAGCTCACCTGTAAAATTGCCCCATTACAGGGGTAGGTGTTTTTTGGGAGGGGGGGGGTTTAGAACAAAAGTTTTTTACAGAATTCTTTAGTGTGTTCCAAGTTACAAAGCTCACTCACCTGAAGGCACACCCAAAGGTAAACTTGTTTCACCAGATCTTTAGCATAACCCCAAATAGTTTTGACAATGGATAAGACACAACTAGAACTCTTTGGTTTAAATGAGAAGCATTGTGTTTACAAAAAACACTTCATTTCAGGATAAAAAACCTAATTCCATCTGTGATCATGGTTTGGTCCTGGTTTAATGCATCCAGGTCAGGATGGCTTACCATTATTGATGAAATAACAAACTCCGAATTGTACCAGACAAGTTTAAAGGAGTCTGTGAACAGTACATTACCGTGTGGGCAGTGCAACAAGACAACAACCATTAGAGCTACAGTTGTCCTACCCAAGAATAATAACGTTTTAGAATGTTGAAGTCAAGTCAAAGACCTTAATCCAATAGACATTTTGTGGAAGATCTGAATTGAGCAGTTCAGGGGAGAAAACCCTCCCAAGCTGTTTTGACCCTTTTTTTAGATTTGGTTCCGTTTCTCAGATTTCTGGTGAAAACGTGATGTCATTTTAGATAAAATTCATGCAATAAAAAGAAAAATGGTTCAGAAATTTTTAGGCACTACAGCAAAGCTATGTCAGCACCCTCCACCACACACCATTGTTAAGTAAGTCATATTTTTTTTAGAACCAGGTCTTCTCTTCTGGGTACCTAATAAATTCCTGTTAGGAATGCTGTACAGTCTCTATCCTCCATGGCCAGTCCAGGAAACATTTTCAGCTTCTGTCTTAACCTGTTTGTAGCAATAAGTGGCTCTATTATAGGGGACCCCAATGCAAGTCCTTTAAAGCGGACCTAGTTTGCATGCTTCATCAGAGAGCCACGCATGCAATGTTTGATCATTGGATTGAGGCAAGTATATGGAGAACTTGGGCGTTTTACACACACAGGTTGGAATGCCCCTGGGAAGCGGACTAAAATTATGGCTTTAGTTCCTCTACAGTGGGGCACCCTACTGCAGAGGAGAGGCTTAGTACATTTTAATAGATTAGTGGAGAGCCTGTTCATGCGCGAGGAGAGTAAACAAGCCATTTCTGAATGCCTGTTGTGGGTACACTGGGGGTCATCATCCCAAATCAAGATGCACTACTGGAGAGGAACAATACTGTCAGTGAAATACTGGACAGTGAAATACTGGGTGATGTTCCCCTTAAAAACATTTCCCTTAATATCAAGAATGAACTCACCACGTGCGATAGTTTGAAACTCTTGTAGACATCTCATTCTCGTGATCTGCCCATCATACCAAACAAAGAGCTGACTGCCCTTCTGGACAAGGGCGGGTATCTCTATTGTGGAAGCTTCATACTCCATGCTGATATCTAAAGGATATGACCCAGCCAGTCCTCTTATTCCAGCATTCTCCGTTTCCTCCTGTAAAATATAATCATATGCATTTTAGGGAAAACCATTTTAGCAAATTAAAAATCAGAAAAAAAAATACTATGGATTGCCAATAAGAAAAGGTTACAGTCACAATCCATCACTAAATTGTTCATTGTCTTTATTTATATATACAGCATGACTTTAAAGAGGAACTAAAATAAAAAGGGGGCGGTCCCCCCCCCCCATCGGCTCCTACTTACCTTTTGGATGTCGCCGCTGCCTGCTGCAGCAACATCCAGCTGCTTCTCACCTCCCGTCCGCTTAAATGGCAAGTGTCCCACGGCAATCTCGCAGCTTTATCTCTCGGGCGGCTCCATTGTATCCCACTGTGCAGGAGCAAGATCAGGGGCCAAGGACAATGTCTGATGGGAAGCAAGATGACGCCGCTTGATGGAAGATCACTCGCAAACTGAGGGACCCAGAAGATGGATCCTCCGGTGAGGTGAGCAAATACTTCCCAAAGATAAAACCGGGGGTGAGGTTTTAACCCCCCCCCCCCGATGTTCCTCTTTATCGGGATTGTCCAGGCTAAGTGTAGGCATGTGGACCTAAAGTTGTTTGTGCCAGTTAAACAGTTAGGGACATTTTAGTTAGAAAGTATAAGATCCCTTCTGTTGGTAGTCGATGGAAGTGTATTGGCAGATGTAGTTATGGTTTTCAAACAAAAGTGGGACATAGGCTATAGAAAGGAACTAGGAATTGTCTAGACAGACAGTAATGGGCTTATTGTGGACCAAAACCCAGGATTTGGTCCTTGCCCCCTGGGAACCCCAATGCGGAATGCCCTGCTATGTGAAACCCGCCATGGGTCTGCTCCAACTCACAGCTCCTACGACGCATGCGCCTCCCTCCTGTCCAATAAGCTTGAGTTTACTGGGTGACCTGGGTGGTTTTACACAGCGGGGCATCCAGATTTGGGTTTCCCCCGAGGGGAGGGAGTATGGCTGCCCTCTCAGACTCCAGGGTGGGTTTTGTCCCACTTTAAGAAGCAGGTAGAAGGAGTTATTAGCTAGAGAGAGGTGATGAAATGTAAATATAGTGTAACAACTGGTAGGGCAGCTATTGGTTGATGAGATTTGGAGGGAAAACCCCAGCACATGTTTGGCATGTCTGTGGGCATGTGCATGGAATGCTCCAGAACAGAGTTGAGAGGTTATATAAGGAAGTGAGTCCCTGCAGTCATTGTTCTACACCACTTGATTTATATTGGAGCAGAAGGAGAGAACAGCAAAACCTGTGAGGAATATCTTAAACCAGCAAGTAGACAGTGGCAACCTGCAGTGATCCAGGATAGGGAGAAGGCCTGGTTGTCCAGAGACGGGAAGAAAGACCATCTGTAAAGACATATCGACACTGTAAACTGCCTCTGTGCCCTTGTGTGAAGACCGTGTTAGTAATGAGGTACCATATATTAAGACCCACAGGGAGAACATGTAAATTATGTCAAGGTGCACTGCCCTATATCATCACGGGCACCCATAAACCTAAAGAATACTAATTACAAAATGAGGTACTCTACTTTTATCCATCCGGAGTCAACATGTCTTTAGCAACAGAACAGTAAGTAATCATAACCCCTGTGGTAGCACCCCACGCACACAAACACACTGAGAGACACCCTGAAGAACCTGCTTCCTGCCATCCCGCCAATCACCTGGTGAAGGTGGGTAACCTACAAATGATAAAAACAAAGAATTGCTAACCTGCCATGAAGAAGATTCATCCCAGTGTGCTGCTGAATAAAGCCTTTTACCTGTAGCCCAGGCCTTGAATCATGTTTATTCATCACCACTTAATTTTAGTATAACAGGGTGGAATTATCTCCTTCTTGCATCAGACTGTGTGTTCATAGCTGCTCGATGTTTTGCTTGCCTGTCTTTATCCTAATTACTACTGGTACAGGTCCACATTTCAGTGCTAAAATAGGTGGTCATAAATAAGTAAAATCCAGCAGCTGACCAGGGTGAATATTCTACTTGGCAGGTTTTTAAACAATAATTTGTTTTTACACTTTGCCTGGACAATCCCTTTAAAGTGGACCAAAACCCAGGATTTTGACTATCCTGGGTTTTGGTCCTTTCCCCGGGGGCACCTTGATCGGGGGTTCCCTGCTGTGTGAAACCCCCCCTCAAAGAGCAGTGGGTCCGACGGCCGCATCCTCCGCGAGCATGCCCGTGCCGCCCTTTGACAAATGCAAGGAAAATGAGGTAAGTGAACGGGACGACCTGGGTGTTTTCACACAGCGGGGGGAATCGATCGGCCCGGGAAACTTATAGATTCCCATGCCGCTCAAGCTGGGTTTTGGTCCACGTTAACTCTGGATGGCAGTGTTGGCAGTGAAAGACTTCTAAGACTTTGGCCCTTATTTATGAAGGAATAGCGACAGGTAGCGACTGGTGAGCGACCGGTAATGACGGGCACCGCGACGAGAACGCCGGCTCCCCACCACAATCACACATTTATCAAGCCAATCCTGCTTAGCGACTGAGATAGCGTCAGATAGTGACTCATTCATCATTATTCCAGCCTCAGCCCACAGCGCCAGCGTCCGACCTTGAACAGCGACAGGTATGGCCTTTCGCTATCTGGCGCTCTCCAATGCATTTCAATGGAACAATCTTTAAATATTAATACTTAATTGTTATTAATGTTTTTTTTCTTTTCAATGTGAAAAATTCTGTGACCACTTCTGCCATGTTAGATAATTTTTTTAAGGTAAAAAAAAAAATAAAAATTTGTGCAGAATTGATATTACAGGTCTGATATTATTGTATTCATATTACTTAAAAAAAATTTTTTTTTTTTGGTTTCCAAAAATATGGTGGTTTGGGGGTTAAAAAACTACTTTTAACACATCGCCGCCAGCGCTCTGGGGTTTAAACATGCATTTCACAGCGCTTGAATTTTTTGAGCGTGATTTTTTGATGAATATGGTGGGAGCCGGTCGCTCTGACCAGTCGCTATCATGCGCACCCATACATCGCGGAACCTGTCAAATAGCGACTCCTCACCCAATATTCAACATTACGGCAAAGCGACTGAGTCGCTATCAACAACCGAACAACAGTCAAGCACAGCGACTACTAGCGGGCGCTGTGAAAATACTGCTACAGTCGCTCAACTGTCGCTACCTGCCGCTATTAATGAATCGGCCTCTTTGTTTCCTATACGCACATACATGAGGAGCAATGCTTTAACTTTGATTTTTAAGATAACAGGAACATTGAATGACATAAGCACAATTCACTAGAAACAATCATTTTGAAAGAATTTTCTTTTTAATAGAAGTGCAGATATATAGTATGTACAGTATGTATTAGGATGATCAGCTGTCGGGGAGAAAAGGAGAGTGCTTCTGTATGTGTGCTTTTGTTTTATGCCTGGAGACGCTGATTTTCCATAATTCCCCAGGAGATTAGCAATGTGCTAGAAACCAAAGGCTATTACGCTATGAACACCCAGACACAAAACGAAGCAAAAAAATGACAAGCTTTTAATGATGGTCACAAAGTGACATACAGAAAGTCAGAGTATGACTAACAGTAAAGAACAAAGGCATAATATGCAGAGGAAACGCAAATGTTGGCCACTAGGTGGCGCATATGGTACATATGCTGAGGATCATTGGGCTTAAACCGGACCTTCACCATGATTTGTTGAAAAACCCAAACCCTTTAAAAACTATTCCCCAGCATATAAAGTTAATATATTTTAAGTTTTTAGTCACTTACTTATTATTCTTTCCCCCACTGGGCTGCAACTCTGTCCAGGACTAGGATACGGGCGCCGCCATCTTGACTCAGAAGCATCACACTTACTGAGAAAAGGAGAGTGGGATAAAGTACAGCGGGGCGGGTTATAGCTGTGCTTTGCTCAGACAGAGCAGAGCCGGGGGCGGGAAAAGGTCAGCAATCCCAGAATGCAGAGCAGCACAGTCAGAAGGCACTTCCTGTTTGTAGGCTGCCTGATGTTCCATGAGCCACCATCTTAGATGTTTAAAGACTCATAACATGCAGTAGATGCAGGTAGGATGATTTTTAATGTGAGCAATCTGTATGTACAGGGTGTGGGAAACATATAAGATAGACTCTTATTCAGGGTGAAGGTCCGCTTTAATTGTAGAGAACAAGTAGGCTACCAGAGTTCACTCTGACTGCCCAACCACGGTTGTAGCTAGGCTTTCTGGTACCCAGGGCAAAAATTCAAAATGGCACCCCCTCACCTGTGCTCAGGACCCCCTTTGGTGCCCCCTGACCTGCTGCACCTGGGGCGCGTATCCCCCCAGCTATGCCCCTGGATGTGTTATACAAAAAACATAGCACAGTGACTCACTACATCAAAAGCAGGTATATAATACATAGACATCAGTAGTACATGAAACAATATAGTGTAATCTCAGGACAAAAGCTAACAAGCAGAGGACCTAGTGGAAGTGACACCACTCCCCCTCCTGACAAAGGTTTTACAAAACGTTGAGGGTTTCTGGTGTCACTTCCACTAGGTTTTGTGCTTGTTAGCGGAACAAAACCCTGAAATTTGAATTTTCAGAGTTTTGTTCAAATCCAAATTGGGATGCCCTGCTGTGCAAAACCCCCGGACTTATTCACCTTATTCACCGCGCCCCCAGGCTATCTGAGTGACTGTGGCGGGAGTGCATGCACAGCCTGAGGATGGAGGGGTTGTGGCTGCTCTCACTCCCTATTGAAAAGAATGAGAGACATTCGACAAATGACATAATCAAGTGTGGCCCTCACACACCGGGTGTTCGGTGAGGACGGTAGGGAGCAGGTTCTTCTGGGCCCAGGGTGCTCTACGTGTGTGGTGTGGGTAGGTAAGGGTTAGGGTGCAGTTGCGGGAAAGGTTAGTACTCACTGTTGCCGCTTGGAAAGATGAACACTAGTCCAGAGTTCCTCTTCAATTAATCCACAGGCAAACAACAAACATAACACAGGTACAATATCCATCCAGTTACAGTTTTAGGTTCTGTCCATAGTCACAGGTACATAGTATTGCTTCCCAAGGAGAACTATTCCCTTGCTGAATCTCTCCCTCCTCTTTCTGTCAGAGTCAGGATTCCTGCTCCTTTTACAATTCAAGATGGTGAATCACACATGGCATTGGATTGGGGCTTCCCTATATCCCTTCTCACTACCTTCCAGAACATTCCATCACATGTTCAGCCTCATATCCGACATCTGATATGACGATCCACCCTACTTACTACACCTTCTAGAACAATCCCCATTATAGCCTATGGCCTAATGTTAGTCTATGGCCTAAACCCACTACTGCCATCTTGAGTCTAGTTTAGGCTAATGCACTGCCTATGCACTTTCATGGGTAGAAACCACAAGAGCTTAATGTATGGTTAACTCTATTTACAGGGGTTCTTATTAGTTACCTGACGTGTTCCTAGTTATACCCAGACCCCTACACAAGGCAAGCGGCTTTTATTGAATGAGAGCCCGCGCATGCGCTGTTGGACCCAGGGAAGGTGAGCAATTATCTGCACCACGGGTGGTTTCACACTGTGGTCATGGGAAGGTCAGTGGCAGGCCTGTCTGTCTGTCCTACATTTTTATTGCCGTCAGCTGCACTGGCAACATCGCACTTATCCTGGCCTTGCTGCTGGTCCCTGCTCACATGGGAGCAGACACCCACATTGATTGTGTTAATATCATGTGTTTACGTTAATATCAAGAAAAGATGAGATCTGAGCAGGAACAAGAAACTGACTCAAGTGCTGAAATCAAAAAGGTTATTTGGCTCAAATAAAGCTGCCCAAAATAAAGTGGACCAACACCCATGTGCGTGCAGGTGTTGGTCCCCACCACTATAAAACAGGCTGGGGCGATGGCATTCAGAATGCTGGAGACCCCCCCCAGGGTATATGAGTGCAAATGTGTAAATTGTGGCCAGTGCTTATAGCCAGAAGCACTCGCAATGTGTCAGAAATGGTCCCCTCCACATCTCCATCACATCATCATCATGACTGCACCACCAAATGAATTAGCGTTGGCATTTTGACAGAAAACCTGTAGGCAGTACATTAAAGGGATAGTGCCAGAAAACCTGGACAGCCTTATCTTAGTATTACAAAGCATACCAGACTTGAAATTATTACTTTTTTTTAGGGCAGACATGGGGCCATAATAGATGTCCCAAATAGACATTCCTGCACAGCCTCCATCAAGTCAGAGAGAGGTCGTTGGGCTGGTTTTGTGACAAACAAGTATACCAGAATCTCTTTACTAAAGTAAAAAAGGCTCATCTTGACCTGCGACCAAAAAGATGGAAGGTTTAACCACTAATCAAATGACATCAAATAAATCACCACCACCATATACCACCAATCAGCAATGACGGTCATGCTAAGGATTCTAGGTTAGGTTTGCCCCTGGAAGGCATCGGACAGCGTGAGACATATTGTTATGTTGATTGAACTTCGGGTAAGGCGTCCACCAGGCCCTAGATAGATGGGGTTTTGTACAAGGCCTTAAGACCTGGATCAAGGCTCTATAGCTTCCCATCCATGACAGTTAAGGATTTGAATCATTTTCCTTCCCTATACTTTGGGGTACACATCCCCTATCTCCGATACTATTGATATTGGCACTGGAACCACTAGCTTTACAAATTAGATCTAACCTGTCAATTAGAGGCATAAGCCACGGTGACATAAACTCTCTATGTTCGCTGACGATATGCTGCTTTCCTTCACTACCAAAAAACACATAAACAAGACAAATGGTTGTTCTACAGGGCTGGCACTTAGAAATCACCACTCATTATTGCCAAAAGTACAAAAATGTAATTATCCATAAGTATTTGGCACATGACATATATTCTACACAAATTCACAATAAAAATATGTACACTTAAAATAGCAATTGCTAGCTAAAAAACACACACAAGGGGCCCCTGCCAGGAATATCCTGGGTTCCACGCCTCACCCAATCACTCTGCACTCACACATGCTGGCCAGCATTTCATTAGGGGAGACTAATCCACCGATAAAGTAAGGGCCAGGCAGCAGCTGATTGTCAGGGAATTGTAATCGTGCAACCCTAATGCAGGTCCTCAACGTTGCTTGCTAAATACACAGTCATTATAACTTTCTCATATCCACTTTATATGGTAATTATGGAAGCAGGGTCTGTATAACACAGCAACTGTTTCTTGCCCGCAGGCACTCACGTGTCCCGGTTTCTGGGGTGTAGTAAACTCTCCTTAGGTCCCGGGTTGCATATACAGCGTAATACGTAGTAGCGGTACAGTGCCGCGGGGACACAAAGATGGAAACCGGTTCACCATTCAAACGCTGGCGCGTTCATCACTCAAATTGCCGCCGATGCCACTACCGCGCATCACAGGCGATCTCCACTTGAGCTCCCAGAGGTAAACAGGGACAGCTTCCTACAGCAGCGTACTGCCGGACATCACACGTGGCTTCAGCGCAATGACATCAGAGCGAGATGGAACAAAAGAGAGGCGTGGTCAGGGGCCGACACCGACGTCCGTTTCACTCCCCAATGGGAGTTTCCTCAGGGTAAGGGAGGGACTGGACTCTCTCGGGCTTTTATCTGTTGTGCCACGCCTCTTCATAACAGCGTTGTCTCACACTTAGCATATGCAGCCTCCGCAGGAACCGCTACAAGCATCAATCAACCTGCGGATTGGCTGAACAGAGTCACACCGAGGCAATCAGAATAAGCAATCATCTTAACCCTTGCGTGTCTTCCTCCTCTCTCTTTCACATAGCAAAGCGTATTCCAATATCGCAATTTATAGACATTGGGATCTTCTTATTTCATATAAAGTATAAAGTATAAATGAGGGGTAAAGTATATAAACAATTAACAGTCATTCATTTTACAATCACTTCAGCGCATACATTTTTTTAGGTTGAACAGGGCGCCCGTTTTACTAAGGGCAGTGCACTAGCCATCCTATATTTTGAGGGTTACTCCCTGGTTTTTAGAAAATATATTTCTTTTTGCTTTCCTTCACCCCCGCATACTACAGCCTCCAACCACTTAAAGGAACATTTTGACTTTAGCAGCATATCAGGCCTTAGGATTAATGCTTCAAAATCCCTACCCCTTAATATTTCTTTATCTTCCTTTACCAGTGTACTTTTAAAATGCAATTACCTCTGGATGAAAAATCTACCTTACTAGTGCATTAAGCTGACGCCAATCTTACACACTTTATATAATGCTAACTACCCAGGTTTAGTGGCACCATCTTAAATTGGCATGGCTAGGACGTCTGTCAGCAGTTAAGATGACTATCTTACCCAGAATCTTACATCTTTTTAGGGTACTGCCTATTGATGTCCCACAAAAGGCTCTCCAACAAAAAAAATAGAAATTTATCTGAGGTCCGGTCAGACCAAGAATAGCTAGTATTAGCTAGTAGTAAGAAAATATTGTTTTACAGCAAGGGGAAGGGTGGACTGGTGCTCCACACCTCTACAAATACTTCTTGGCGGCTCAAATTGCCCCTCTGCTTCTCCTACGGTACATACCACTACTAATGCTTCTAGTTGGCCAAGCAACTAGCCCTGACCTCTAACACATCATTCCTAAGGACTCCCAAAGCTCTTAGGCCAAGACACCTACCCTTATCTTTAACACACTCTCTAGAGCTATGGGATAGACACACAACTAAAGCTAATTGAAGCTCGCCCTATAAACCAGCAGCACCTTTATTTGACAACCCTCTATTCCCACCAGGCATGGGGTCTCCACGTGACTTGGCCCTTACTCTGGGTGGCAGCCAAACATTACAAACTAACATGCCGCCGGAAAAACTTATCACTGCTTGCAACGGAGTCATGCTCTTTAACTCATCATTATCGGCTAACAGACTTTGAGAAGTGGTGTTTGCAAAATCCCTTTGTTAAAGGTGCTATTTCCAGTCTTTATGCATCGCTCATTAACTTACCCCCCACTCCTCAACAGTCTTATATGATGAAATAGGAAAGTGATTTAGGGCAAGCAGAAAATGAGGAGACTTGGCAGAAAGTTTGGACCTCAACTGGTAGGATCACATGTAATTACATAAACTCCACCCTGATCACCATTCCACATACTTCTGTGGCTGCCATCTCAAAGCCTGTGGTCCAGGGTTTATGGATTATTATCATCTTTATTCCAGACTACATATTCACTTAATGCTTGGGAAGCCGTGCTATCATGTAGAACTAACAAATTCTCTCATGGAATGGAAACTTGCAAGACTAGCGGTAGCAAGAAATTGGAAAAATCAGGTGCTTCCCTGGAGAGAAATTATTTAAAAAATCTCGGAAATTATGGTGATGGAAAAGTTGACTGCTATTTCCCCTGATGAATATAACCAGTTTCACAAGGTATGGTCTCCGTGGATTAACCACCTTCAGATAATCAACAACTTCTCTAAACATGCACCTTCCAGGACCCAATGAGCATTCCCTTGGTTGGTGGAATGGCCCAGTGATGGACTCTCCTGTTCCTACCTCCACTTATCCCTACCCACTCTCTCCTTGCTTTCTTGTTTACCCCACATTTTCTCTTTCCCTCTCCACCATTCAAGCTTCCCTTTTCCTCTTTTCTGCATCTACCCTGAATCCCTCTTTCTATCTGTGATCTACTTGTCTTTCCAAATCTGTCTCCACCTATCTGACTACTTAATATGGTTCAAAAGCTTAATGCATACCCTATTCCTTATATCATGTGCCTTGTGCCAGAGTTGCAATATGTTTCAGATGTACATGGCACAGTGCCCGCTGGCTTAATTACGTTTTCTGTCTTTTCTAACTTTTCCTTTCCCAGTAGGAAAGCTTTTGATTATATCTAATGAATGCTATGTAAGCTTGTAACCCTTACTACATCTCAGACTAATCTTTAATTAACTTTTGATTACAAAATGTGATCATATCAAACTGTCTGTAAGTTGTACTCTATCCAATAAAAATGATTGTACAAGAACTGACATGACAAGGATAGGAGTTTGCAAGAAGAGAGTGATATAGGAGGAGTGCATCGGCAAATAGAGCTGGCTGGGAAGAACGCAATTACTTTAGTTGTATATCACCATCCCTGGGTGAAATCTCTGCCATGATAACAAGATAACAGTTTTCTATTTGTAATGGCATGCTTAGCATTGGTGGGAGTTTAGATAGGTTAAGCATTGGGAACATGCTTAAGAACTGGGAATGAGGAGGACTATAAATACAGGACCCATATATTTGGGGAGGAGAGTTGGAAGGACATACAAGTTTAAAAAAAGCTTGTGGAGACAATAGGCAACTTGATTGCTGTAGAAAATCTTGATTAGGTTATTCAAAATAAATATATCAAAATTCTGAACTGATTCGTTGTGGCCGCAACCAGTTTCCAAATCACCTAAGTGGCCCCCACTCTTCAATAAATCTGAGCTATGAATGTGTTAAATAATTTTGCACATGACATAGGGTATTGTTTTAAAACTTTGAGAACAATAGGGTTGATTCAGAGCCCCTTTCTCACCTTTTTTTTGCGTGAATATTTCCATTCTCGGTCATTTTTTCCCCTCGTCTGATTCAGCAAAGCCTTTTTTCTGCGAGAACTTTAGTGTAAAATGTTTTCATTTTTGCATGATTTTTCGTTTGGTAGCAAGACCCTCATAAAAATGATGAGAAAGGGGCTCTGAATCAACCCTAAGAGGCCGATTCATCAATAGCGCCAGGTAGCGACAGATGAGCGACTGTAGCGTGATTTTTTCAGCGCCAGCCAGTATTCGCTGTGCTTGGCCGGCATTAGCTTGATGACAGCGACTCAGTCGGTGTGCGGTAATGTTGAATACGGGCTGGGGGGTCGCTGTTTCACAGGTCCAGCGTTGTATGTGAGCGCCTGACAACGAATGGCCAGAGCGAACGGCTAGCTTCATATTCATCAAAAAATGACGCTCCGAATGTGCTGTCGCTGTCCATTCCTTGTTTAAACCCCAGAGCGCTGGCGGCGATCTGTATTAACTAGTTTTTAACCCCTAAACAACCATATTTTTTGAATGTAACATTATACATGTTTTTAGAATCATTTTGTTATATGAATACATTAATCTCAGACCTGTTAGATCAATTCTGCACATTTTTTTTTTTTTTTTGACTTAAAAATAAATCCTAACATTGCAGAAGTGTTCTCCGATTTTTTGACATTAAAAAAATTTTAAAAAAAATTATTACCAATTAATCATGAATTATTATAGATTGCTCCATTGAAATGCATTGGACATCGCCAGGGAGCGACAGCTCATACCTGGCGCTGTGAGGGAATTTGCAGCGGCGCTGTTCGGTCCAGGCGGCTTCATGATGAATGCCGCGCTAGCCGTCGCTCTCGCCGGCGCTAGCCTCATTTTGCTTGATAAATGCGTCATTGTGACCGCCGCCGGGCGTACTTGAGTCGGTAGTCGCCGTTAGCTGCCGCTACCTGGCGCTCGTCAGACACTACCTGGCGCTATCGCTTGATGAATAAGGGCCTAATATCCTTACTTCATTGGAAAAAATGATTTACCTCACCTGTAAAACTGCCTCACCACAGGCATAGGTGATTTTTGGGGGCATTTTAAAACAAAAAGGCTCTATATAAGTATTTTGTGTTTTAAACTGGACCAACACCCAGGGGGGATCAGATTCCTCCCCGCGGGGCATCCGAAACCGGGATGTCCCGCGGGGTGAAACCCCCCAGGAAGCCCACAATCCTACCTTTTCCACGTTCCAGCGGCGCATGCGCGTCCGCCGCCGCCGCCTCCCGCGCGTACCTCTAGCAGGGCGCGCTCCCGCGCCGGCCGTTTGAGAATGGCCAGCGCGGGTGCGCTCCCTGTAAGAGGGACGCGCGGGAGGCGGCGGCGGACGCGCTCTGCTTGTCCGGCGCTGCCTCTCGCTTGTCCGCCGGTGGGGATTGGCTGCAGCGGTCACGTGGGAGCGGGGTGAGGTGAGTTTTCGGGGCTTTCTGGGGGGTTTCACACAGCGGGGCACCCCCGATCGGGGTGCCCCACCGAAGTGGACCAAAACCAAGGATAGTCAAAATTCTGGGTGTTGGTCCACTTTAAGTAAAACAGCTCTCACATGTGTAAACTTCAGTTCACACCTGAAAGCACACCCAAAAGTAAACCAGATCTTTAGCATGACCCCCACCATATAGCTATAAACCCACTATAAAGCTGTAATGACAATAATGTTCAATCACAATTTCAGAAGATCAAGCAGAACAATGCTAAATATTTTAGCAGTTTATCTTTTGCCAGTGGTTCTGGGTTTTCCACTTGCATTGTTAAATAAAATCTACAAAAAGAGCTCACGCATTTATGCATAGATCATTATATGATATTAAAGGGTGTTAAATGTCAAAATGTTGCCACCAATATACAGTATATATATATATTCCTGTGTTTTGGGCAAGACTGTATTTTAATGTTTATAATAAATATTATTTAAAATGAATTAACTTTAGAACCGGAATAAAAATACTGTTTTCTAATTGTATCATACTTTTTCCTCCTAAATAATTTACACTACTGTGGTAGGAAATTCTTAGGCAATTTGTCACAGGATATACATCATTCCAAACCAGTACAGAAATAATTTTTGCACAGTATAACATTGTATTTAATTTAAGGAGGCACTAAAAATAAAGGCTAATCATCTCCCCGTTCAAATGAATGACCTCCTTCCGTTTGCCTTTTGTCAGGTTACAGAAAAGGCCGGTTGAAACTGGCAGTTCCCTCCGGCTGCCAAGCACTATAAAATGGAAATAAGCAATGACAGCCTACAAGAGGGTAGTGTCAGCTTGATGAATATGATGTGGACGATTTCTGGTTTATCTGAGGCCTTGTTAGAGTTATCCAAAAAATATAAGGAAAGGATCATGCCTTGAATGTAGCCTTTATGGGGAGGGAGGCCAAAAAGGTAGAGAATACACCCTTATAACCTCTCAAAAATGTGCAACTCTAACAAAGAGAGGCAGGCACCGCAGGAACTTCACCTGGCAAAGGTAAGACAGCTTAATTAACCTACTAGTGACCTCTCTAGCCACACTATAATTAATACTCAATACCCCATCTTTGACTTACAGCAGGTTTCAAGCTGGCACTTATCTGGAAACAGCAGGACTCACCTATAGCCTTTATATTTGGCAACCATAATTTGACAAATAGCACAACCTGTCCACTAGCAGGTACAAAAAGTTTTTCTTTACTAAGTATATACTTTTCAATATTTTTAATATATGAATCACAACTAATAGAGGACTATTTTCTATACCAGGCACATATGAAGCAGGCAATATAAATACAAGCGCTGTCTCAAGACTAAACTCTGTAAATAAAGGTATGACCCTCTGTAACTACACAATAGCATATAACCACATATCTCTTAGGCGCTATATTAAGGTAATTATTTCCTATTTCCTACTTGTTAGTAATTTGATAATGAAGTGCACTGAGGAAGCTGACTAAAGCGAAACGTTTGCACAAGTGACACTTGCTACAACTGAGTGGAGTTTATCTAAGTGCTTGTGAAGATACTATGAGGCCAATTCATTAACAACGGCAGGTAGAGACAGTTGAGCGACTGTAGCGGCATTTTCAGAGCGCCCGCTAGTAGTCGCTGTGCTTGGCCGTTGTTCGGTAGTTGATAGCGACTCAGTCGGTTTGCCGTAATGTTGAATATTGGGTGAGGAGTCGCTATTTGACAGGTTCCGCGCTGTATGGGAGCGCATGATAGCGACTGGCCATAGCGGCCGGCTCCCACCATATTCATTAACAAATCACGCTCAAAAAATTCTCACGCTGTGAAATGCATGTTTAAACCCCAGAGCGCTGGCGGCGATGGGTTAAAAGTAGTTTTTTAACCCCCAAACAACCATAATTTTGGAAACCAAAAAAAACAAGTTTTTAAAATAATTTTGTAATATGAATACATTAATATCAGACCTGTAATATCAATTCTGCACATTTTTTTTTTCCCCTTAAAAAAATTATTTAAAATGGCCGAAGTGGTCACAGAATTTTTCACATTTAAAAAAAAAAAAAAAAAAAAAGAATAACAATTAATTATGAATATTTAAAGATTGTTCCATTGAAATGCATTGGAGAGCGCCAGGTAGCGAGAGGTCATACCTGTCGCTGTTCAAGGTCGCTCGCTGGCGCTGTGGGCTGAGACTGGAATAATGATGAATGAGTGGCTATATGGCGCTATCTCAGTCGCTAAGCAGGATTGGCTTGATAAATGTGTGATTGTGGTGGGGAGCCGGCGTTCTCGTGGCGGGGCCCGTCATTACCGGCCGCTCACCAGTCGCTACCTGTCGCTATCCCTTGTTAAATAAGGGCCTATATATGCATGAGCAAAGTCCCTTCAGGACGATTATAGAGGAGAGTCAAAGTCTATACCTTCATATACACTCCCTACTGGTAAAAGTGTAAACTGTAGGAAAAATTGTACATATCTCTCAAGAATTTATTACTGTAAAATATGTGAAAAATGACTATATGTGAAATACATTTGTGAATGTGTTTTAAAATCACTGCAAATCCTTGTGTCTAATTAGAACCCCCACCTTAAGCTCTCCAAAGGTTAGGTACCGGTTCAAGTACCTCAACCCCCCCCCTCATCTTACTTGCAATCAAAAGGAGAGTAGGGGCACACGTTATTCCGGTCCAGATATATCTTTAGGGCCCTGATCAGTAACAGGTCAAAACCCTTCCCCCCAACCAACTCTAACTGGTCCATGGTAAGAGGGTAGGTTAATACATTTAGAGGCAAAAGCTTCTCAAAAATATTATATTATATATTTATTATTATATTCTTATAGATGTAGAAAATGTAATTCTTTCTAGGGTGTATACAGTACATACCATTAAATGTGTTTAATGCTATTTCGTTTTTCTGCAAATGTGAGTATAAACCCAATAACATATTTTCTTCAGTTTGACAAACAGTAGAGAGGACATGCAGCAGAAACAGTTATTGACCTGTAGGCCTAATCCGAGATATGTGGGTGAAATGCCCAGGTTTTCCAGGTCGGCCTCATTTTCCATAGGATATTTTCTTCTCAATGTCAGTGTCAATTTAGAAAATCTTCAGGATAATGGTGATTCAGCACTTGAGGTGGCATATCTAATGTTTTAATTGTACATCAATTTATTTAGTTTCATTATGAGAAATTCCAAAGCAATTTGAAGAAGCAACATGAGAAGCAAAACCACATTCCTTCAGCATGGCCACAGCCTGAACCCCTTACAGAATGAATGTTTTACCCGTATGTCTCAGGTACCCGGGTGGCCATGTGGGGGGCACCTTATCTGGGATTGCCCCAGCGTGTGAAGCCTCCTGGGATTGCTGCTATATTGTACTTACAGAGTTTCACACATCCCAAATTGGGATGTCCCAAAAATAGGGACCAATACCCGGGATAGTCAAAATCCAAACCTTAAGGAGCCCCCCATCCCCAGCCTGCATCACATACTAACCTATTTCTGGGATCTCAGCCCATTTATCCAATTATCTTACCCTAATCAGGCATAGTAAGTGATGTATATATTGTATGTGGATAGGCAGCTTATGCCTGAATCGGGGATCTTGTAGTATCCCTGTATATAGTCCCCATTTTTTTTGCCCTGATAGGGTCAGACGGTGCAGTGCAAATAAATATATATAGGGGCTGATTCAGATCCATTGCCCACCCCCCCGGGGAACTTGATGCAACTCGCCGGCAAGATTTTAAACCCTAATCAGCTGATTAAAAAAGCCCCTTCTGAATTCCTCTCTAGGCCCCTCCCCTCCTGTGAGGAAACCCCCTCTAGGCCCCTTCTATCCTGTGACATCATTAGTGATGTAGGGGAGATTCCATGGAGGCCCCACCTCCTAGCATGAAAGGCTGCTCCCCTGGCCCTCACATCAGACCCTCGCTGGGTAGCGAGGATGAAAGAAGGGGGGCCTATGTTCCCCCTTGATCCAAATGGCAGCACAGGTGTCAACACGTGATGCTCCATTCTGCCACAAGAAGATGATGAGGGGGACAGAGAAGAGCCCTGAAGAGCAGCAGTGACCGAAGTGGGACAGGACAAGCACCGCCGGAGGAGGAAGAGGGCACCACCCGGTGCTGGATTCAAGAAAGAAGACAGAATGGTGAGTAGTAACATTAAGAACATTAAAGTTTATTGCGTGGTCTTCTTTTTTGTAACACTTGGGGTGAATTGGTCGGGGGGCCAGGGGACCCTATTCTAGTTCTCCAGGGTCAGGAGCTACCGGTTCTTGGCAGCTGGTAAGCTAGTTGTCCTTGCATCTAGATGTGGGGTGGGCCCCCAAAGTCACTCCTACTTGTGGGCCCCAGACATCCCAGTCTGACAGTATTTAGGTAAAAAACAAAAAGGAAAAAAGCTATTCATGTCATTCATGTAATAAACACACTGTTTTCAGGCAATGGCACATGTGCTGTATAAAGAGGAGTAGCTAGGCTTTCTGGCACCCAGGGCAAAAATTCAAAATGGCGCCCCCACCTGTTCTCAGACCCCCTTTGGTGCCCCCCCCTGACCTGCTGCACCCCCCCCCCACTCCTGCTGTATGTGTAGTTATGCTGAATATATCAAACCCCACTGGCTAATTCATATCTCCTAGTGCATAGGACTGGTGTAGTAGTAATATGTGTACACTAGGTGGCACTAGTTTGCTGTAGCAAAATTACAAAGTCTTGGAGGCTGATTCACTACTGACGCCAGGTATTGCAAGATGAGCGTCTGTATAGCGGTGCTTAGAGCGACTGCTAGTAGACGCTGTAAGCGGGTATCGGGCACTTTGACAGAGCGTCTCAGTCGCTCTAGTAACCTAGCCCGCATTGATGAATGTGATGTGTGTTGGGCGCTGTAACACCAGTACAGCGCTCTAGCGAGCGAGAGGTAGCGCTAGCTTAGTATGACCAGCACTCGGCGCTCCACACTATATTTAACAAAACACTACACACACACACAGGGTCGGCGCTCTAAAGCTGGGCGCTGTAGCATAGAGTGCCAGACGTTGTGTGATCAAAGTCTGTTTTTGAACACATATCCACCAGCAACAAAGCGAAAACACATGGACTGTGACAATAACACTTTAGTGCCAGACCTGTAATGACAATTCTGCATAAAAATATTAAAAGTCAAAAAAGTTTCTAAAAATGTTTGTTTGCAGCCAGGAGACGTCACACAATGATTTGAGCAAAAAAAATAATAAAATGTAAATTGGCAAACACGCTGTTTATACACAACTATATGTAAGTACTTTTTATCCGTGGCTTACCAGACAAACCACAGAGAACACTTCTGCCCAAAAAGGTATATACCGCACACCAACTATAATATACCAATAGTAAATGTTTTATTTAGCAAGGTTCTACATAACCACCATGTAGTACATACATTTAAAAAACATAAATAAAAGCCCCAGATATCTGGGGTAGGGCGGACCTCTAATATTCAATTATATTCAAGTATAGTAATATGTTCCCTGCAGGCTATTAATTATACAAATATAACATAAAGTGACAGTGCTGTGACAATTAATATATGTACACAAAAGAAAATCCCAGATGCCACTGCAAAAATGGCCTTACATCCTATGTGCTAAATATTCATACAAAGTGACTAGTGCAAAAGTGACAAATGCTAACTAATTGATTAATGTTAAAAAGTGCTAAGAGCAACACAGTGCCTGCAATCAATAGTAAACAATCAAGAAGCAATGATCAATCCAAAAGACATAAACACTAATAGTGTACTGGCAACTAATAGACAATGTAATGTCAATACATCACCAAATGATCAGAGCCGTCCCTGCATGGAATACACCCACGACGCGTTGCGTGGTGCTGACCTCACCGCTTCATCACTTTTATACACAACTAATGAAAGCCCATTGAAATGTATGGAAGAGCGCTACAGAGCAACAGGTACTACATTGCGCTCTGGAACCTAGAGCACCGGCACTATACACTGAGCCGTCTGGAATAATACATGTGACACATGGCGCTGTTTCAGTCACTCATCAGATTTGCTTTCTTAAATGTGGTATTGTGTACAGCGCCCGTCGTTCACCAGATGCTGCCTGCTGCTACGAGGCACTACCTGGCGCTATCCTTTGTTAAATAACGCCCTTAGTTTTATATATAGCATCTGACAGCAACCAGAGGCTTGATACTGGCAAAAAAAAATCTAAGCACCAGGTGCCATACAGTATTTGTGAGTTCCAGCTTATTGGGTTTGTCTGTCAGTTTATGACGTTCAGCCCAGGCACCCATAAAGAATAAATGCCTCTCACACTGCACATGCCCACCTCCAGGCTGGAATGCAGAACTACATCAAGTGGCTTTGGAACCTGGGGCAGTGGGTGACTGATGGTGTAAGCAGGGGGGGCACACTGCTGATCTGAGGTCTCTAAAGAATCCACGAAAACCGACTTTTCCTTTAAGTTATTTTCAGTTTGCGAGCAGGTCTCACTCTCTACACAATCAAATGAAAGGATAAAAACTTCTTTAAAAATCAAAATCCCCTGCCACGACTGATTTTAGACAAGCTATTGTTCTGGGCCTCAAATCTCATGTTCACATACTGCCTGCAGGATCATTCATGCCCATATGTACCTCCAGGGTACAGAAGTGCACAGCATCCCTCATTCAGCAACTTTAAAGCAAACCGCCATCCAAAAAATTAACGCTTAGTAAATTGCCCCCCTCTGGAAATCAGTGATGTAAGCTATTTGGGAGTGCTTAAACCCATACAGATGTTATGGAATAGCATCCATTCCTGAACTGCATGGGAGTGGCCAGCTTGCTACACACCAGAGAGCCCTGCTACTCAAATACCCAGTCCCACAGCCAAAACCTCCTTAAATCTCTGTGAAATCAGAAGTGGAAAGCCATTAATTTTAATGACTCATCATTCCTCTGCTCAGAGCAGAGATCTCCTGGAAATATTGTTTCCATTGTTTGAATTTGTGCTGTGGCTCTATTGAGATACATAGGGATACATAGGCCCTTATTTAACAAGGGATAGCGACAGGTAGCGACTGGTGAGCGAACGGTAATGACGGTCACCGCCACGAGAACGCCGGCTCCCCACCACAATCACACATTTATCAAGCCGATCCTGCTTAGTGACTGAGCTAGCGCCAGATAGCGACTCATTCATCATTATTCCAGCCTCACCCCACAGCGCCAGCGAGCGACCTTGAACAGCGCCAGGTATGACCTCTCGCTACCTGGCGCTCTCCAATGCATTTCAATGGAACAATCTTTAAATATTAATAATTAATTGTTAATAATTTATTATTATTTTTTTTTAATGTGAAAATTTCTGTGACCACTTCTGCCATGTTAGATTTTTTTTTTAAGGTAAGAAAAAAAAAAAAAAATTTGTGCAGAATTGATATTACAGGTCTGATATTAATTTATTCATATTCCAAAATGTTTTTATAAACTTGTTTTTTTTGGTTTCCCAAAATATGGTTGTTTGGGGGTTAAAAAACTACTTTTAACTCATCGTCGCCAGCGCTCTGGGGTTTAAACATGCATTTCACAGCACGAGAATTTTTGGAGCGTGATTTGTTAATGAATATGGTGGGAGCCGGTCGCTATGGCCATTCGCTATCATGCGCTCCCATACAGCGCGGAACCTGTCAAATAGTGACTCATCACCTTGTATTCAACATTACTGCACACCGGCTGAGTCGCTATCAACAACCGAACAACGGCCAAGCACAGCGACTACTAGCGGGCGCTGTGAAAATACCGCTACAGTCGCTCAACTGTCGCTACCTGGCGCTATTAATAAATCAGCCTCCCTGTCACGTACATATCTTCCCTTACTCACACAGAACTCCTTTCCTTTAGCAGATGTTGATTCACTGTTTGTGTTGTTACGCATTAAAGAGATGCTGCCCCATGTTTCTAAAGCATATATCTTTCTCAGTTTTGTGTGGGATGTTTATAGCAAAATTCCAAGCATTGCTGCTGACAGACTGCCTTGTGTGGGGTGCATGAGTCTGCAGAACACTGCAACCATGCTGATTTTTTCAACAGTGCAGACAGATAGATAGATATAATGTCCTTCTACCATTCTTTGTGGAAACAGTACAAATCTCCAGCTGGATGTGCTGATGAGCATAGCTGCAGTGTGTATGTGTGCTGGCACAGCCCCCCATGCTTATGTGTAAGCAGAGCTCTCCATTGTGTAGCAAGATGGTGGCTCCCATGCAGTACCGAAGCGCAGCATCTGCAAATATAATCGGAATGGGACAAATCTACAATAGATCCCGCACAGCTAGTATATTGATAATTATGGTGCTGGCCAATAGGGGAACCACAACGTGGAATATGCAAGTTAAAACAAAAAGGTGATTGGACTGCCAGTACAGTCCAAAGAAACCCCTATTTTTAGAGTGAGCCGCACTACCTATAGATAGTGAACAAATATAAATGGTCTTTATTGAAACAACAGACGTGGAAACATTAAAAACACAAGACAATTAAAAGAACTATTACTTAAAATATACTAAGGAGGCAGGACCTGTATTGAATGGCTCGAATACACGCATTACAATTAATTAATTAATTAATGAGAATTAATGAGAATACAGTCTATAAGTGCTAAAGATCAATCGATAAATGTGATAATTCTTACAAAAATTCCCTTCGACAAGAGGAGCAAGGAAAAAAGGGGGGGGGGGAATACCCCCTGTGTTGGGGATTCTCTATGTGTGAAGGATCCACAGATAAAGTGCAGGCAGTGCCAAGAGATAAAAATTCATTGGAAAGTGACAAGTGAAAAAAATTAACGTGTGCAATATAATAAAGTGCAATGCTTAGACTGATTAGATCATACAATATCACCAAATAAGTTGAGCCTGGTCCAACCTCACACGCCCTTACTCACACGACACGTTGCGTGGTGGCAACCCCACCACTTCATCAGGGTGTAAAGTTTTTTAACTGTCTTGTGTTTTTAATGTTTCCACGTGTATGTTGTTTCAATAAAAGCCATTTATATTTTTTCAGTATCTATATGTTGTGCAGGTCACCCTAAAAATAGGGTTTTCTTTGGACTGTACTGGCAGTCCAATCACCTTTTTGTTATAATTTGAATAGGGTTAAGCCCTCTAAAACAGGGGTCCTCAACATGAGACAAGTATCATCAGGCAAGCACTTTGCTGCCTTATTATTGCCATTGCCTGAACTGTCCGTTTAAAGAGGAAAAAAATAAATCTTTTTAAGGTTTGCCCTGATTTTAGAGTGTGTATACCCCGGAACCGCCCAAAGACTCGCCTTATTTTTTTATTCCCACATGCATGTGGAAGTTGCTCAGAAAGAAAAGCTGAATGGAGCGTGCTCAGCTGGCCACATCCCCGCTCATCTCTAACTGTGCACCAAGAAATGCCTGCCACGCGAACGCTCTTAAACTAAAGGTATAGGCGGGATCCGGCATGGGATCACTGGCGAGGCGAATTTACTGGATGATCCTGGGGGATGCACACAGCGAGACATCCCCATTTGGGACAAAGAAGGAGAGCACCAGTGGTGGTGGTTGCTTCTCTTTAAAGAGCCAGTCCAGCCAGGCTGCTCGATTTGAATAATCCCCAACCTGCCACCCTTACCTTGAATGTGTGGACGGCTGCACACACAGCTCAAGGAACTTTAACTCTGGCGGCATTGTGCAATGTGGATTACGGGCAAGGTAAAGATTTGTTTTTTTAACACACCCTGCTTTAGTGCTAGGTAAGGGTGGCACGGTGGGAGGGGACACTTTCAAATCGCGCAGCCTGAGCTGCACAGGGAGATATGGGCGAATGTGGTTTAGGTAACGATACTTTGACACATCATTGAGGCTGGATTCACACCAGCGCATCTGCGGAACACTCTTGCTTTTGGGCGAGCGCCCCGCAGCCACCTGTGAAAAGCTGCCCATAGTTATCTATGGGCTCTTTCACATGTGAATTGGGCACTCTGAGCACACTGCACTAAATCGGGATGCCCCAAGGTTACGTAGTTGGTTACGTATTTGGTGCCTGGTTTCCTCTTTGGTCACCAGAGACCGGAAGTACTTTTGACAGACAGGAATTCATTCTAAATCTATATCTTCTGTTGGACACCGATATCTATTAATAATTCTTAGCAATGTAGACAAGCTAAATGGGCTGCACTCGCCAGAAAGCCACTTCAGTAACTGTAAATCAATGTGTGCTCACTCACCCTAACATCAAAGTACAATACCAAACAAAGGAATGGGGGAACCCACAACCTCCCCCAAAAAGATGCTAGGGATAAAGTGAGTGGCACTACTCATAAGTATAAAAATATCAAAAGTTTATTGTCATCAATATTTACATAGCAGACTAACATATATACAAATACACAACACAAGTACAACAACACATTAAAACACTAGGGGGCACCGGAGGTCTGATGAAAATAATAATACTACTACCCTAAAGTACATAATCACACAAAATGCAAAAACCCCAATAAATCCTATCTAATTGTGCAAAGTTGCATTTCAATCCACCATTACGCAATAAACAAAGCTAAATAACAATAATAATAATTATAATCATGCCTAATTCAGAAAGGTAGTCAGGCCCAATTGTATACATATACTAAGTGAAACAAGTAAAAATAAAGCAAAGAATTGTGAAATTGTGTGTATACAGACCAACCGGGGGTACCCCTAAACGGTAGAAACGCCAACGCGTGTCGTAGTGACCCTGCACTACTTCATCAGGGCGAAAGTGGGGTGGAGAGCCCACAAGTCCTATATAAATGGAGGAACGTACACACCCCCTAAGGAGAGTAGCCAATATGCCTCAAAGTGCCAGAATTCAAACCCCAACTGCCCACCCTCCAAGGCGTCCGAGTGGCCAGTATGAAGTAGTGCAGGGTCACTACGACACGCGTTGGCGTTTCTACCGTTTAGGGGTACCCCCGGTTGGTCTGTATACACACAATTTCACAATTCTTTGCTTTATTTTTACTTGTTTCACTTAGTATATGTATACAATTGGGCCTGACTACCTTTCTGAATTAGGCATGATTATAATTATTATTATTGTTATTTAGCTTTGTTTATTGCGTAATGGTGGATTGAAATGCAACTTTGCACAATTAGATAGGATTTATTGGGGTTTTTGCATTTTGTGTGATTATGTACTTTAGGGTAGTAGTATTATTATTTTCATCAGACCTCCGGTGCCCCCTAGTGTTTTAATGTGTTGTTGTACTTGTGTTGTGTATTTGTATATATGTTAGTCTGCTATGTAAATATTGATGACAATAAACTTTTGATATTTTTATACTTATGAGTAGTGCCACTCACTTTATCCCTAGCATCTTTTTGGGGGAGGTTGTGGGTTCCCCCATTCCTTTGTTTGGTATTAATAATTCTTAAGTTACAATTCTCTGTAAGCTTATCTTATTTCCAATTATGGAAAAAGTGCATTAGAGCTGGCATTAAATTTAAGGCCTCAAACATGAACTTTCCAAACAAATGCACCCTCCCGTATCTATGGGATCCGACCATAACTATTCAGAAGGAGAGAGACTGATTTGTAGAGTTTATGTGGCATGTCTTATCTGGTCTTAATAATTTCCTATGACATGCAGTTAAAAACCTCATTCGCTTCCTGCAGTATGGGCTCACGTCCAGGCCATTGTTTCATTTTGCACAGCAGAGCAATCCAATCTGGTTAGCTGAAGAAATATTAGCAGGCGGCGCCTGGCAACTTTTTATAGAAGAACGAGCTCTGTCATGCTAACCTTTCTAAGGCGTTTTCATTCACATCCTAGTCTGCACAGGCCTGATTGTTATAGGACACCCTACCATTTTATCCTAATTCTAAACTAAATCCTTACAATGTGATAATGTTGTTTTCTGCTGACCCTTCCTGTGTTGCATTGAAAAAAGTGTTCTAAAGCTGTGTGAGAACATGACCATGTTCTGGTGTGCTATGAAATCAGTATGTGCAGGGCCGGATTAAGTGTGGTGGAGGCCCCTGGGCCCAAAATCTTGTGAAGGCTCCAGAATTTTTTCCTTTAAAATAATAATATGTCTGGCACCCACCCACCTACTGGAACATCAGATCGGGTCCCTTGTGTCACCCTTGTGCGGGTGTGTGCAGCTCGGGAACTCCTGCTTTGCCATTCTGGGTGGGGGGTAGTGTTGTTGCCCGGCTGATCCAGCAGAAAACAGTTTCCCTGCATTGAGCTGCCAGCGGCTGTGCTTGGTGGCTTATATGCAGTGACAGCTCTGCACCCACCCATCACTGTAGCGTTGCTTATGGCGGCTTTGCTGCTTTAGACTTTCTATCCTACCCTGTGGTGGCTTTGGCTACCAGGTACGGGGGGGGGGGGGCACTGCCGCCGATAGCTTGGTTGCTGGCACGTCAGACCAAAGACTTAAAAGCCTCCTGGACCAGACCATAACCCAAAGGTTGGTGGAGACGTGCCCCTTGCACCCCCTTATAATCTGGCCCTGAGTGTGTGAGCTGCACAGGGAGACATGGGGGAGTGCGTTTAGGTAAGAATACTTTGACCCAACATTGAGGCTGGTTTCACACTAGCGCATTTGTGGAGTGCTCACACTTTTGGGCGAGCGGCCCGCAGCCACCTGTGAAAAGCTGCCTGTAGTGATCTAAGGGTGATTTCAAATGTGAATCAAGCGTTTGCAGAACAGTCTAAAGGATCTGTAAAAGCCCCGCCTGCAGCGTCCTGAGGGAGCAGAGCTAGTGATCTCCCTCCATGTAAATGGAGAACACTTGTGCAGACTGCCCTCCACGCTGCATACAGCCATTGTGGATGCTCGCCCGAAAACACGTGTGCCAGGCGCAGGGGGTGATTGAAGTACCACCAGATTGAAGTTCGAGTACTACCAATAGTACCACTGATTGGGAACCCCTTCTACAGACCTTATAATGTAATGTCATTACTCGACTCGCCTCATTTTTGCGGTTGCCAACTTGGTGACACTTTCCTCTCTAAGATGTGCCTCACCTATAGAACGACCAATCAGTGCAGAAGAAATATATTGATTTTTTTTGTACCAAGTTCACCCAAAAAATGGTGAGGCCAATGTGAGCCTCTCTTTGCCAAATTTTCTGGAAGAGGAAACTGACCAGGTATACAGAACACTGTGCAACTGTAGGAAATGTATACTCAGGCTCCTTTTTGTATTGATGAGCTAGTACCTATACACTTGCAAGAATTAGTTAAAGAGGTGCCTTTAAGGGGAACTTCTAAGCTTTTTGTAGCCTCAGTCCCCCTTTGCTTGTTAAAATAATAAAACAAGTCCCCTGATGGCGGTGGGGAATGGGGCTTTGCCTGTCAGCTGTAGATGCGAGTGTCTGTTGGACTTGAATAACAGACCAGTATAGTCACATTGCAGCTGCTCAGGACTGGGTGACCGACCTGTCTCCCAAGGTCCCAGCTTCAGCTTACCTGCAGATTTTCCACCCCAGTGAGTTTATATTTAATTGCCAAATTGGCCTTAACACAGGGGGAGGGGTGGGTGTTTTTACAAATGGACCTCTTTAAGATGGCAATTTATGTTCTGTATGTTCATATTCTGTACGGCTGCTCAGTCAGGTACTGAGAATATTACTTGTAAACTAAAGTATATTGGTGAGATATGTATTTTTCTTTGCTCTGTCATGCAACAGCATTTAGTTTCCAGGGGTGCCTAATCGTCGTCCTTTAAAGTATAGAGTAGACAAAGAAAAAATGGAGACCGCACCCGCTATTCTCTATAAGGAGTGTGCACAATCAAAGGACGGAGGCACATATGTGCACCACTAAATCATAAGACAAAACTGAGAGTCCCACACTCCCTAATCTCCCCATTCACTACAGGGGATGGATTAGGGAGTGTGGGACTCTCAGTTTTGTCTTATGCTTTAAAGTATAGAAAACACACAAAAAATTGACATGAATAGTTTTTTGGAGCAGTTGTGTATGTATGCAGCAAGTCAGGTTTGGGTAAAATAAAGACAGCTGATTGGATTGGGGTACAGATCTGTCTTCATCTTTGCTGATACCACCTGATAGCAACTTGAGTACCACTAATGGTACACGTACCGCTAGCTGAGAAAAGCCGTCCTATAGAATAAAGAGATTATGAAGCACCCGGTGCAAGGTTTCAGAATTGTACCCCGAACATACATTTCCATTCTGACAACAAAATGGACGGATGCAGAGAAAGTCAGAGACCAGAGATGGAGGAAAAATGGAACTGAGGTGGGGTGAATGTGAAAAAGAGAAGTAGAGGGAATCTAGAACAGGGGAAACACTGGCGAAAAAAAATGGAGAGCGTGTTGGCAAGGAGAATGTGGAAAAGCGTTAGAGATGGAGGGGAAATGACAAAGGGAGAGACAAAGATAATGGTGAAAAAGAGAGAAAGAATGGAAGGGATAAGGAATGTTCAGAACAGACAGATATGAAACAAAGATACTTGAGAAACTTTCAGTGTAGAAATAAGAACATGATTTACACGTGGAAAGCAGAAGACAAGTAAAATTTGAAAAAGAGAAGGATACAATGTGATATGGCTGTTTCTTGGGGCGGGGGGGGGGCAAGTCATTCACCTTGGGCGCCAAGGCCATTGGGGGCATTTTTACCCCAGCCCTCCTGTTTTCTTCAGATGAGCCAGGGCCACTATTAGTGGTGCAGGACATGAAGAGAAGCCCCTTATTCCCCAATATTGAGCTCAGGCATAGAGATGCGGCACTGCCTGCTGCTATGGTAGAGGCACAGCTTGGCACATACCTGTATGGGACAGCAGCAGCTCCATAGGATAGGTTAGGAGGGAGCAGAACTTTTCCCTCCCGCACTGACTTTTATTTTGTCTAGAAACTGCAAAGAAGGTAATGTGGAAAGCAAAAGACTAGAATTAAGATGATACATAATGACATTCTAGTGCTCTGCCATGTCTGAGCATGGGGTGCAGGAAAACCCAGGGGACAGTAAGCCACATACTGTTTGGTTTAAGTGGCACCTTATTCAAAGACTATGATAGACAGGGCCGGCTTCAGGTTTATGTGGGCCCTTGGGCGGCATGGTCTCAGTGTGATGAAGAGTTGCATCACATCACCAAGGGACGTCCCAAATCTGGATGCCCCACAAGGATCATGCTATTTGGACCAAAACTCTAGTTTTGATCTACTTTGAAGCGCACCAAACCCCTTTAAACCTGACCTGAGTCTAAACGAATCTAGATTCTCCTGATTTTGGATGCCCCTGTGTGTGACCCCCCCATTTGTTTATTACTTTCCTCGAACTGGTGAATGCACTGTGGGATCGCCAGTTTGAGTTAACGGCCAAACCAGGGGTTTATTTCACAAACAGGGGCATCCCAAATTGAGATGCCCTTGTAATGCAGACCAAAACTCAGGGGTGGAATTGCTTAGTAGTGGGTATGCCAGCGATCTCAGGGGGTCTCACACAGTAAGGTATCACAGACTGGGATTCTCCAGGGATAGGAAATCAGCTGGGGTGGGAAACTTAAAAGCAGAACAAAACCCAGCACTTGCTCCCCTGGAATCTAAATCGAGATGCCCTTGTGTGGAACCCCGCTATTTGAGGAGATGTGGACACCAGCTATGGCGGTGCCCTCCCAGTCCACCACCGGTCAAGCATCATCGCACACCCCAAAGGCCGGCCCTGTCAGTGGGCCCCCCGAGTGGGGGCCCCCAGCAGCTGCCCTGCCTTGCCGGCTGCTGACGCCATCCCTGATGGTAGAACATTAGCAATTTTCTTAAAGAAAGGTTAAACAATTATATTAAACTATCAAAAAGAAACATAATGCTGCATTACAGAGTAAACACCAGGCCACTGTTCCAGAACAAAGCAAAGAATGTTTTAATTGTAGCGACAAAGATGCATACGGCAAAACATTGGGTGTCTCCATCTCCTCTCAACGTTAGAGCATGGACCTCTACAATCATTAAACAGAAAGCTAACTTTCAATGGAGTTTTTTAAAGCATATATTCAAAATTGCTGAGCTTATCTAGATTTTTTTTTAATTTTCTTATGTTCGCAAATGTGTGTGTGGAAGCAGTTTTCACTACCTGCAATCTGTTGCTTTTGGTAACTGTACACCAAGATCTACAAGAGGAGAGAAGTGAGCTCTGTACACACAGAACACTGCAGCTGAACATGTGCTCTCTCATCTCAGCAGCAGCCATAGCAACAGTGTTCTGTGTGTACAGGGCTCACTTCTCTCTTCTAGTTGTACAGTTGTGAATAGCAACATATTAAAGGTAGTGAAAACTGCTTCGATAAAACACACATTGGCTAACAATGGGGAAAAAAACTAGATCAGCTCAGCATCTTTTTTGGCACAAAAATGATTAAATATGGACAGGTGTTAACAAACTAACATAGCACATGCCTAAACTAATTTTTAATAAGATTTATGAGATAATATCAGAGTAAGCTGAGTTGGCAATACCTTTGGGTAAGGAGGCAAAGGGGGTGCTCAGGGTAGATTATCAGCACAGAATATGATAGGAAGGTGTAATAAAAATTCATGGAAAAATAAGAGGCATTGATGAAGAGTAGACATGATTCCTCCTCCCATAATGATGATATACAACACTCTGGGAAAAATGGCTTAAAAGGAGTGCCAAAGAAAGAAATATAAGCACAGAACGAAAAGATAAGGCAGTAAAACCAAGTTTGAGGGCATTCGATGAGGGGATTTGCTTATGGCTTCCCCACCTATATACATGCTTTGATGACATTTGGCAGTTAATGATTTTTCGTATTTCTTTCGTAGAAAACTACATCAGTTTGTCGGTTTCAGCAAGCAAGATTCCTTCCACCCTTACATGGCCAAAACCTTTAAAATGTGAAAAAACACTTACCTTCTAGAGGCCATCCAATGTGCAGATGAGGCTGTATGGAGTCAAGGCTGTAACAGTGTAAGATGCTGAACAAGAAGGAAAGAGATAGACTGGGAGAGGATATGTGAAGGACAGCTAGACCAGTCAAGTGGAAGAGAGGAGGAAGGACCAGTGACAGAATAATGAAGGCTACAAATATAAGAGCCCTGGGGAAAGACACCATAGCACACATGTATGCTCAACAACTGCAGTAATAGTAAGTAGTGATTAATGCTTTTACTTTCAACAATTATATATATATATATCCCCAAAAATCAAAAATAATTGTCCTAGGTATGATAGGTCTGGTAAGATGAGCTGATTCTGCCTCTAATATTTTCTGGTGAAGTACTGCTGAATATTTATATTTGGGTTATGTATCACCCAAATCTGAATTCCCCTTTAAAAAGAGGAACATTTAAGGTATTGGGGAGTTAAAAAAACTCCCCAAACCTGGCTTGCTCGGCCCCCCTCTGCCCTTCCTGTTTCACATTATAAAACGTTTGACTTACCTCTCTGGTCGCATCATGCTCCGGCATTCCTTGGTCCCACGCAGTCTCTGTGGGGCAGCTCCATCTTGTGATCCCATCATGCACTGTGCCGTCCCTCAGCGCGAGGTCTGAGGAGCGGCGCAGGGCATTTGAAGAGAGGGCGGCAAGAGGTAAGGATGGCTAAGCCTGCAGCCTTCACTCTGGGACGGCAAAGGGGGGGGGGGTGGAAAGGGGCAAGGAATACTGCCGGATGTCGGCGTTTTAGATAGTGCCGACATCCAAAAGGCAGTGAGGGAGGGATGTTTAGAGAGGAGCATCAGAAAAGGTCTGATGTTCCTCTTTAAGGTGCTAAAGGTGGTAAAAGCAAACGTTTTTCTTTAACAGAAAAATGTATATGTAGAGAGAAAGAATAATTCCTTTCAAACGTTTGTACATTCTCCAATCTCCCTGTCCCTTACACCCATGTCTTCATACTGCCCCAAGGCCTTTAGTTCCAATATCTGAAAATTACAGGAATATAAAGGGATTGTCCAGGAAGAGACAAAAAAGACTATTCTCACCCGTAGCTGCTCCATGTAGTGCCGGCATCTTCATACTTACCAAATATTCCATTTTACAGCACTGCCGGCTTCTCATGGAGACGTCCCTGGAGTCTTGTTCACAACCCCACAGTGCTACTCCATGCAATGGAGGGGTCATCCCAAAGCGGGTCCAGCAGTTTTTTAATGAAAACTTGCGTTGCATTGTAAAAACACTACACCAATAATCTCTATAAAAAACCTTTCTATTTCTACTCACCTGGTTCACATCTCACATGACTGCCAGTGGCCATATTGGCTACCAGTGGAACAATGACCGTGCAGACGTGACGTCCATGACAAACGTGGAGTATCTTGCCTGCTTTTTTGGGCTCAGTTTTTCCCTTTGGTCCATTTTATACAAAACCAGGTGGTTCATTCACTGTCAGTGACGAAAGTAGCAGCAGGAGTGCACATGGACACCAAAGACCTGAACCAAGGAACCGGGAGGTTTCTAAGCCCTGGACTAACTGGAAGCTGCCGAAGGGGAGAAAAGTTGTGTTCTTTTTTGTTTTAGTAAAAAGGAAACTGGAACAACACCCTGCAAGGGGCCTGTATGGCCGCTTAGACTATAGGGCGGGCTGATACATGTCCCTTAGCTCTGGTCTCTCTCAGGCCAATGAAATGTATAATTCACAGCACATGCTTGGAAGATCCTTCCAGAAGACTTTGATGAATGAACTGGTCCTATACTAAAATACAGGAGTTGGGTTCCTAATTTGAGCAGTTCTCCATTTGTCTTTAGATGTCTATAGATGAGTAAGGCCTAGGTGACTAGTTACCTTCCTGGCATTATGCTGCTAAAGGGGGTTCCCACTTACTGTCTCTTACATTACAGTTGCCAATTGACACCTGCCCACTGACAGACCAGCCCATCACAAAAATCATGCAAATAATTTAGCCCACTCTTGGCATGGACAATATAACGACAGCTAGGACAAAAGAGATTTCTGATGCCATAATTGTTATACCTCTGTAACTGCGGTGTTCCAGTTTCCACATGGCTGCCAAGGTACATGGATGACAGTCAGAAATGATGTACAGCTCGCGGTAGATGCTGGTTGCGTTTGGGTGCCAGGAGGCAGCACGGGGAACGTAGCGCAGCTAAGCACAGGTGACTGCATCAGATGCTGGAGACTTACTGTAGCTCAGGTGCAAAATAAAATATTTAAACTGGCACCGTCACAACAATTCAGTTGCCACCTGGGCAGACTAATGTTGCCCTGAGAATGACAAGCCATGATTGCATACCTGGAATATGCTGGTACATTCTTGTCTGGAGATCAGAAACTGGCTGTCTGAGAAATTCTAACACATGGGTTGGTTCTCCACCGGGTGCTGATTTGACTCTTAAATTCAGGACAAGGTGTAAAAAGTGCATTTCTCTTTCATTTCTCATCTAAAATGCACATTTTTACTCCAATACTGCATTTTTTGCAGTGTCAATGATATTATGATATTATGGTCTGTAATTACCAGGCTATACAAACGCAAATGGTAAATTATAAGCCTAGCCTTTAATCTGCTTAACTTTCTGAACCTACCTTGGAATTAAAAGGCCTCATTCATGCATGCTTTCTCTTCCAGCATGCTAACAGAAGACTAGGGTCCTCAGTTCAGCTAAGGGTCTCGTCCCATGTTATTATTACTGGTCAGTTATTGATGATTTTACCTCACTTATTTGCAGTTAAGGGGGGTAATATTTGGCAATTTGATTATTGTAACCAGTTGCTAAAGCATATATCATTCAGCTTAGTAATGTTTTTATGTCATAGGTGTGACCTAATATGTTCTAAATATTTATGAATCCTCATATGGACCCATATGCCACCTCTACAATATGCCCCACAAGTTTGATAAAGTGACTTCCTCTTCCAACTTTTCACACCTAGGTGAGCGATGATGAGGGGCACAGAACGACGAGGGATCCAGGATAAGGTAAATGGATCTGGGGGGATTTACACAGTGGGCCAATTCGGGATGCCCCAAGGACTGGAACTCAGATGGTCATGGACTCTTAAACTTCAGGGGAGCAGACTAAAGCTGATTATCAGGTTCCTCAATGTGGGACACCCTGCAAGCTCATGGATGCCATGGCAAGTCTTGAACTGTAGGCAGTGGGCAAAAATGCTGCCTGTCCCATGTTCCACTCCCCATTCTCTGACGGGCTGCGATTTAAAGAAAGCCAGGCTACTCTGGCAGCTAGGAAGCTCTCACTGATCATCATCGGACAATCATCTACCTCCTTCTCATTTTATTTTAGAGGATTATTGCCCTATTCAAGAACTAACTCTGCTCAGAGCCAGACTGTAATCTTAAACTGGACCAACACCCTTACAAGAACCAGTGCTCATATGCATCCCCTCCCAGGGCAATTCAGATTGCTGTGCATACAAAGTATTTTACCTTTTTGTAACTGGATTGCCCTGGAGAGGGATGCAAATAAGCAATCTTTCTTGTAAGGGTGTTGGTCCGGTTTAAATCCAGGTAACAGCAGGACTGCGACTGTCCTGCTCCCACGAAAGAAACAAAGGGGGGGGGGGTGGCAGCCGCTCAGACCATTTTATAACTAACCTGGGAGGTGCACGTGAGCAGGGCAATTACGATACAAAAGTCTTAAAGGAGTTACATCACTCAACCTTGTTAGCTTGCAGACCATCCTATAATCTGTCTCTAAACTTGGTTAAAAACAGAGGGCTCGGTCACACACATCTGCAGAAGTATGCTTAAGCTGCACCACTACGCCAAAGTGCCTCAGTGGGGTGCAGTCCTAACTCTAATCTCTGAGAGCCCCATTTGGGACATACAATGCAATAGATAAATTGGGAGCAGGCTTACCTGAGGTTGCCCTAAACCTCAGGTAAGCCCTGGCGCTTGGTGGTGAAGCTTAAGCATACTTCTGCAGATGTGTGTGACCAAGCTTTACAGGCAGTCCAACACCCTCCTACAAGTTAATAAGGGGGCCAGTTTGAAGTCTGTAGCTTTAATAACCAGGTCGTAGGGATGGGGTAAAACTGGGAAAAAATAATCGAGTATAAGCATACATGCATTGCAATGTACATTAGTACAACATAAGTAATAGTCAGGCATGTGCAGCATGGCTGTTAAAGAACCATAAGCAAAAAGATTTACAAAGAGTAGGTAGGCCCCAAGATATCCACTATAAACTGGACTGCACACTCAAATTAATAAGAGAATCAATGTTTATTTGAACAAGTTGTTACGCTAAACCCTACCATAAAAACATATACATACACACATAAAACACATAAAACATTTCCCCCAAGGGCACTGGCTCAACCACCCACCCTTCAATAAATTGGATCAATACCAAATCAGTTACTAACACAAATATATGTACTGACCCTATCCAGACCCATATATGGAGTTAATACATACATACATAATAATTATGTGTACAATAGTGCAAATAATAATAATACAAGCCAATTAAGCAATTTGATCCAGCTTATTGAAGGGGGGCAGGGGGGTTGGGGCCGCACCCTTGGCGGATATTTTTAATGTGTGTATGTATATGTTTTTATGGGAGGGTTTAGTGTATTAACTTGTTCAAATAAACATTGATTCTCTTATTAATTTGAGTGTGCAGTACAAATTATAGATATCTCTGCTGAGGCCCCTCAACCAAGATGCCATGGCTATAGCAATCGGGGCAGGGGGCTGAGAGGTAGACTATCGGGGCAGGGATTGAATGTGGGTATTATAAGCAGCAGCCCAACTGGTGCCAAAGCAGTGCGGCCCACCGAGCATTGTCCCAGATCTCCCGATGGCCAGTCCATCCCTGACCATTGGCCACCATAGAATAAGGTACTGAAATGCTGAAAAACATTAACTTGTCTGGAGGACAGCACAGGGATGCTGGGAATGGAAAAGCCTCTAGGGTGCTTCAATATGGCCGTGACCAAGAGAAAATCATTGAGGTGGCGTGCCAGCTTTGAGTAGATGCAGGAGAAAATGTTGACACTGAAGGTCATGCTAAAGATTTAGTGAAGTGAGTTCAACTCGCACATTTGGGTTTTAACACACAAAAACTTTTTTTTCCTAAGAAAATCACCTACCCACCTGGGGCATTTTTACATGAGGTGCATCATTTTTAATGGTTTGGGAAAACACTAGCCCCCTATGGGTTATGCAGAAAAAAATGACAAATGCTTTTTAATAGCCCATAGGGTGCTGTTGTTTCCAAACTTCCAAACAATTATTCTTATCTGATTGGAAAAATGATGCCCCTCACCTGTAAAAATGCCCCATCATATGTGCAGGTGATTTCAATTAGGAAAAATTAGAACAAATATGTTTTACTGCACTTGTGAGTTAAAAACTAACCAACCACCAAGTGGAATTCCACAGCCAAACTGTCATGGACCAGGTGGAGCAGACTCAGGTGTGGATCCGCTTTAACTGTGGGACCGATGGCGGGTACCGTGTCAGGGGAGCGGAGTCTAAGAGGCCACCGGTATTCACCAGAGCCCACCGCAAGGCAGGTTGGTCTTGTGCAGCGAGTGACCCCCAGGTCGCTACCCCCTAACAGCGGCCCAGTCCCACGGCTAGTTGAGGTTCAGTGAGGTACACAAGTGGCAGGCAAAAGGCGTAGTAAGTACAGGCAGAGATCGGGGCAGGCAGCACAGGTTCGCGGTAAAGGTGAGTAGTCAAGGTCGGGGCAGGCAGCAAAGGTTCAGAGTCGGGGACAGGCAGAGGTCGGTACACGGGTGAACAATCCAAGAATGTCTGACTTTCAACAAGCACGGAGAGACCAAGATCCGGCACTGATGGAAAGGAAGTGCCTCTTTAAATAGGGGAAGTGGATGCAGGATTGGATGAGCAGGCACCAATCAGTGCTGTACAGGCTCTTTAAATCTCAGGAATCTAGTGCGCTCGCCCTCTAGTGGACGGAGACGTGCGCGCACCTGAGCATGTAAGAAGGAAGCATGGGGGGAAGGGAGAGAGCTGGAAACAGCCATGGAGGTGAGGGAAGTGCTGCAAAATGGATGACGGCTGGATGCAGCCATGGAGGTAAGTGAAGTGCTGCTAGATGGGCGTGCAGCGCTCGCCCTAACACAAACGTGCACCCAGAATTGAACTTGCATCACTAAATCCTTAGCATGACCCCCGTTGATTCAGTATGATGCACGCAGATGGAGCAAGTGAGGTTTGGAGTTTCACTTTCTGAATGTGCCACATCTTATTTCATTTTACATGAAATTATTGGTCTACCGTGTTCCTGCTTAGATTAAAAGGTAACTGCACATCTCTCAATGTCTTAGTAAGTTCATTACACGCTCTGACCCATAAGGGTCGATTCAGCACCTGGTGGGGAATCTTCAGCAACCGGATGTAAATTTTCACCTGTTGCTGAATCAGACCCAAGGGAGACAATGAAAGTTAATGGCAGTTTTCGCTCTCGAGGTCTCGTCCAAAGAGAGCCGTCTGCTGTGACTTCATTCAGATAGGGGTCGATTCAGAGCCAGGTGAGAATTCTCATTCCTTTTCTAGGAGAGAAAACTGACACTGACTATCATTGCCTACCGGTTGTTTTTACCCACCTCTGAATCAGTTTGACAATGAAAGTCAAAAAAGGATTTAGAGTTCTCACCTAGCTCTGAATCTACCCCATAGGCTGGTATAGGATCCCTACTGAAGCCAATGAGAGTCATTTGCCAAATGACATAGTCACGTCAGATGGCACATTGGACAAGAGTGTGCGCATATATCGTTGGACTGGGGACTGGTGGGTGATTTTAGCCTTTCTTGGTGGTTTCACAAAGCGACTCATATTGAACCCCCTATAGTTAAGTCTCTGATGGGAACAAGAATGAAGGGGCCCTCTGACTTCCGAGGCCCGATGCACCCTCTTAGGTTATGCCTCTGATGAACAACCATGCACATCTTGGCTGTGGTTTTCCCACACTGCATAACCCACGGCTGTGGCTGGGCCCACTTTGGGGCATTTGGGGCCAAGGCCCAGGAGGCCAGGTCCGCCCCTCCCCTCCCCCCTGATGGTGGTCCTGCTGGCACATGCGTGGTCTGTCAGATTAAATAATGATCAAGGGTCAGATTGTTTCCTGATTGGGAAGGGCAGTCGTCACAATAGGCCTTATCAAAAGCAGCAACACTGACATGTTGGCTTTTTGCAATTTAAACAGTTGCCTTTATATTACAATTTCAGCATACCTGTGCTTGTCTAGAGAAGCACCACAATGCCCAGCAATATCTTATGTGGGTTAGGATTTGTTTTCTTCGAACCACTTTACAATTTCAATTATGTGTTGTCTTCAAAGAATTGGCTTATTGCCTTTCACTTAATAACAGATCTGCCTGCCAACTACTTTAGTTGATTTCCCTAAGCAAACCTGTGTCTCCATCCACTCTGTGATGTAAATGCTATTTATTATTTGATGCAATGATTTCATTGAGTACAGCATATGGATACCATATCAGTTTCATTAGGGCTGCCCTGGGTTTATTCATCTCCACATTAATCTCCACACATGGGCTACTAAAAATAATACAATCAAGCCTTTTTTTTCTTTTACTTAAACCGGACCTTCAGTGTGATTTCATGAAAAGCCCAAACTCTTAAAAAAACAGTTCCCCAGCATCTAAAATTAATATATTTTATGTTTTTAGTCACTAACTTATTATTCTTTCTCCACTGGGCTGCAACTCTGTTCAGGAATTTAGGATACGGGCGCCGCCATCTTGACTTAGAAGCATCACACTTACTGAGGAGAAGAGAGTGGGATAAGGTACAGGGGGGCGAGTTATAGCTGTGCTTTGCTCAGACAGAGCAGAGCTGGGGTCAGGTAACGGTCAGCAGTCCCAGAATGCTGAGCAGCACAGTCAGGAGACACTTCCTGTTTGCAGGCTGCCTGATAAGATGGCGGCTTCCATAAGCCGCCATCTTGGATGTTTAAAGGCTCATAACATGCAGTAGATGCAGGTAGGATGATTTTTAATGTGGACAATCTGTATGTACAGGGTGTGGGAAACATATAAGATAGACTCTTATTCAGAGTGAAGGACCGCTTTAAGGTAAGAAAAACAGAGACGACAGGTATTTTAATATATCATTCTACTTTTACAGGTGAGAACTGCTGGACCTCCTTTTTTCTAAACTAGGGGCTGGAATAATAGAGTATTGCTATTACTTCTTAGGCTTTAACCCATCATCCAGTGATTTTGGAAAATATTACTTGTTTACGCTACGGCTTCTTAAAGTGCAGCAAAACCCTCCTTGGCCTGTCCTGAAGCCTAAAATACTCCAGGGCTGGGCATTTCCCTATCACTGGGGTATCCCAATCTGGCATGTCCTGTTGTGCAAAACCCCCTGGTATTGCCAGTATATTCACACTGCTGGCAATCCCATGGAGCACGTGGGCCACATCCTTGGTGATCCCCTTTATGGCATTGTCAAAACGAGACCTATGTTGTGCAGGTGTCCTATGGTGTCCCAGGTTTTAGTCCACTTTAAATGACAAGCCATTAAAGTGGAGCAAAACCCAGGATTTTGGGTTTCGGTTTCTGCTCCTGGGACACCGCAATTGGGCGTGCCCTGCTGTGTAAAACCCCCCAAGTCACCCGAACGAACTCACCTCTCCCCGGTTCTACAGCGCATGTGCAGCCTCTCTTCCAATCAGTGCGCTCGGATCTGCTCCTGCCCCTACGCCTAAGCCTTCGTCTAAGGCTAGCCGACCCAAGCACACTGGCGGACGCATCCTCTGCTACCATCTAACAGGGAGCGTGCTTTCACCGCCCATTCACAAATGCATGGCGCAGGCATGGCATGGCGCAGGCATCCCTCCTAAAGGGATAGGAGGGATGCGGTCACTGCTTGCGCATGCGCTGTTGGACCAGGAAAGAAGGTGAGTTTCTGGGCAACCTGGGGGGTTTCACACAGCGGGGCACCCCCATTTTGGATGCCCCAGAGGGAGGGAATATAGCGGCTCTGGAATTTTATAGATTCCAGGACCGTCAAGGTGTGGGTTTTGGTCCACTTTAAGTAGAGAATTTCTCCCCTGTAAAAGCATCATGGCTGTACTTATTTTAAATATTAGACTATTTGTATTTTTGGCAACCCTGTGGGGTTTAAAGCTATTAAAATAGAAACCTGGGGCTAAGATTGGCCATCACACTGCAGTGACTCACAGTCAAATTGAATGAAGTCATCCTGAATCAGGTTGCCTGCATTGTGAAACTTCTCAGAACGCCGCTATTCACCCACCTCTTCCTTGGTGCATACGTGGGCAGTCTGCCATGACTATGTCATTCGTCAAACGTCTCCCACCGATCCAGATAGGTCAATAAGAGCCATTTGCCGAACGACATAGTAACAGCAGATGGCTCTCATTAAAGAAGAGCCTGTGTATGCGCTGTTGGAATGTGTTAAGTAAATAGCGGTGTTCTGGGGGGTTTCACACAGCGGGGCATCCCCAATGCTATGATTTAACACCTATTTTAGATATCACTCTTGACCTCATCTTCAAAATCTTCAAGTTTAGCTTCCAAGTCAGTATGACTCCAAACATCTGGCAGATTGTATTCCTATCTGTGGCTATCACAAAGGACAGGAACTTCTGCTTACAGCAGAGTAACGGGTGTTATCGGGACAGAGAGTCACGGAACTATCCCTGGTGGGGCTCCCTTAATAGTCTCTGGAATCGGTAATAAGAAAAGTTGCCAGGGATGAGGAAGGTCTAATAGTGCGGAGTGGTCTTATTTTACAATCTTACCTATTACACTGCTTAGATTTGTAACATACACAGAAACAACACATGTAGGCCCTTATTTATGAAGGAATAGCGACAGGTAGCGACTGGTGAGCGACCGGTAATGACGGGCACCGCCACGAGAACGCCGGCTCCCCACCACAATCACACATTTATCAAGCCAATCCTGCTTAGCGACTGAGATAGCGCCATATAGCCACTCATTCATCATTATTCCAGCCTCAGCCCACAGCGCCAGCGTCCGACCTTGAACAGCGACAGGTATGACCTCTCGCTACCTGGCGCTCTCCAATGCATTTCAATGGAACAATCTTTAAATATTCATAATTAATTGTTATTAATGTTTTTTTTTTTTTTTTTTAAATGTGAAAAATTCTGTGACCACTTCTGCCATGTTAATTTTTTTAAGGTAAAAAAAAATAAAAATTGTGCAGAATTGATATTACAGGTCTGACATTATTGTATTCATATTACTAAATTCTTTCAAATTTTTTTTTTTTTGGTTTCCAAAAATATGGTGGTTTGGGGGTTAAAAAACTGCTTTTAAAACATCGCCGCCAGCGCTCTGGGGTTTAAACATGCATTTCACAGCGCGAGAATTTTTTGAGCGTGATTTTTTGATGAATGTGGTGGGAGCCGGTCACTCTGACCAGTCGCTATCATGCGCTCCCAAACATCGCGGAACCTGTCAAATAGCGACTCGTATTCAACATTACTGCACACCGACTGAGTCGCTATCAACAACCGAACAATGGCCAAGCACAGCGACTACTAGCGGGCGCTGTGAAAATACTGCTACAGTCGCTCAACTGTCGCTACCTGCCGCTATTAATGAATCGGCCTCCCCTTCTCATGCTCCACATCATTAGAATATAATGGAGGGTCTAGACCTTGGCGTACCCAACAACTTTAGATTGTTCAGATTTATGGAAAGATGGACAATTGCTAAACTAGGCCACACCCCCTCATTGATGGATAGGAGATAGGCTGTAACAGTTACAACAATAGAAACACTTTGAATAGGTGAATGAATAACTTATTGCTGCAGAGCTGCATGATACATCTCAAAGAGAGAGAAATGAGAACAACAGGGGGACATGGACTCAAAAGAGAGACAGTCCCAAATCAGGGGCACTTGGGCGGTATGCCCCTGGATGTTCACTTCTGGCCATAAATGCAAAGGGGTTAAATACGGGCAGGCTGATTCATCATTAGTGGCAGGTAGCGACAGATGAGCGTCTGTAGCAGGCATTTTCAGAGCGCCCGCTAGTAGTCACTGTGCTCGGCCGTGGGTCGCTACTTTATAGCGACTCAGTCGCTGTTCAGTAATGTTGAATACATTGTGAGGGGTCGCTATTTGACCAGTACAGCGCTGTATGGGAGCGCATGTTAGCGACTGCTCATAGCGACCGTCTCACACCATATTCAGCAAAAAAACAGCCTCACAAATCTCTGGCTCTGAAAAATTCTTGTTTGAAGCCCAGAGCGCAGGAGGCGGTGTGTTTAAAGTCTGTTTTCAAGCATCTATCAACTAGTAACAAAGCGAAAACATATGGAATTACATTGTAGCAACATTGTAACATGAACACTTTAATGCCAGACCTGTAATGTCATTTCTGAGGAAATATATAAAAAATTAAAAAATTATGAAAAAACTGCTTTTTCAATGCCAGAAGAGGTCACAGAATTATTTGTGATTTTTTTGAAAAAAAAAAAAAAATACCCCGTTTAAAGAGAAGAAAAGGTTCATCCATTGAAATGTATGGGAGAGCGTCAGATAGCGAGAGGTCATACCTGGCGCTGTGCAAGGCTGAACGCTGGCGCTGTTCACTGAGTCTGTGAAAATGATGAATCAGACGTTACATGGCGCTATCCCAGTCACTAAACAGATTCTGCTTGATAAATGTGTAATTGCGTGTCTTGTCCGGCATTGACCAGTCGCTATCTGTCGCTACCTCTCATTAACCAGGCGCTACCTGACGCTATCCTTTCTTAAATAACCCCCTAAGTTGGAAGTAGACGAGCATGTTCTTACCAGTTTCCATGCTCTGGCTACTGACACACAGGAGTCACATGGTCACAGTAATGGAGGCAGGGAAACATGTCCTGTTAACAACCAGTTTCCTAATGGGTCCTGCCTTACGGTCCTGCCCATCATCAGTTGCTAGGCTGTTTTCTAAAGCTTTCATTTATGAACTAATAGTGAGCAGGACTGAGTCGGTAAGCCTAAGCTCTATTTATTAGGCTCTGACTCCCACTTCAACTCCTTCATAAATGGCCAATAATTAGACGAGTGGGTGGGAGCGGATCTAAGCGTGCTGATTGGACAGGAGGCTGCGCATCCGCTGTAGGATCGGGAAGAGATGAGTTACTTCGGCCGAACTGGGGGCTCACACAGCTGGGCATCCCCACCAGGATAGTAAAAATCCTCGGTTTTGGTCCACTTTAATGTCTGTTTGTTCAGATACTGTACAAAGCTATCTAGTTACTAAATGAAAACTGATAAATCAATGCTGCAAACAGTGAGGGGCCAAAAAGGTAATATATATATATATATATTATTAGTCAATGTTCTCATACATGAAATATGACAGCATTCTATTGGGGCTTATAGGAATTTCTAAACTATTCCCTTTGTAACTCTGTGTGTATGACGACTCCTCCTATATAAAGTCATTGTTTCTGTGCTGCATTTTTTACATTAAACCCAGTATAACATTTATGGGATGTACAGAAGAAACGAATGAATGTGGAAATGATAGAAGTTATAAAGTTTGAACTGGAGAGATCTACAGAGATCTGTAGAGTGCAAATAATAAATACGTGGCAAGCTGGTGTGCCCCCTCCCTTTCCTCGCTCCCATCTTCCCAGCTAGCGACTGGTAACGCGAGACATCCCTCCAGATCCCAAAGAATAAATGAAGCAGACAGCGGAGCACACAGAGCCCTCTGTTCAGTGGTGTCCTGCAGCTATAACACATAACAACAAAGTGCAGCCCTTCTTTTCAGAAATAAACCTCTTACTTGTGCCTGTGCCAGATGGCAGGGAGTCAAATGACCCAACACAGACACCACTTTGCAGGTCTACACACCGGCTTCATTATAGCGAGGGATGCCAGTCCCAGAGAATGCACCCAGCCAGGGCTAAGACCACAATGTGGGTGGCAATCAACCTGGTTCTTGCTGCTGGAGTAACCATTAGATGCATCCAGGTGAACCGCTCCTTCATCTATTATCAGGGTCACCAGTGCCCTCCTTTCTGTCCGGGAATGTTCTGGTTTTAACATTTAAGGACAAGCTGCGGGACCACTTCCCTACCTAAGTAAAAAAAAAAATAGTCTACCCCCCCCCCCCGTGTTGCGGTGCATGGGCTCGTATACCCGGAATGTGACGCCTTCCCGCAATCCTCGCCGGAGGTTGTCGCCTTCTCCCCCGGCCCAATTTGCACCCCAGCCACCCCTTCCCCTCCGTCTAGCCCCATTCCGCAATGGCTGCAACACACCATACCCGCTTCGTGCGGTGCAGCCGGGGGCGGGGCTCTGGGAGAGGCGGGGAGGCCTTTGCAGCCCGGGGAGAGGGTACAGGAGCTCGGGCCCGGAGATCATCATATGAACCCCCTACGCCCCCCCGGGATGGGCCTCGAGAAGCGGGCAAATGGAATTGTCCCGCCAGGCACACCCCCCTGTGATATGGCCTAGCGAGTCGTTACACTGACCGCTTGCCACCTGAGCACGTCCTCACTTGTCCTGCTTGATCTCTTGACGCGTATAGTAACGGAAGCTGTCAAAATCAATATCAATGTTGCCCTCGGAGGCCTTCCAACTCGAGGTGATTTTGATGGATATGTATCAAGAATGGAGGGCACGATCAAAAGGGAACTCGCGTCCCTGCAGGGCGCTGTATCTGATATTACAAGGAGAGTGGACGAGGTGGAAGGCTCTCACAGTTCGCTGGCGATGCGGATTGCTGCGCTGGAACAACAGCAGGTGGTGAGCGGCGGACACCTATCAGAGCTAATTATGGCCCACGATGATGTGGAGAATTGCAACAGGAGGAATAATCTCCGCCTGCGGGGTATTCCTGAAACCGTCGAGTCAAGGGACCTTGCGGAGGCAGTAACCACAATCTTCAACGAGATCTTGGACCTTCCTGGCACTAACCGCATCGAGCTAGACAGAGTGCACCGGGCTCTTGGTCCTCGTCCTCAGGGGGAGATAGGCCCAGAGACGTTATATGCAGAGTCCACTTCTTTAAAGTCAAAGAGGAGGTTACCCGGCGAGCTTGGGAAAAAGGCCGAATCACATTCCGCGGGGCGCAAGTCATTATTCTGCAGGACTTGTCGCGGAGGACACTGCAAATGAGAAAGCTCCTGAAGCCTTTGTTGGAGATCGTGCAGAGCCGGGGGGCAACTTACCGCTGGGGGCACCCGTTCCAGCTCATGGTCAGGAGTAACGGAAATCTTTTTGTGTTAAAGTCCCCGAGTCAACTTCCGGACTTGTTCCACTTCCTGGAGACGGCCCTGGTTGACGTCCCCGTCTGGACCGCCCCGGATTTGTCGATCTATGGGCGCCAACTCCCGCAGAGAGTGGGAGGTGGCCCTTGAGGAGACAGAAGAGGTGCGCGTGGTCGCCGACGTTAGTGCCCACAGAAGAGGACTCTGGCCCTGCTGCGCGGACTCCCGACTCCTCCCCGCACTGGTAAGTCTCACCACCCTGTGATCTTGAACTGGGGGGTGGGCGACCGAGGCGGGCGAGATGGGTGGCGCTGAGGTAGGGGCTCCTTGACGGGAACCCAGAGAGTACTACAGTTGCCCGGGCGTCCTGGCTCTGGACCTGTTTCCCACAGGTCGTCAGCTGGCTCCCCGGTGTTGTTGTTGTTGTGTTTGGCTTTATCTTCCTTTGGCCTATTAGGGTAGCGTAAGCCTTATTGCATTTGGTGAGAGTGACATTGCCGCTGAGCGAGTGAGACAATCATCCCTGGCCCTCTTACTGGTTAACTGAAATGTTGTTATGATGAATCTGTTTGATTTGTTATTGTTTGGTCCCACATGTATGTGTTAGATGGCTGGTCCCGACTTTGCGGGGCCTCCTGAGTGGAGGCTTGGCAGGTCACCCACCCCCTGACACGGGCCCCGCCTGTTGGTATTACACCTATAGGCTTCGCTACCATCCTTCTTGGCATTGGCCACTGGCATGGGGTTGTGGTGACGGCCAGGCTGAGATGCATTGCTGACCGGACTGTCATAGGCTGGCGGCCCTGTTGCACCACCCCGTGGCCTCCAACCGCTCATCCTCCTAAAACCTCCCTCCATAACTCTCATGCCTTAGAGTGCATCATATTGAGGATACAATACACTGTGCGGCTCATGCCTCGCGGATTGCGACCCCGGTCCTCTACTCCCCTTGCACATAGGGTGCACCCCTCTGGTGACGATTGTGGTCCCCACAGAGGGGAGGAAAGAAGCGGACTGCCTGTCCACCCCGTACTCGGGGAGATAGAGTGGATTCCACCGTTCTCCGCTAAAACGCACCATCCCCGGAACACGTATATCGTGATCCTCCTAGCTACTCCAGTTTCCCCTTTTTTTTTTTCTCTTTTTCCCTTTTTGCTTGTTTCACACTTGTTAACCCCTTCATACCTGTGTTCCCTTCGGGTCCTAACTGTCACCCTACCCCCCGTCCCCCTCATCCCAACCCCCTCGGTCCCAGAGGCTCTAGCAGCGGCCTCATTTTATTCCATTTAACCAGGCACTGCTGTCGGACACCCATACAATATGGGTTCACTAAAGGTTGTATCCCTTAACGTGAAAGGCCTTAACACACCATAAAAAAGGACGATACTATGGCAGGAGTTAAGGAGATATAATATATAATATTGTTTTCACTCAGGAGATGCACTTTAAAACGGGAGCCACTCCCAAACTGAAAAATAGATGTTTCCCGCACGCCTTCACCAGCTGTACCGCAGAAGGGAAAAAAAAAGGGGCAGCTATCTTAATAGCGAGGGACACCCCTTTTTCTTTGCTGGACTCCTGGGCTGATGATTCGGGAAGAGTGGTCATGGTTAAAGGCTTAATCAACCAGAAACGCTATACCTTGATCTCGATATATGCTCCCAACCAGGGTCAGGTTCCATTTCTCAAGCAGACATTGGACAAAGCTGAAAGCTTTGCTGAAGGGGAACTGATCCTGGGCGGTGATTTTAACCTGCCAATTGACCCTCTTGTCGACACCTCGACAGGCAAGTCAGCAATCGCTCAACCCGCTCTGAGATCCCTAAAGAAAAGATTGCAAAGCTTGCAGCTGGTGGACGCGTGGCGAATTAGGAATCCCACGGCCAGGGATTACTCATTTTACTCGAAGGTTCATGGGACGTATTCCCGGATTGATTATCTCTGGCCGCGGCTGGTGAGGGCCTGGAACACTATACTAAATGAGGAAAACCCGGGCGCGTTCTCGAGTAGGGAACTAGAAGCCCATATCACTGTTATCCATAAACCGGGTAAAGACCCGCTATCTTGTAAAAGCTATAGACCCATCTCTTTGCTGAACACAGACATGAAACTATATGCCAAAGTCTTAGCTAATAGATTGTCACCACTAGTCCCACATCTTGTACACCTGGATCAGACTGGGTTCGTACTACATAGAGAGGCCAGGGACAACGTTATCCGGGCCATTAATGTCATACATTCAGCCAAAACCTCTGAGACCCCTATGATGCTTCTCTCCACCGATGCCGAAAAGGCTTTTGATAGGGTGAGTTGGCCGTTCTTGAAAGAGTCTCTTCGGTACATCGGACTGGGTAATAATATGAGATCGCTCATAGAGGCCCTATATACCACCCCTTCAGCAAGAGTGAGGATCAATGGTCACCTCTCAGACCCGGTATGGATCAGAAATGGGACCCGCCAGGGCTGCCCTCTCTCACCCCTCCTCTTTGCCCTGATGCTTGAGCCCTTCCTGTGTAGAATTAGGGATAACAACGATATCCAGAGACTGGCCTCCCGCGAGAGCACCCATAAGCTCGCTGCTTATGCGGATGATTTACTTTTTTTTATTACTAATCCCTCCATGACTATCCCTGTCCTGATGAGGGAATTTGAGGTGTACGGGAGGCTCTCTTTTCTAAAAATCAACTTTGATTTTTGGATTATCCTGGGCTTTGGTCCTTTCCCCCAGATCACCGAGCCCAACTCACCTCTTCTCAGTCCTATAGGGCATGCATGGCCGCTCGTCCAATCAGCACGCTCAGATCAGCTGATGTCACGTCATCTAAGACTTCGTCTAAGGCCAGCAGTCTAAGGCCACATCCCCCGCTTCCCTCTAACAGGGAGCGTGCTCGTGGCCTTGAGTAAAACACATGGACTATAAGTCCCACAATTCTCCAATGTAACAGGTGACATATCCAAATGAGAACCCTTCAATTAACCCTTTTGCTACAAGACTGAGATCCTTCCAAACCAAAAAAGTTGGGTTAAACCAATCTCCCATGCCTTAGCCAATCATGTGATTTGCAAGCTAGAGTGAGGAAGTCTATGATATGTAATCAAAATCACCACTTTGCTGTACATAGCCAAGGTAAACACATTGTTGCTATGCTTTTTTTCATAAACGTTTTCTTTTATAACACAAAGTTACATACAAATAGAACATTAAAAAAACAACAGATAAGCTCAGCACATTGAAGATATCATTTTACCACACAATAATGGAAACTTTTAAAAATGCCATTGAAAGTGGAATTACCCTTTAATGTCCAAACATGCTGTGCTTAGTGCTGCTGTGGTGATTCTCAGCTAATCACAAAAGGCAAACGCGCATGTGCAGGCTCTCGTCCAGTCAGCGCTTAGCAATCAGGAGCAAAAGCAGCCACATCCTTAGATCTGGGGGGGGAAAGGAGTTCACACAGCGGCATGCCCCAAGGCCAGCAGCCGGCCCTGGGATCTTTTCAAATCCAGGGCTGTCTGGCTTATGTTTTGTTCTGTTTTAAGGTCCTCTGAGCACTACCCACTGAACTGGGAATAAGATGCCCCCCGCCAGTGCTACAGCAGCATGCTCCATCAACTTTTTACACTGGCCGCAACAAGGCTACACAGAGCGGAATCCCCTGCTCTACGCCCCTCATAATTGTGGACCTCTAGTCAAAAATCGGTCTGCTAACCCACTCATCGCCACAGCATCCAGATTTAGGAGCAAACAGTAAAGAAGAAGTAAAGTCAAATCCCCACTTCCTCATTCACAGGGCCGGCTCCAGGTTTGTGGACAAGCGAGTCACATTATGTCACCTTTCAGCTCCGCTGCCACAAATGGGTCATCTCCTGCTGCTGATCACCCTCCAGTCCTTGTCAGTTGTCACCTGGTTCATGACACCTTCTGTGCTTCCATCAGTTGCCCTCCATTCCATGCCACCTTCTCCATTGTTGCTGATCGTCCCCTGTTGCTGAGGCCAGCCATGAGCAGGTCTGCACACAACACCCGGCATTCAGTGATCGGGTCCACTGTTAAATAATACCATGACCAAGTGTGAGCCTGAGTGGGCCCCTGAAGATGCCAGGGGCCCTGGCGATTGTCCAGGTTTGCCCTGTTCTGGCGCAGGCCCTGTTCACATGTATGGTAAAAATGTCAACCAATCATGTGACCACTGGCAACTATTCAGGTTTGGTGTGCAAGGCCACTCAGCAAGCCTGACTGGTCACCAGCAGTCACAAGACTGGCAGACTAAAGAACCCCTTCAACAGCTACACCTTATTGCCTAGTACTGTGCAGAATTTGACATATATATTTGACATATAATGATTAAAAAGTAGTGCTTTTAAGATGGACCAAAACCCTGGGCCGCTTGATTCCCTTCCCTTGGGGCATCCAGATTCAGGATACCCCGCTGTTTGAAACCCCCCTAGGTCGCCCCGTTAACTCACCTTCTCCCCTGACCCAACGATACATGCACGAGCAGCGGCTGCTCTCTGCTATACCTTTAGCATGGCGCTCTCCCGGGCCAGACATTGTGTAGAGGGCAGCGGAGATGTGACTGCTGTCGTGCCCAAACCATCCAAGTCAACATCCATTCCCATTCTCTAGGATTCATTGTGCAGTAATTTACCCATCAAAAGACATAGGATACCCGAATGTGAAAAACTGACCATCCATGGAGTCCAGGTTTTTAGAAACTTATCATGGGGATCATGGACAAAGGCTGTTTGTTTCTCATTTGTATTATATCTGAATTTCTGTTGGTTATTTCATTCCATGGGATAAGGTTTGTTTTACAGTTTCTAGCTAGAGCAAGTCTGGCTGCTATCAAGATGTTAGTAGTCTGGTTAAAATCTGGTGTCCTTCCTTTGGGACATGCAATGAATACATTGGGAGCAGCTTACCTGAGGTTGCCCACCAGATTTTATAGACAGATTACAGGACCAGTTGCGAGCCCTGCTCCAAGGTAGGTTATAAACTGGTCTGATCGGCTGCCACCACTCCCTTGTATTTCTTGATTGTGTGCAAGCACATGGGGTGTGGGGTCTAAGGTTTTTGACCCTGCTGCACTTGAGGTTATAGGGCAACCTCAGGTAAGCTGCTCCCAATGTATCCATTGCATTGTATGTCCCAATAGAGGCTCTCATAGATTAGGGTTAGGACTGTTCCTTGGCGTTTGGTGGTGCAGCTACATAAATCTGCAGACACGTGCCAACCGAGACCTCTGTTTTTAACCAGATATTAAAGACAGATTAAAAGACTAGCTGCAAGCTAACAGAGTTCAAGTGGCTCCTTTAAGATTGTTATATTCTATTTGGCCTGCTCACTTGTACCTCCCAGGCTAGTTATAAATTGGTCTGAGTGGCTGCCACCTCTCCTTTGGATCTAGTGATTCCCTTAAAGAGGAATATCGGACCTTTAATATAGTAGGTCCTGATAGTCCCCCCACCGTAATTCTCCATAGCTTTTGGATGACAACATCCTCCAGATTGCCGCCATACTGCTGCTTTTTTCCACCCCCCGGCGTCCTAGCCGTCTGTGATGGATGCCAGGGGCTCTTAGCCGTCCTGCTGTCCTCCTCCTCCGCCCTCACTTGTCAAGCCGTTTCCAGTCCTCCTGCAGCCGCCCTGGCCAGAGATAAGGACTTCACTGTGCAGGTGCGAGATCTCAGGGAGGCGCAGTGCATCGTGGGGCAGAGAAGAAGACAAGATGGCGCTGCCCTATGGAAAGTGCCAGGGAAGGATGGTCAAGCACAGGAGGAAGAGCAGAAGGCAGGTAAGTTAAACCTGCCAAGTGCAGAATCGGGAGTTTAAATGGAGGACGAAGTTTGGGGAGTTTTTGGAGAACTCCCCAGACTGTCCAATGTTGCCCTTTAAGCAAACTGTACATTTACAGAGAAAAGTCAACTTCACACAAACACACAAGGGACAATAACACCGTAATTCTCCAGTCACTGAATTCAAACATGCCTGGGATAAGCACACATCTATCCTAAGATAAAGAGTACATACAGTATACACATAAGGGCAGACTAGATGGACCTTATGGTCTCCTTCTGCCGTCAACCTTCTATGTTTCTATGTTTCTAACACACAAAAAAAGTCTTTGTAATACATTTCTCCCAAAAAAATCACCTGTACATGTGAGGGCACATTTTTACGGTACATTCATTTTCCATTGATGTAAGGATATATTGTTAAAGTTTGGAAATAACAGCGCCCTATGGGCTATGCTAAAGATTTCACCAATTCATTCTGCATAACCCATAGGGTTCTGTTGTTTTTCAAACGTAAAATGTAAAGATCCTTACCTCATTGGAAAAATGATCTGCCTGACCTGTACATGTTTCCCGTCACATGAACAGATCATTTTGGGGGAAAAAGGGTAGAAAAAACCTTTTTTTGCACTTTTTTGTGTCTAAACACTAAGCTGTGAGACGCAGGTTGCTATCCACCCCCCAATGCACACAGGAAGTCACACTGGCTTTGCCAAATAATTAGCATGACATCCATAAAGTAAGAGTCACAGCTGTGTCCCCTTGCAAAAAAACATAATAAACCCATTTCACACTTTCAAAGTGGAATATCAATTAGGTATTTATTAGCATGATTCATAATGATGGATGTAATAACAGTTAAAACATGCATAAATGGGGACCACCCTATAAAATAGTCAACAATAATGGACAAACAATCACTCGATAGAATTTTTGAGTTATTGTAGTTAGTGTAGAGTTAGTGCAGAACTTTTTGCCAACAGGATGTGATCGGTTGCTATTGGCCATCAAGTCAGTACACCAAGTCCTGCCAAGAACACTGCTGCTATGGCTGCTGCTGAGGTGAGGGAGCTCACTCAACCTTATACATGCCCAATGTTCTGTGTAATTATCTGCAATCTGTTGCTATTAGCAGGTATCGGCAGATGAGCGTCTGTATAGCGGCGCTTAGAGGACTGCTAGTGGACGCTGTAAGTGGGTATCGGGTGCTGTAACAGAGCGTCTCAGTTGCTGTAGTAACCTGGCCGGCATTGATGAATGGGATGTATGTTGCTCGCTCTAACACCAGTACAGCACTGCAGGGAGCGAAAGGTAGCGCCAGCTCAGTGCGACCGACTCTCATCAACCCACACCAAAAAACTACACACACACACACACACACACACACACACACACACAGTGTAGGCGCTCTAAATCTGGTCTCTATAGCAGACGCTGTGTGATTTAAGTCTGTTTTTGAACACATATACACCAGTAACAAAGCGAAAACACATGGAATTACATTGTTTTAACACTGTGACATTAACACTTTAGTGCTAGACCTGTAAATACAATTCTGCATAAAAACACAAAAAATCTAAAAAGTATTCAAAAATTACTTTTTCTAGGCCAGGAGAGGTGACACAATTATTTGAGAGAAAAAAATAATTAAAAAAGAAAAAAACCCCGTTTAAACAGAAGAGAAGGAATGTTCATTGAAATGTATGGGAGAGCGACAGGTAATACCAGGCGCTCTGGAAGCTAGAACGCCAGCGCTATACGCTGAGCTGCCTGTAATAATACATCGGACGCTACATGGTACTGTTAGAGTCGCTCACCAGATTCGCTTTCAGAAATGTGGTTTTGCCACCAGACGCTGCCTGCCGCTATCCCTTTATTAATAACCCCCAAAGTCTGCACTTGGTGTACATTGCCAATAGCAACAAATTAAAACTGCTTCCATAAAACACACATTTGCTAACATTAGAAAGAATGCTCGATCAGCTCAGCACCTTTAAGACATCATTTTACACAAAAAATATACAATTTAAAAAATGTGATCAAAAGTGCCCCTTAATGGAATTGGAAATGCAAGGGTTCTAAACGAGATAAAGATATAATGCAAACGCTACAATACAACAAAATGCCTAAGTGCCTAGTGCCCAAATATCTGGACCGAAAACAGTATGACAGTAAGTCATATTTAAAACAAGGTTGTATAGGTGATTTATATAGAGCCATTATTGCACCTATATCAAAATGTATAATCCACAATTTGAACTATACCTCAACTCTTCAACTTACTGTGAGCCAGAACACCCAAATCCCCCAGCACTACCTAAATGCACACTGTACCCAAATGCACACTTTAATTTAAAGGCAAAGGCTTTATGGGAATGATATAGGTGCACAACCTTTCTTACGATGATTCAGTTTCATCTGGTACAAAGGCCAGTTTCTAGTCCTGGGTGAGCAGTGCAGTCTCGTTGGGCACCAAAGAGGCATCGGGCACCTAGCTGACTGCTGAGGCTTACCTTCTGTCTCTGAGCATGGCACCCCCTGCATTGTACTGGTGTGCCTGCTTGGGTACTGCCATGTCCTGGGTGTGTGTATATATGGGGACGGGAGGCACTGACAGTGTGCCACCATAATCACCCTGCCTGCATTCTGTTTCCCATCCTCCGGATCAGTCCAGGCTAGCAACATAAGCTGTCATGGCACCTATGTCACCTGCCTGAGATGTGGATGATGGGAACAGAAGGCAGGAGCCAGGGTCTGTACAGGTCAATGCCTCACCTTTGTGCTTTAGAGGGATCCACTTGTACCCTGCATATACAATATTGGGTCTGAGGGGTCCGCTGGTACTACATAAAATATATTGGGTTAGTTGTCTGGTGCTGGCTACTATGCTGGGGGGATTTTTCTTTTCCTCGCCCTGCGTGCTATACAGCCTAGAATTTTTGCAATTTTTTTAGTTGAGGGCAACACTGGTGACCAAGATACAGTAATAATGCTGCAAAATTAACACATTACTTATTATATTTCTTTCCACCACCTCACTAAAAAAAGATGAAGCGGGGTGGGATTGTGCCTTAGCCTGGTCTTATGATAAAATACATTATGCAATTCACAAGTCATGTGGAATCAACCCAGTTAGTAGTGAGTAAAAAAAAATACAGCAGCCCATCTGCCACTGAGTATAGATCCATTAGTAGTCAGGATGGACCAAGCAGCTTGTCTATCTATATTGTTATCAACCAATTGTCCTCTTTTACGAGCTACTGCTGTTGAGGTTTCATATAGCCCCATATATATATATATATATATATATATATATATATATATATTGCCCAGCCCCCTTTGCCCCCATGATTCAAATGGTAGAATGCAATGTCCCCCACTGTTACCAACCCAATGTGCCAACTATAAAGGCTGGTAATGGGGTGGAGGGTATAGGCACCTGCTGGCACGTGGGGCCGGTGGCTTGTCGCCCCCCTGCGCTTTGAACTTCCCCACTGTGTGAAATCCCTCTAGTTCAAATAACTGATCTGGCAATTCTACAGTGCTTGCATGGGCCCCACCATTTATTCAGAATACATTGCCGGGTATTAATATGCATGGCAATTAAAGCAGTCCAACATCCTACCAGGCATTGCCCTGTTCATAACCCCCAAAACTGAGGCCCCCAAAACTCACCATTTCCAGAACTGGATGAACCGGCAGCTGATCCCAGACACTAGTGACTGTTGGTGGTCCTACTGGCAACAGAAATTGGCTGCTGGCGGTCACGTGGATTGTGGAAGCTAGAAGAAGTGAATTACTGGGTATGGATGCCCCCCCCCCCCCCCCCACACACACACACACGAACAGTCTCCATTTTTCCACAAAAAACGATCCAGTGGAAATCCTAAATTTCCCCAGTGACAGCATTGATCAAGGTGAGTTACTAGATGAACTGGGGGGTTCTCACACAGGACTATCCACAATCGGCAAGCCCCTGTAAAGCCATCTAAAGCCTAGGAAAGTGAAAATGATGGCTTTTGCATATTTATTACATGTTGAATGCTCTATCCTATGCAGACAATCTCTCCAAACTTTATTAAGGTTATTAGGGATTTGTCTCTACTTCACCTGGTTTTTCCTGCTCTGGATTCTACAGTGTAAATTTTAGCACAACACACAATGCAAACGACAGTGATGTTCTTCACTTAGGCCCTTATTTAAGAAGGGAAAGCGTCAGGTAGCGCCTGGTTAATGAGAGGTAGCGACAGATTGCGACTGGTCAACGCCGGACACGGCACGCAATTACACATTTATCAAGCAGAATCTGTGTAGCGACTGGGATAGCGCCATGTAGCGTCTGATTCATCATTTTCACAGCCTCAGTGAACAGCGCCAGCGTTCAGCCTTACACAGCGCCAGGTATGACCTCTCGCTACCTGACGCTCACCCATACATTTCAATGGACGATCCTTTTCTTCTCTTTAAACGGGTTTTTTTTTTTTTTTTTCAAAAAAATCACAAATAATTCTGTGACCGCTTCTGGCATTGAAATAGCAGTTTTTTCTAATTTTTTTCATTTTTTATATATTTCTACAGAAATGACATTACAGGTCTGGCATTAAAGTGTTCATGTTACAATGTTGTTACAATGTAATTCCATATGTTTTCGCTTTGTTACTAGTTGATAGATGCTTGAAAACACACTTTAAACACACCGCCTCCTGCGCTCTGGGCTTCAAACAAATATTTTTCAGCGCCAGAGATTTGTGAGGCTGTTTTTTTCCTGGTGTGAGTCGGTCGCTATGAGCAGTCGCTAACATGCGCTCCCATACAGCGCTGTACTGGTCAAATAGCAACTCCTCACAATGTATTCAACATTACTGGACAGCGACCGAGTCGCTATAAAGTAGCGACTCACGGCCGAGCACTGCGACTACTAGCAGGCGCTCTGAAAATGCCTGCTACAGACGCTCATCTGTCGCTACCTGCCGCTAATGATGAATCAGCCTCCCCGTGTAAACACACCATTTTCACCTTGGAAATATTCTGAAGGGGGGAGCAGTGCTAAAGCTGACTGAGATGGAGTATAGACTAACTGGTAAGCAAATTTGTTAGAGTGGTTAGAGCGCTGCTTTCTGGGAATTTCCCCGGAGACATTGCTGACTAAGTACATTTAATTGATTTGAATGTGGTGGCTTGAAAGACACAGAGTTTGGCCTGTGTGATTCTTCCATTTCTAATATAGAACAAACCCATTTTCAAGCTGTTTCTGTTAAACAGGCCCAAGTTTCTCCCAATGTTGTTTTGTTACCGCTACTAAATTGAAAATAAAGTGATTTTGTCGCTAGACTAACTGAGCTGTAGAGTCAATAGATGTGCTGTGACGCAGTGACCCAGCCATTAGTATCTCATGCTCAGCCATTGACCTTCAGCAGCATCCTTAGCTAGCTAGAAATTGCCGGCTGCCCAGAGGTTGCCTATACCAGTTCACATGTTAGGCTACGGTTACACCTGTCCAATTGTGTTTGCAGCAGTGTTTGCTGTAGGACTCCCATTTTTGCATTTAGCTCTCTTGTTCACATTTATGTTTGCGCTTACGTTCATGCCTATGTTAGGCAAATTCCTGTTTCTGGGTCCTATGCCCTGCCTTTCTGTCTATGGACATTAAAATCGATAGTTCCGCATAACGCATGTGGTAGAGCATGAAAAACACATTTGCATTTGCGGCCCCATAGACTTTCATGGGGTGCATTTGTGGACTGGATGCGGCAGGCAGGGATTTGTGGCCGCGTTTTCCACTCTGCCTCACCCGGGGCAGAGTGCCATTTTTTCCTGATTCTTTCCCTCAGTACAATTCAGAGCCATCAATATCTTTGCAAATGTTTTGAAAAATCATGTACAAAAATCATGAATGAAAGCATTTTTTCACCCAAAAAACAAAGAGGCTGATTTATTAATAGCGACATGTAGCGACAGTTGAGCGACTGTAGCGGTATTTTCACAGCGCCCGCTAGTAGTCGCTGTGCTTGGCCGTTGTTCGGTTCTTGATAGCAACTCAGTCGGTGTGGCGTAATGTTGAATACAAGGTTACGAGTCGCTATTTGACAGGTTCCGCGATGTATGGGTGCGCATGATAGCGACTGGTCAGAGCGACCGGCTTCCACCATATTCATCAAAAAATCAATCACGCTCAAAAAATTAAAGCGCTGTGAAATGCATGGAGGCGATGGGTTAAAAGTAGTTTTTTAACCCCCAAACCACCATATTTTTGGAAACCAAAAAAAAGTTATTAAAATAATTTAGTAATATGAATACATTAATATCAGACCTGTAATATCAATTCTGTACATTTTTTTTTTTATTTTTCTTCCATTAAAAAAATTATCTAAAATGGCAGAAGTGGTCACAGAATTTTCACATTTAAAAAAAAAAAAAAACTTTAATAACAATTAATTATTAATATTTAAAGATTGTTCCATTGAAATGCATTGGAGAGCGCCAGGTAGCGAGAGGTCATACCTGTCGCTGTTCAAGGTCGGACGCTGGTGCTGTGGGCTGGAATAATGATGAATGAGTGGCTATCTGGCGCTATCTCAGTCGCTAAGCAGGATTGGCTTGATAAATGTGTGATTGTGGTGGGGAGCCGGCGTTCTCGTGGCGGGGCCCGTCATTACCGGCCGCTCACCAGTCGTTACCTGTCGCTATTCCTTCATAAATAAGGGCCTAAGTAAAAACATGAATTTTAATTACATGACAATAAATAGTTCATGTAGTAAAAGTTTTGCTTTTGTGCTACATTTGGTATAGGTGAGCGTGTAAATATAACTGCTTTTTTATGCTCATCTAGATTCCTTATGGGAACGTGTTCTTCTTTCCCATGTTTAGGATTGGTTAAGGCTGGGTTTCTAAGCGGCCTGGCTCGAGTTATACAAAGGTCATCTCTATTTATTTATTTTTTAATCACCAGGGTGTATCTGTGAGAAGTAAAGAGCTGTGGTTATCTTGCTATCGACAAACTAGGGTGCTCTAGCACTGCAGTCAGGAATTCTGCATAGATACAGACGGCGGCCATATTGGTGGAGACCATGGGTCAATATAAAAAGGCAACTGTTGGGCTTGGAGGGAGAAGTGTTGCCTGTCAGAGAGGAGTCGCTGGAGACAGCACTTTATCCATCAATAATATTCCCATGTAAAGGTAGAATTTCCATCGAAAGGCCTGGCCAGAATATGCATCATAGAGACTCCACATATAAAACAGAACGGCTGTGATTGAGGACCAAGGCTGTGGGATTGGCCTACAAGAAATGCGTGGTGTAGCAAGTTATTATCGCAAATGGTGCTTCTGCTCACACACATGCGCATCCGTAACCATGGATGTGCATGGCCGCTTTCTCTTGGTGGATGCGTGCCCAGGTTTGTACGCGGTCATGAAGGGCGTTGGTACGTAGAGCGGTAATGCTCAGTCCAGCATTTGTACACAGGCATGAAGCTCCCTGCATTTTGAGCCATACCCTTGGGGCATCCCGATTTTTGAGATTCCCTTTCAGTCGCCGGATATACATACCTCTTTGGTGTTTCCATGGCACAGGTGAGGCTCTGCTCCAATCAGCATTTTTGTCCACACATGTGAAGGTAACTGAATTAGAGCATAGCCGCACTTGTTTTAGTGGAACAAAACCCAGCGTGATCAACCCGGGAAACTATAAGATTCCTGTGCCGATTGATTCCCTCCCCCCGGGGCATCCAAAATCGGGAATCGGGATGCACCACTGTGTGAAATCCCCCAGGTCGTCCCGTTAACTTCCCTTGCTTCCTGGACCAATGGCACATGGGCGAGCCACATCGTATTCAGATTTTCTATGCCACAGTGATGGAAATCTAAATAGAGCAAGCATAGCCGGCCACATCCCTGCCCAAGCCTCTAGCTCTAAGTGTGCCGGCCATTCATGAAAGCCTAGTGTGGGTACGTGCCTAGCGGGAGGAATGCTGGAGATGTGGCACGTTATAGTGTGCTAAGATGTAATAATCCGGACCTCCAGTGGCCCTCGCAGATTCCGCCTCCCCACCTCTGACCATCCCTAATTGGGATTGGGTCTTGCGCTCCCCATTGAAGAACATCAGAGCGCTTAGTTAGCCATAGTTATTGGACTAGATCCTGCACATGCGCTGTTGGACTGGGAAGAGGGGAGTTTTTATTTGCATCGATCATTTAGGAAAATCAGAGAAAAATATAATTTGCATTATAATTTGAATGCGGTGTTTGAAAGTGAATTGTTGCTCTTCCACCTTTATTTATCTTATCTGAGCTCACTTGGTATTACCCAGAAGGTCAGGGGGGCCATCATTGTTACTCTTCCACCTTTATTTATCTTATCTGAGCTCACTTGGTATTACCCAGAAGGTCAGGGGGGCCCATCATAGTACCCCTTCCACCTTTATTTATCTTATCTGTGCTCACTTGGTATTACCCAGGTCAGGGGGGCCCATCATTGTTACTCTTCCACCTTTATTTATCTTATCTGAGCTCACTTGGTATTACCCAGAAGGTCAGGGGGGGCCATCATAGTACCTCTTCCACCTTTATTTATCTTATCTGTGCTCACTTGGTATTACCCAGGTCAGAGGGGCCCATCATTGTTACTCTTCCACCTTTATTTATCTTATCTGTGCTCACTTGGTATTACCCAGAAGGTCAGGGGGGCCCATCATTGTTACTCTTCCACCTTTATTTATCATCTTTGTGCTCACTTGGTATTATTTAGAGAAAGGAGCCAGGTTTGTCTCTGCTGTTTCAGTCTTTAGTTGTCTAGTATTTCCTGATGGCACCAGTGATCCAGTGTATATATATCAGTGTATATAGTATGCGGGGCTAGCATGCAGGGAGTGATACAGTGTATATAGTATGCGGGGCTAGCATGCAGGGAGTGATACAGTGTATATAGTATGCGGGGCTAGCATGCAGGGAGTGATCCAGTGCATATATATCAGTGTATATAGTATGCGGGGCTAGCATGCAGGGAGTGATCCAGTGCATATATATCAGTGTATATAGTATGCGGGGCTAGCATGCAGGGAGTGATCCAGTGTATATATATCAGTGTATATAGTATGCGGGGCTAGCATGCAGGGAGTGATCCAGTGCATATATATCAGTGTATATAGTATGCGGGGCTAGCATGCAGGGAGTGATACAGTGTATATATATCAGTGTATATAGTATGCGGGGCTAGCATGCAGGGAGTGATCCAGTGTATATATATCAGTGTATATAGTATGCGGGGCTAGCATGCAGGGAGTGATCCAGTGTATATATATCAGTGTATATAGTATGCGGGGCTAGCATGCAGGGAGTGATACAGTGTATATATATCAGTGTATATAGTATGCGGGGCTAGCATGCAGGGAGTGATACAGTGTATATAGTATGCGGGGCTAGCATGCAGGGAGTGATCCAGTGTATATATATATCAGTGTATATAGTATGCGGGGCTAGCATGCAGGGAGTGATCCAGTGTATATATATCAGTGTATATAGTATGCGGGGCTAGCATCCAGGAAGTGATCCAGTGTATATATATCAGTGTATATAGTATGCGGGGCTAGCATGCAGGGAGTGATCCAGTGTATATATATCAGTGTATATAGTATGCGGGGCTAGCATGCAGGGAGTGATCCAGTGTATATATATCAGTGTATATAGTATGCGGGGCTAGCATGCAGGGAGTGATCCAGTGTATATATATCAGTGTATATAGTATGCAGGGCTAGCATGCAGGGAGTGATCCAGTGTATATATATCAGTGTATATAGTATGCGGGGCTAGCATGCAGGGAGTGATCCAGTGTATATATATCAGTGTATATAGTATGCGGGGCTAGCATGCAGGGAGTGATCCAGTGTATATATATCAGTGTATATAGTATGCGGGGCTAGCATCCAGGGGAGTGATCCAGTGTATATATATCAGTGTATATAGTATGCGGGGCTAGCATGCAGGGAGTGATCCAGTGTATATATATCAGTGTATATAGTATGCAGGGCTAGCATGCAGGGAGTGATCCAGTGTATATATATCAGTGTATATAGTATGCAGGGCTAGCATGCAGGGAGTGATCCAGTGTATATATATCAGTGTATATAGTATGCGGGGCTAGCATGCAGGGAGTGATCCAGTGTATATATATCAGTGTATATAGTATGCGGGGCTAGCATGCAGGGAGTGATCCAGTGTATATATATCAGTGTATATAGTATGCGGGGCTAGCATCCAGGGGAGTGATCCAGTGTATATATATCAGTGTATATAGTATGCGGGGCTAGCATGCAGGGAGTGATCCAGTGTATATATATCAGTGTATATAGTATGCGGGGCTAGCATGCAGGGAGTGATCCAGTGTATATATATCAGTGTATATAGTATGCGGGGCTAGCATGCAGGGAGTGATCCAGTGTATATATATCAGTGTATATAGTATGCGGGGCTAGCATCCAGGGGAGTGATCCAGTGTATATATATCAGTGTATATAGTATGCGGGGCTAGCATCCAGGGAGTGATACAGTGTATATATATATCAGTGTATATAGTATGCGGGGCTAGCATGCAGGGAGTGATCCAGTGTATATATATCAGTGTATATAGTATGCGGGGCTAGCATGCAGGGAGTGATCCAGTGTATATATATATCAGTGTATATAGTATGCGGGGCTAGCATGCAGGGAGTGATCCAGTGTATATATATCAGTGTATATAGTATGCGGGGCTAGCATGCAGGGAGTGATCCAGTGTATATATATCAGTGTATATAGTATGCGGGGCTAGCATGCAGGGAGTGATCCAGTGTATATATATCAGTGTATATAGTATGCGGGGCTAGCATCCAGGGGAGTGATCCAGTGTATATATATCAGTGTATATAGTATGCGGGGCTAGCATGCAGGGAGTGATACAGTGTATATAGTATGCGGGGCTAGCATGCAGGGAGTGATCCAGTGTATATATATCAGTGTATATAGTATGCGGGGCTAGCATGCAGGGAGTGATCCAGTGTATATATATATCAGTGTATATAGTATGCGGGGCTAGCATGCAGGGAGTGATCCAGTGTATATATATCAGTGTATATAGTATGCGGGGCTAGCATGCAGGGAGTGATCCAGTGTATATATATCAGTGTATATAGTATGCGGGGCTAGCATGCAGGGAGTGATCCAGTGTATATATATCAGTGTATATAGTATGCGGGGCTAGCATCCAGGGGAGTGATCCAGTGTATATATATCAGTGTATATAGTATGCGGGGCTAGCATGCAGGGAGTGATCCAGTGTATATATATCAGTGTATATAGTATGCGGGGCTAGCATGCAGGGAGTGATCCAGTGTATATATATCAGTGTATATAGTATGCGGGGCTAGCATCCAGGGGAGTGATCCAGTGTATATATATCAGTGTATATAGTATGCAGGGCTAGCATGCAGGGAGTGATCCAGTGTATATATATATCAGTGTATATAGTATGCGGGGCTAGCATGCAGGGAGTGATCCAGTGTATATATATCAGTGTATATAGTATGCGGGGCTAGCATGCAGGGAGTGATCCAGTGTATATATATCAGTGTATATAGTATGCGGGGCTAGCATGCAGGGAGTGATCCAGTGTATATATATCAGTGTATATAGTATGCGGGGCTAGCATGCAGGGAGTGATCCAGTGTATATATATCAGTGTATATAGTATGCAGGGCTAGCATCCAGGGAGTGATCCAGTGTATATATATCAGTGTATATAGTATGCGGGGCTAGCATCCAGGGAGTGATCCAGTGTATATATATCAGTGTATATAGTATGCAGGGCTAGCATCCAGGGAGTGATCCAGTGTATATATATCAGTGTATATAGTATGCGGGGCTAGCATGCAGGGAGTGATCCAGTGTATATATATCAGTGTATATAGTATGCGGGGCTAGCATGCAGGGAGTGACACAGTGTATATATATCAGTGTATATAGTATGCGGGGCTAGCATGCAGGGAGTGATCCAGTGTATATATATCAGTGTATATAGTATGCGGGGCTAGCATGCAGGGAGTGATCCAGTGTATATATATATCAGTGTATATAGTATGCGGGGCTAGCATGCAGGGAGTGATCCAGTGTATATATATATCAGTGTATATAGTATGCGGGGCTAGCATGCAGGGAGTGATCCAGTGCATATATATCAGTGTATATAGTATGCGGGGCTAGCATGCAGGGAGTGATCCAGTGTATATATATCAGTGTATATAGTATGCGGGGCTAGCATGCAGGGAGTGATCCAGTGTATATATATCAGTGTATATAGTATGCGGGGCTAGCATGCAGGGAGTTAATGGCTCTCCTCCCCTTGAGGTTTGAGCTCCATCGACATTCCTCTCCTCCTCCTCCTCCTCCCTACATCCTCTTCCTCCTCCATCCCTCTCTCTATCCCACCCTGGCTGCAGCTGCCCCCTGTCCTCCTCCTCCTCCTTCTTCCCCGGGTCTGGGCTGAGGAGTGTCGGGCAATCGGGGCCATGAAGCCGGCCATGCTGCTGCTAGCTGTGGTGGCCTTCCCGCTCGCCCTCGTGTGCCGGGCGCAGCTGCCGGAGGAGCAGAGGTCCTGCGATGGCGCCTTCGATCTCTACTTCATACTGGACAAGTAAGTGACGAGCGCTGCCGCCGCTGCTGCCGGCAACAAAGGGAGCCTGTGCCCCTGCGCATGCGCACTGCAGGGACCCGACACAGCCTGTCAAAGAGTTTGGTTGTTAGTGGAAATACAGGTGAGCTCCCGTATGTCAGGGGAGCCAGGCACATGGCTGGTGACGTCACAGAAGCCCCTCACACAGGGGGACACGTTTCCTGTCATGTCACAGCATCCTATGGAAACATATAAGCCCGGTATAATGGAGGTATATAGGAACAGCTTTACTGTGTTTTATCCAAACACAAAATAAAACAAAGGCGCAGCCATAAGGAATTTGGTACTAAGCAGCTGTGCGACTGTAGGGGGTGACAGGAAACAATTCACATACCTCCCAACATTTCATGGTGGGAAAGAGGGACAATTAATAGCCATGGCCCCTCTTATTGAGGGATGCATACCTCTAAAGTGTTCCAGATTTGGAGGGACTGTCCCTCTTTTAAAGTGGACCAAAACCCTGCTGGATTGGCCCGGGAATCGATCCATCCCCTCCCCCCGGGGCATCCAAAACCGGGAAGCCCCGCTGTGTGAACCCCCCAGGACGCCTGCTACACTTACCTCAATCCCGGTCCAACGGCGCATGCGCAGGCCATGGCCGCATCTCGCGCTTCTCTCTAGCAGGGCGCATGGTACATGTTAGAGGGAAGCGTGAGATGCGGCCGCCTGCATGCTGAGCTAAGATGTCTCTTAGATGTGCATAGCTCAGCGGCTCCGAGTGTGCTGATTGGACGAGCGGCCGCGTATGCGCCATAGGACTGCGGTGAGGTGAGTTTATTCAGGGGATCTGGGGGGTTTCACATAGTGGGGCACCCCCGATTGGGGTAGTGGACCAAAACCCAGGATGGTCAAAACTACTTTAAGTCCATGTCCCCCTGTTGTTCTCATTTGTCCCTCTTCGAGGTGTAACAAGCAGATCTGTATCAGTAAATGATTCTTTTGCCTATTCAAAGTGTTTATATTGTTTTAACTGTTACAGCCTATCTCCTATCCATCCCTCAATGAGGGGGTGTGGACTCATTTAACAAATGTCCCTCTTTCCCATCCTAAAAAGTTGGTAGGTATGGGGATGGGTGGTTGTACAAGTTACAATAGAAACAGTTTGAATAGGCAAATGAAAAATGTATTGATGCAGATCTGCATGTTACACCTCAAAGAGGGACAAAGAAGAACAACACAGGGCAGGGGGCATTGACTCAAAAGAGAGACAGTCCCTCCAAATAAGAAACATTTGGGGGGTATGATTTAAACAAGAAAGACCAGTGTGACTTCCGCTGTGCATTGTGCTGTGACTTCCGCTGTGCATTGTGCTGTGACTTCCGCTGTGCATTGTGCTGTGACTTCCGCTGTGCATTGTGCTGTGACTTCCGCTGTGTGCATTGTGCTGTGACTTCCGCTGTGCATTGTGATGTGACTTCCGCTGTGCATTGTGCTGTGACTTCCGCTGTGTGCATTGTGCTGTGACTTCCGGTGTGCATTGTGATGTGACTTCCGCTGTGCATTGTGATGTGACTTCCGCTGTGCATTGTGCTGTGACTTCCGCTGTGCATTGTGCTGTGACTTCCGCTGTGCATTGTGCTGTGACTTCCGCTGTGCATTGTGCTGTGACTTCTGGTGTGCATTGTGATGTGACTTCCGCTGTGCATTGTGCTGTGACTTCCGCTGTGCATTGTGCTGTGACTTCCGCTGTGTGCATTGTGCTGTGACTTCCGCTGTGTGCATTGTGCTGTGACTTCCGCTGTGCATTGTGCTGTGTGCATTGTGCTGTGACTTCCGCTGTGCATTGTGCTGTGACTTCCGCTGTGCATTGTGCTGTGACTTCCGCTGTGCATTGTGCTGTGACTTCCGCTGTGCATTGTGCTGTGACTTCCGCTGTGCATTGTGCTGTGACTTCCGCTGTGCATTGTGCTGTGACTTCCGCTGTGCATTGTGCTGTGACTTCCGCTGTGCATTGTGCTGTGACTTCCGCTGTGCATTGTGCTGTGTGCATTGTGCTGTGACTTCCGCTGTGCATTGTGCTGTGCATTGTGCTGTGCATTGTGCTGTGACTTCCGCTGTGCATTGTGCTGTGACCTCCGCTGTGCATTGTGCTGTGACTTCCGCTGTGCATTGTGCTGTGACTTCCGCTGTGCATTGTGCTGTGACTTCCGCTGTGCATTGTGCTGTGACTTCCGCTGTGTGCATTGTGCTGTGACTTCCGGTGTCCATTGTGCTGTGACTTCCGCTGTGCATTGTGCTGTGACTTCCGCTGTGCATTGTGCTGTGACTTCCGCTGTGTGCATTGTGCTGTGACTTCCGCTGTGTGCATTGTGCTGTGACTTCCTCTGTGCATTGTGCTGTGTGCATTGTGCTGTGACTTCTGCTGTGCATTGTGCTGTGACTTCCGCTGTGCATTGTGCTGTGACTTCCGCTGTGCATTGTGCTGTGACTTCCGCTGTGCATTGTGCTGTGACTTCCGCTGTGCATTGTGCTGTGACTTCCGCTGTGCATTGTGCTGCGACTTCCGCTGTGCATTGTGCTGCGACTTCCGCTGTGCATTGTGCTGCGACTTCCGCTGTGCATTGTGCTGTGACTTCCGCTGTGCATTGTGCTGCGACTTCCGCTGTGTGCATTGTGCTGCGACTTCCGCTGTGCATTGTGCTGCGACTTCCGCTGTGCATTGTGCTGCGACTTCCGCTGTGCATTGTGCTGCGACTTCCGCTGTGCATTGTGCTGCGACTTCCGCTGTGCATTGTGCTGTGACTTCCGCTGTGCATTGTGCTGTGACTTCCGCTGTGTGCATTGTGCTGCGACTTCCGCTGTGCATTGTGCTGCGACTTCCGCTGTGCATTGTGCTGCGACTTCCGCTGTGCATTGTGCTGTGACTTCCGCTGTGCATTGTGCTGTGACTTCCGCTGTGCATTGTGCTGTGACTTCCGCTGTGCATTGTGCTGTGACTTCCGCTGTGCATTGTGCTGCGACTTCCGCTGTGTGCATTGTGCTGCGACTTCCGCTGTGCATTGTGCTGCGACTTCCGCTGTGCATTGTGCTGCGACTTCCGCTGTGCATTGTGCTGTGACTTCCGCTGTGCATTGTGCTGTGACTTCCGCTGTGCATTGTGCTGTGACTTCCGCTGTGCATTGTGCTGTGACCTCCGCTGTGCATTGTGCTGTGACCTCCGCTGTGCATTGTGCTGTGACTTCCGCTGTGCATTGTGCTGTGACTTCCGCTGTGCATTGTGCTGTGACTTCCGCTGTGCATTGTGCTGTGACTTCCGCTGTGCATTGTGCTGTGACTTCCGGTGTGTGCATTGTGCTGTGACTTCCGGCGTGCATTGTGCTGTGACTTCCGCTGTGCATTGTGCTGTGACTTCCGCTGTGCATTGTGCTGTGACTTCCGCTGTGCATTGTGCTGTGACCTCCGCTGTGCATTGTGCTGTGCATTGTGCTGTGCATTGTGCTGTGACTTCCGCTGTGCATTGTGCTGTGACTTCTGCTGTGCATTGTGCTGTGACTTCTGCTGTGCATTGTGCTGTGACTTCTGCTGTGCATTGTGCTGTGACTTCTGCTGTGCATTGTGCTGTGCATTGTGCTGTGACTTCCGCTGTGCATTGTGCTGTGACTTCCGCTGTGCATTGTGCTGTGACTTCTGCTGTGCATTGTGCTGTGCATTGTGCTGTGCATTGTGCTGTGACTTCCGCTGTGCATTGTGCTGTGACTTCCGCTGTGCATTGTGCTGTGACTTCCGCTGTGCATTGTGCTGTGACCTCCGCTGTGCATTGTGCTGTGACTTCTGGTGTACATTGTGCTGTGACTTCCGCTGTGCATTGTGCTGTGACTTCCGCTGTGCATTGTGCTGTGACTTCCGCTGTGTGCATTGTGCTGCGACTTCCGCTGTGCATTGTGCTGCGACTTCCGCTGTGCATTGTGCTGTGACTTCCGCTGTGCATTGTGCTGCGACTTCCGCTGTGCATTGTGCTGTGACTTCCGCTGTGCATTGTGCTGTGACTTCTGGTGTACATTGTGCTGCGACTTCCGCTGTGTGCATTGTGCTGTGACTTCCGCTGTGCATTGTGCTGCGACTTCCGCTGTGCATTGTGCTGTGACTTCTGCTGTGCATTGTGCTGTGACTTCTGGTGTACATTGTGCTGCGACTTCCGCTGTGCATTGTGCTGCGACTTCTGCTGTGCATTGTGCTGCGACTTCCGCTGTGCATTGTGCTGTGACTTCCGCTGTGCATTGTGCTGTGACTTCCGCTGTGCATTGTGCTGTGACTTCTGGTGTACATTGTGCTGCGACTTCCGCTGTGCATTGTGCTGTGACTTCCGGTGTGCATTGTGCTGTGACTTCCGCTGTGCATTGTGCTGTGACTTCTGGTGTACATTGTGCTGCGACTTCCGCTGTGCATTGTGCTGCGACTTCCGCTGTGCATTGTGCTGTGACTTCCGGTGTGCATTGTGCTGTGACTTCCGCTGTGCATTGTGCTGTGACTTCTGGTGTACATTGTGCTGCGACTTCCGCTGTGCATTGTGCTGCGACTTCCGCTGTGCATTGTGCTGCGACTTCCGCTGTGCATTGTGCTATCACTTCCGCTGTGCATTGTGCTGTGACTTCCGCTGTGCATTGTGCTGTGACTTCCGCTGTGCATTGTGCTGTGACTTCCGCTGTGCATTGTGCTGTGTGCATTGTGCTGTGACTTCCGCTGTGCATTGTGCTGTGACTTCCGCTGTGCATTGTGCTGTGACTTCCGCTGTGCATTGTGCTGCGACTTCCGCTGTGCATTGTGCTGCGACTTCCGCTGTGCATTGTGCTGTGACTTCCGCTGTGCATTGTGCTGTGACTTCCGCTGTGCATTGTGCTGTGACTTCCGCTGTGCATTGTGCTGTGACTTCCGCTGTGCATTGTGCTGTGACCTCCGCTGTGCATTGTGCTGCGACTTCCGCTGTGCATTGTGCTGTGCATTGTGCTGTGCATTGTGCTGCGACTTCCGCTGTGCATTGTGCTGCGACTTCTGCTGTGCATTGTGCTGTGACTTCTGGTGTACATTGTGCTGCGGCTTCCGCTGTGCATTGTGCTGCGACTTCTGCTGTGCATTGTGCTGCGACTTCCGCTGTGCATTGTGCTGTGACTTCCGCTGTGCATTGTGCTGTGACTTCCGCTGTGCATTGTGCTGTGACTTCCGCTGTGCATTGTGCTGCGACTTCCGCTGTGCATTGTGCTGCGACTTCCGCTGTGCATTGTGCTGTGACTTCCGCTGTGCATTGTGCTGTGACTTCCGATGTGCATTGTGCTGTGACCTCCGCTGTGCATTGTGCTGCGACTTCCGCTGTGCATTGTGCTGTGCATTGTGCTGTGCATTGTGCTGTGCATTGTGCTGTGCATTGTAACCTGCATCCTGGTGAGCTTTTTAGTGACACACAAGTTTGTCCTACATTTCCCCCCAAATCCTCTGTACATGTGAGGGCACATTTGTAGGTACATTTATTTTCCAGGGATGTGAGGTATTTTTAACATTTGGAAATAACAGAACCCCTTGGACTAGGCGTAAGATTTCACCATTCTTTCTGCATAACCTATAGGGTTCTGTTGTTTCCATATATCTTATAGGTTTCCCACATCCTGTACATACAGATTGCCCACATTAAAAATCATCCCACCTGCATCTACTGTATTTTCTGAGCTTTTAAACATCCAAAATGACAGTCCATGAAGTCTCATGCTGCCTGCAGACAGAAAGTGTCTTCTGACTGTGCTGCTATGCATTCTGGGATTGCTGTCATTTTACTGACCCCAGCTCTGCTCTCTGTGTAAAGCACAGCTATAACTCCGCCTCCTGTACCCCCCCCCCCCCCCCCACTAGTATGTGATGCTTCTGAGGCAAGATGGCTGTGCCCGTATCATAGAGTCCTGAACAGAGTTGAAGCACAGTGAGGGAAACTTAAAATATATTAATTTTAGATGCTGGGGAATAGTTTTTTAAGGATTTGGGCTTTTCATTAAATGATGCTGAAGGTCCGGTTTAAAGAGGAACAACACACAGGAAAGTGAAATTCCTCTGTGCAGCGGTTTCCTGACCTGGGATCCCCTGCTGTGTGTATCCCCCCACGTTGCCCCATACACTCACCTTCCTTCCGCTCCCATGGCGCAGACTCCATTCAGCACGCTTGTTGTCTCTTGGTTCCCTTTTGCGCCGCCAGCCGCATCCTCCTCTCAGCTTGTAGCGGTGGTGTGCCCATGCTGCTCATTCAGAAAGGCCGGCGCTCACACGGCTGGAGGTGAGCGGGGATTGCGGACGCAACGCAGAGACCTGGCGAGGGCATATGGGGGGTGTCACACTGCTGGGCATCCCAATTTGGACCCCGAACGGCAGAGTAGTCTCTAAGACTCCAGGGCCTCAGAAGCTCCTCTTTAAAAACAAATCTCCTTACCTCACTGGAAAAATGATGTGCCTAAGCTGTACACGTGTCCCATCACAGGTACAGGCCATTTTGGAGGAGAAAAGTAGTGTGTTATCACTAAAAAGCTCACTTAGATGTGTAATGTAGACCTCAATGCACACAGCAAGTCACCACATATTTAGCATGGCCCCACATTCTCTGATTCTTATTCTCTTTCTCAGTCTCAGCATTTCTTTTTCTTAACCAATTAGCCTCTATCTTCTAACCTTTTCCTGACTCCATCTTTCTCATACTTCTTCCTTTTCTGTGAACCCTCCCCTCTCTTTTTTCCACATTTTTCCACTTGTTTTATTTTACTCTCTTTTTGAAGTTCCCTCCATCTCACACTTCTCAAAGTCTTCTTCTCTTTCCATCTTCTCTATGTCTTACCCTCCAGCTTTTCTAAGTCTTCATATGCCTTTCCACTGTATCTAAGTCTTCCTCTCTTTCCACCTTCTCTATGTCTTTGTCTCCTTCTCCCTTCTATAAGTCCTACTCTCTTTCCATCTTCTTAGGTCTTCTGATCTTTTCAACTCTTCTATGTCTTTCTTTCCACCTTTTCTTGGTCTTCAACTCTTTTCACCTTCTCTGCGTCTTCCTCTTTTTCCACATACTCTAAGTCTTCCTCTCTATCATTTCTTGGTCTTTCTCTTTTCACCTTCTCTATGTTTTCCTCTCTTTCCATCTTCTCTGTGTATTTCTCTTTTTCCACCTTCTCTTAAGTCTTCCTTTCTTTTCACCTTCTCTATGTCTCCTCTCTTTCCAGCTTTTTTAACTTTCCCTTCATCACTCTTCTTGCACTCTCTCTATCTGTTTCTATTATGGTCTGGATTGTACATACAAAGCCTGTGTTTGAATTTGGGGGAGGAGGGACACCACCCTGACACAGACTTGTTGGAAGGCATTGGGCCAAAGTCCTGCACTGGGGACAGACCCTTGGGTTCTCGGGTTTGTAGATGACTATGGACACCACCCTGCAGGACATGGGACCTCTTTACAACTCAGCTCAAGCTAAAATGTTTATTAAGTCCCTGTCCACGCCAAATAAGTTAGAAAGCCTATACTCATTTTTTTCTTCCTGGTGAAAGCTCCATCTGTGCCCAATGCTGGATTTCGAGAATGGGTGCCATGGAGTGATGGTTCTTTGGGAGTTTGTGCACCTGTCTGCTCTGCTCTATTAAAGGGGGAGTCCAACCTCACTGAACCCCACCGGCCAGTCCTAGCCTCACTCCTCACCTAGTGCTGAAATGAGTTTAGGATATTTAATCAATCAGTGACTTCAGGATTTATTGCTGGGAAGTGAAAGAAGACAGGATGGTGAAAACATCCTAAAGGTACTTCCTGCAGGATGAGGGATGTGGGGATAGTAGTAAAAGAAAATGTATGAGTACTGTATGTATTCATTGTACATATATATATATTTATATATATATATATATATAGTTTAATATTTGGACAGAGACAGCATTATTTAATTTTGGTTCTGTTCATTATCACAATACATTTTAAACAAAACAATTCAGATGCGGCTGAAGGTAATTGGACAAGTAAATTGTTGTAATTAAAATGTTAATTTATAATACGTGGTTGAAAACCGTTTGTTGGCAATGACGGTCTGAAGTCTTGAACTCATGGACATCACTAGATAGTGCTGTGTTTCCTCCTTTTTAATAATCTGCCAGGCTTTTACTGCAGTGGTTTTCGGTTGCTGTTTCCGCCGTGTTTTACAGATGATGTGCTATGCTTTGGATCATGAACTGTACCACGCCTTCACCATACTTTTTTCTTCCCATCATTCTGGTAGAGATTGATTTTGGTTTCATCTGTCCAAAGAATGTTCTAAAGTGACTGTGTTGGCTTTTTTTTTTTAGCAAAGTCTAATCTAGCTTCTTGATTCTTGAGATTTATGAGTGGCTTGCACTGTGCAGTGACCCCTCTGTATTTACCTTCATGCAGTCTACTCTTTATGGTAGATTTGGGTATTGATATGCCTAGATCCAGGAGAATGTTGTTTACTTGGTTGGCTGTTGGAAATCATTCTGCGATCATCCACCACTGTTGTCTTTCGTGAGCGCCCAGGTCTTTTTCCATTGAAAGCACCATTGCTATTGAAAGTACCAGTTTCTTTCTTTCTTAGGACCAAACTGTAGCTTTTGCCACTCCTAATATTGTAGACATTTCTCGGATGGGTTTTTTCTGTTTTCGCAGCTTACGGGTGGTTTGTTTCCCCTGCATGGACAGCTCTTTTGACCGCATGATTTGTTCACAGAAAAATCTTCCAAAGGCAAGCACCACACCTCAAATCAACTCCAGGCCTTTTACTAGTTACTATTAGCTGTTATCATTAAAAAAAAAACTAAAATAGAAAACTAACATTCCCCAACCCTGACCCTTGGCTGAACTTAATGGACATATGTTCAACCGTATTAACTATGTAACTGTATATACTCATTCTGTGTATATATATATATATATATATATATATATATATATATATATATATTAGGGGTGTCAGAAAAAAATCTATTCAGTCAAGTTTCGCAATATTTTATTCGACGATACTAGAATCGATTCTTTCTTTCTAGTATCGATTCTGACTTCAGTAAAAGAAATGTAAAAAAAAACACTCACCTGAACCCTCGTTTGATCCAGCGGGCTCTCCTATTCTCCGGGGGCCTCCGACCTCCTCCCCCTGGGGCTCTTCAGTCTTCAGGATAGAGCCCGACAGGCCCTCTCCCCCTGCTTTCTCAATGAGCGCCACTATCTTCACGAATAGCCCCACCCCTTCGGAGGCGGGTGACGTTACCCCTACGGGCGTCTCCCAGCGGTTCAGCTGTCAGATGCGATGATCGCCAGCCATAGAAGGATAGGGCAGGAGATCCTCTGAACTCCTGCCCCCCCTCTCCTCTGGCCGGAGATCACCGCATCTGTCATCGGATCAGTGAGGGACACAGAAGCTGACAATGTGTGGTATTTTTTTCTTTATTGTTAACCCTTTGTGAACTGTTAAGGGATCTATGTGACCCCTATACCAGTTCACAAGACTCCATTACCTGCCTCCCCAAAGGTCAGGGGGGGGCAGAAGAGCCCGTGGCCATTAGGCTATGCCGACTTGTAGCCTGCAGGCAGGGCCAGGGGCCACCACAAACCCCCATAGCTGGTCACTGGCTGGTTATGCTGGGTAAGGGGGAACTGGGTAAGGGCTTTTTTTAACCCTTAAAATTCTAAAAAAATTGGGTCCCCCCCGGGTAGGGGGGCCCTATGTAATTTTTTAAATGTAAAAATAAAATTCAATAAAAAAAAATTGCAATACATCGTCTTTTATACAGAATCTGTATATTTCGGGTTATATCGTATTGTCATATGTGTATCGTGATACTTATCGTATCGCCAGATTCTTGCCAATTCACACCCCTAAATAATGTACAAGGCAGCAGGGGCTGACACTGGTATTTTAGCACCGGCCCAATAGGAAGATGCAGCTGGGGAGAGAAAGTGACAGAACATGACGGGTTAGATGCAATTTAGTGTTTGTCTGTCTTTATTTCCTGTTTGGTCACTGACAACAGGAAGGGAATTTAACCGGACGTCCATAGGCATCTTCAGGACTGAAAGGGGTTGACCAGCAAAGGATATAGAATTCTGTGCTAGTCACATGTTTCAGGTCCCTGTGACACTTTCTTTGTTAGATGCACTTTTAGGTATATTAATACACTGTACTTACCTCCTTTGGTGCTGTCTCTTTCTTGCCAAATCTTCTTGTTTCTTTTCTTTCTACACTGGATCCAAAAAATGTTTAACCTACAGACACTCTTTTCTTTGTTTATTTATTTAAAGTGGACCACAATTTAGACTATCCTAGGTTTTGGTCTTTGACCCCGGAGCACCCCGATTGGGGGTGCCTTACTGTGTGAAGCCCCCAGGTCGCCCGATCTCACCCTTCCCCGGTTTTAAGGGGCATGTGCAGCTCTCTCGTTCAATCAGTGCGCTCGGATCTGCTCGAGCCCCTTCATCCAGGAGCTTGTCTAATGCGAGCGGATCTGAGCGCGCTGGCGGACGCATCCCCCCACTACCCTTTAATGGGGTGCGTGCCCACGCCGGCCATTCACAAATGCCTGGTGCGGGCACCTGCCCAGCTAAAGGGATAGCGGCGATGTGGCCACTGCTCATGCATGCACTGTTGGACCGGGAAAGAAAGTGAGTTTTTGGGCGACCTGGAGGGTTTCACACAGCGGGGCACCCCCCAATCAGGATGCCTGCCCTGGTCTCATAGACTCCAGGGTGGGTTTTGGTCCGCTGTAATCAAATATAGATTTTTTTTTATGGAAAGCATTGTTCTTTGTTCTGCTAATCTAATAAATGGGCTTAAAGCAAACGATATTGTGAAATGTGTTGTCCCTCGAGCTGGAGATCTTGGTGGTGCTGGAGGTAGGTGAGTATCACTGTGAGCAGGAATGTGTCTGTGTGATCTTCATACAGCCTAATGCATGAATAAGACTGACTGCCAGCTTTTCAGCTAAGAAACATTTTCTGTATTCCTTCCTGCTCTATCCTTCTCCCATTCTCTATCACACGATTTACCTTGCTGCAGTCTCCAAGAGCTGTAACCTTGTGTCCATAGTGGATTTGGGTAACTTGACCACCAGCTTAAAGTGGCCCCAGGATTGGGGGTGCCCTGCTGTGTGAAACCCCCCAGATCGCCCTAACTCACTCATCTCACTCACCTCTTCCCCGCTCCCTGTTAGAGGGAAGCGGGGGATGCGGCCATCAGCGCGCTCCGAGCCATTGATGTCACGCCACTTAAGACGGCGTCTAAGGCCAGCGGCTCCAAGCGCGCTGATGGCTGCATCCCCCGCTTCCCTCTAACAGGGAGCATGCCTGCGCCGGCCATTCACGAATGCCCTGCACCGCGGCTCACGCATACGCTGTTGGACCGGGAAGCAAGGTAAGTGAACGCGGCGACCTGGGGGGTTTCACACAGCGGGACATCCTGATTTTGGATGCCCCTGGGGGAGGGAATAGATTCCCGGGCCGATTGCGCTGGGTTTTGGTCCTCTTTAAACACTAGGTGCCGCAGGGTGTTTACCCCTCGTGGTCCTATGCCATGCTAAATCACATACTGTAGCTTGCATAGAGAAGATAGGATAGAGGGGAGTGGGGAGGAGGAACATTGATTCCTCCCTGGAGTTGGGCTGTAAAGCAGAAGTTCTTTTTTGTCAATAACATCTTTAAAGTGTTCTTCCAATATTTGGAAATGTTTTCTACAGTGTGTGACACGCTCTCTTTTTGTAAATCTTTTTGTAAATCATGTCAGCAAATGTGACCCACCCCCCTCATTGACTGTAATGTATAACATCACTATGGCTGATGGTGGGGGAAACCCGGGTGGAGAAGCTCAGGTAAGGCAGCCAGTGCCGGATCCATTATCTGCCATTAGGGACAGAAGGGGAATAAACAGTGTTTTTTTATATTAGCCAAGACAATAGGGCTGATTTGGCACCGTGAGAATTTTTGTTTTCCACGTTTTTATTTTTTTCCTCAGGGCAACTCAGAATCATTATTCATACATTTGCACGGCTAATAATGGAGCTGAATTGCATCGAGCAATAAATCAAGATACATTTTATTTTTCTCACCAAAAACGTGAGAAGAAAACACAGGCTCAGACTGGCCCACAGGGTTACCAAGAAAAACCCTGGTGGGCCTCAGGGGTCCCTTTGAGGGCATTCATAACCCAAGTCTTTAAGCCTAACATGGTCTTTCCCTCAGTGGCTTGTCCCCCTCCCCCTCTGTTACAGAAGTACATTGTCCATATACAGCCATCATTTCCAGCCTCATACTGATCAGGGTCCTCTAGCCTGAAACACGCTGGCCTCCAGCGTTTCTTGCTGAAAGTACGACATACTGTGGTGGCCCCAGTCCAATGCTGTTGTCAAAGGTTCTGTGAGTTAGGGGGAACAGCTTGCATTGGGCCCCCTTCTGCAATGGGCCTAGTAGCAGCTGTCTCCCCTGCCTCTATTGTATGTATCTTTGATTGTAAGGGAGAGACCACATGTTACAGAAGCTATGCTCTAGACCAGTGGCTCTCAACCTTTTTATGCCCAATACCCTCTGGCAACAAGCAGTTACAACCAAGTACCCCCAAGAAGGAGACCAATAACTAATGTAGCCAAAATAAGTAAGTAATGCTCCTTGTAGCACCTCCTTAAAGCAAGAAATAATGATTTACTGCTATAATATACTAAACCCATACCTCCCAAGTGTCCTTGATTTGGAGGGACTGTCCCTCTTTTTAGTCCATTCCTCCTGCCCCTCATTGTTCTCCTTTGCCTCTCTTTGAGGTGTAACATGCAGATCTGCAGCAATAAATGATTAATTTGCCTATTCAGAGTGTTTATAATGTTGTAACTGTTTCACCCTATCTCCTATCCATCCCCCAAATAGGAGGTGTGGTCTAATTTAACAAATGTCCCTCTTTCCCACCCTGAAAAGTTGGTAGGTATGACCAAACCTGCAACATCTCCATGTTGGTGCACCCCTGAACACTGCCAAGTACCCTCATGGGTACATGTACGCAGGGGCGGATTAAGTGTGGTGGAGGCCCCTGGGCACAAAATCTGGTGGAGGCCCCGGATACAGTATTTTTTTCCTTATAATATAGTCCAGCCAAGTAACTGATTGGTGGTTGTCTGGCACCTGCCTACTTGTTGGAACATCAGATCGGGTCCCTTGTGCCCCCCTTGTGCGGGTGTGTGCTGCTCGGGAACTCCTGCTTTGCCATTCTGGGCGGGGGGTGTAGTCGCCCAGCTGGTCCAGCAGAAAACAGTTCCCAGCATTGAGCTGCCGGCGGCTGTGATTGGCGGCTTATGTGCAGTGACAGCTCTGCACGCACCCATCACTGTAGCGTTTTTGATGGCGGCATTGCTGCTCTAGACTCTCCGTCCTGCCCTGTGGTGGCTTTGGCTGCAGGTTTGCAAAAAACAAAAAAAGGCTTGCCCAGGTGCGCAGAGGGCCTCCGCTGCCCCAATAGCTTTGTTGCTGGCCCTGCAGCTGATCAGACCAAAGACTGAAAAGCCCCCTGGACTGGACCATAACCCAAAGGTTGGTGGAGGCCCCCTTTGCAGGGCAAGTGGTGGAGGCCACGGAGCTCGCGCCCCCCTCATAATCCGTCCCTGCATGTACGGCTGGTTGAGAAAAAGTGCTCTAGACTAGGAAGCAAAACTACTGTAGCTATTCTTTGATTCATCAGTCTTGTGTTGGACAAACAAACAGCAATGATGGGCTGCAAAGAAATATTGCTGTCAAAATGTTGGCCTGCAACATACGATTCAGAGGAAGTCTGCATAGCCTGAGCTGGGTGATGGCCGGTGACATCATTACTTCACCCACTTTAAATTGTTTTATTTGCTTTATATTTTTATCATCTAATTTGTATTTTTTTTAATTCATTTCTTCTTTCAATTCTAAGCATCCTTCTCAATAGTTTGGATACTGCTGGTCATCTTACTATCTGGGAACTTCTTTTACATAGCATTATACATATACAGGTCCTTCTCAAAAAATTTGCATATAGTGCTAAAGTTCATTATTTTCCATAATGAAATGATAAAAATTAAACTTTCATATATTTGAGATTCATTGCACACCAACTGAAATTTTTTGCAGGTCTTTTTGATTTAATACTGATGATTTTGCCATACAGCTCATGAAAACCCCAAAATCCTATCTCAAAAAATTAGCATATTTCATCCGACCAATAAAAGAAAAGTGTTTTTAATAAAAAAAAGTCAACCTTCAAATAATTATGTTCAGTTCTGCACTCAATACTTGGTTGGGAATCCTTTTGCAGAAATGACTGCTTCAATGCGGCGTGGCATGGAGGCAATCAGCCTGTGGCACTGCTGAGGTGTTATGGAGGCCCATGATGCTTCGATAGCGGCCTTAAGCTCATCCAGAGTGTTGGGTCTTGCGTCTCTCAACTTTCTCTTCACAATATTCCACAGATTCTCTATGGGGTTCAGGTCAGGAGAGCTGGCAGGCCAATTGAGCACAGTAATACCATGGTCAGTAAACCATTTACCAGTGGTTTTGGCACTGTGAGCAGGTGCCAGGTCGTGCTGAAAAATGCAAACTTCATCTCCATAAAGCTTTTCAGCCGATGGAAGCATGAAGTGCTCCAAAATCTCCTGATAGCTAGCTGCATTGACCCTGCCCTTTATAAAATACAGCCGACCAACACCAGCAGCTGACATGGCACCCCAAACCATCACTGACTGTGGGTACTTTACACTGGACTTCAGGCATTTTGGCATTTCCTTCTACCCAGTCTTCCTCCAGGCTCTGGATGTTTCTACTCCAGACTCAGTCCACTGCTTCCGCAGGTCCCCCAATGTCTGGAATCAGTCCTTCTCCACAATCTTCCTCAGGGTCCGGTCACCTCTTCTCGTTGTGCAGCGTTTTCTGCCACATTTTTTCCTTCCCACAGACTTCCCATTGAGGTGCCTTGATACAGCACTCTGGGAACAGCCTATTTGTTCAGAAATTTCTTTCTGGGTCTTACCCTCTTGCTTGAGGGTGTCAATGATGGCCTTCTGGACAGCAGTCAGGTCAGCAGTCTTACCCATGATGGCGGTTTTGAGTAATGAACCAGGCTGGGCTTTTTTAAAAGCCTCAGGAATCTTTTGCAGGTGTTTAGAGTTAATTAGTTGATTCAGATGATTAGGTTAATAGCTCGTTTAGAGAACCTTGATGTGCTAATTTTTGGAGATAGGATTTTGGGGTTTTCATGAGCTGTATGGCAAAATCATCAGTATTAAAACAAAAAAAGTCCTGAAAAATTTCAGTTGGTGTGCAATGAATCTCAAATATATGAAAGTTTAATTTTTATCATTTCATTATGGAAAATAATTAACTTTAGCACTATATGAAAAATTTTTTGAGAAGGACCTGTATTTGTGTGTGTTTTTTGATCATCTAATCATGCCTGCATATATATATCTGTGTGTGTTTTTTGATCATCTAATCATGCCTGCATATATATATATATCTGTGTGTGTTTTTTGATCATCTAATCATGCCTGCATATATATATATATCTGTGCGTGTTTTTTGATCATCGAATCATGCCTGCATATATATATATATATATATCTGTGTGTGTTTTTTGATCATCGAATCATGCCTGCATATATATATATATCTGTGTGTGTTTTTTGATCATCGAATCATGCCTGCATATATATATATATCTGTGTGTGTTTTTTGATCATCTAATCCTGCCTGCATATATATATATATATATATCTGTGTGTGTTTTTTGATCATCTAATCATGCCTGCATATATATATATATCTGTGTGTGTTTTTTGATCATCGAATCATGCCTGCATATATATATATATCTGTGTGTGTTTTTTGATCATCTAATCATGCCTGCATATATATATATATATCTGTGTGTGTTTTTTGATCATCTAATCATAGCTGCATATATATATATCTGTGTGTTTTTTGATCATCTAATCATGCCTGCATATATATATATATATCTGTGTGTGTTTTTTGATCATCTAATCATAGCTGCATATATATATCTGTGTGTGTTTTTTGATCATCTAATCATGCCTGCATATATATATATATATATATATCTGTGTGTGTTTTTTGATCATCTAATCATGCCTGCATATATATATATATATCTGTGTGTGTTTTTTGATCATCTAATCATAGCTGCATATATATATCTGTGTGTGTTTTTTGATCATCTAATCATGCCTGCATATATATATATATATCTGTGTGTGTTTTTTGATCATCTAATCATGCCTGCATATATATATCTGTGTGTGTTTTTTGATCATCTAATCATGCCTGCATATATATATATATATCTGTGTGTGTTTTTTGATCATCTAATCATGCCTGCATATATAGAGCCCCCCTTTGATGTCTGTATGTAGGAACACATGGGGGTGTCTAATATGTTTTCATTTATTTTCTTTATTACATGTAGTGGGAAAATGGAGATTAAATTATCCCATGTGTAAAGACATACCCTGGCCTCCGTGCTGAGCACGTCTTGTCTTAGGCCATCCTACATAAAACTTTCTTTGTTAGATTCCTGTACTAGTGACCCAGTGCTGCGTCAGCAGCTGAGCTGCGGTGTGTATGTGTGTTTATCCGCTTCAACTTCAAAAACCTCAGTCTCCTCTGACACACACTCACATATGCTCACATATGGATGGAGATTCTTGAGGGCATTTAGAGTTCCTGCCGAGAAAAGTTAGTGTACAAAGGGATGCCTTACACTTATGTAGGGTAGATCGGTTTAAAATGCAGGAAACAACGCACTTTGGCCAGTGTTTTTGAGGCACATGCAATATAAATGTAACCTTTTCTCATTTCATGGAGCTCTTTTCTCTTTTTCTCTTTTTTTCAGAGTTTAAAGCGGAACAAAACCCAGGAATCTGACTTTCCCAGGTTTTGTTTCATAAGAAACAAAGGGGGGGGGGGGGGGGGGGGGTGGCAGCCTCTCAGACCATTTTATAACTAACCTGGGAGGTGCACATTAGCAGGGCAATTAGAATACAAAAGTCTTAAAGGAGCCACAGCACTCAACCCTGTTAGCTTGCAGGCCAGCCTATAATCTGTCTCTAAACTTAGTTAAAAACAGAGGAGTCGGTCACACACATCTGCAGAAGTATGCTTAAGCTGCACCACCAAGCGCCAAGGTGCCCCTGTGAGGTGCAGTCCTAACTCTAATCTCTGAGAGCCCATTTGGGGCATACAGTGCAATAGATACCCTACGTAAGCCTGCTCCCAATTTATCTATTGCATTGTATGTCCCAAATGGGCTCTCAGAGATTAGAGTTAGGACTGCACCCCACAGAGGCACTTTGGCATAGTGATGCAGCTTAAGCATACTTCTGCAGATGTGTGTGACCGAGTCCTCTGTTTTTAACCAAGTTTAGAGACAGATTATAGGCTGGCCATCAAGCTAACAGGGTTGAGTGCTGTGGCTCCTTTAAGGTTTTGTTTCATGCCTCCAGGGCCCGAATTGTGATGCCCCCCCCTAGGAAGCCTGTAAAAACTCACCTTCCCATGCTGCAACGCCTCATGAGTGGTCTCTTGTCCAATGAGAGGGACCTGCTGTGACTACGTAATTCGGCAGACAGCTCTCATTGACATAAGTAGGGAGCGTGCGCTGCCGCATCCCCCACATCTCCGGCCATGCAAGCACTCCCACCCCAGCCTATCCCTATGGCTGTGGCAGGAGCATGTGCACAGCGCCATGGATGCGGGGGCTGCTGCAGTGTGCACTTCCCATTGTAAACAATGAGAGCTGCCTGAATGATGTAGTCACAGAAGGCGAGAGCCAGTCTCATTGATTGGACTAGAGCCAGCGCATGTGCAATTGGAGCGGGGAAAGGTGAGTTTTTACAGGCTTCTAAGGTTTCACACATCTCCAATTTGGGATGCTACAGAGAAAAGACAGTGGCTGGTCCTGGAATCTTTTCAGTGTATTTTGTTCGGCTTTAAAGAGTCTGTCGAGGCCAAAAAAAATTTAAAAAAAAAGACCTTCCCCACCCCCAAAACCCATAGCCCAGTGTCAAAACGTATTGATTGCTTAGGTTGCTCATCCTGCCGTTTATCACTAGTGTCTATTCACAGGGGAACAGTTAGCTCCTCAGAGATGGACATCCACCTACCTATATGCCCACTTCATACCCTACAAGCCACAGCTCGGCATACTGCATCCATTTGAAAATGAACAGAGTGAGCGTGCAGAGGAGTGGACTTCCTTATTGGAGGAGACGGCCGTTTCCTTGTGAATGGAGACTGATGCTGGATGACAGGGTGTACGATCTTGGCAAGCGGCAAAAGTGTTAAAAGACTGGAGCTGGTCGGAAGAACTACAGGAAACAAAAGATTTGCTTTGTTCATGGCTGGGCACATCCTTTATAGTCCCTGTCCAGTGCTGTTGGCTCTGGGTGCTCCTGTGCCAGCCTTGCTGCTATCCCTGTTGATGTCCCTGTTGGTCACCTGGGAGCAGGCTCCTTCATTTCAGCAGCCATACAGAAAAACAAAAGGGTAACTCTTGTCCGCCTCAGCTGAATGGTGCCAGTCCGGCGATCAGAAACTCCCCTGATCACTGGATCCAAGCCTGTACCTCCCATGCCACCTGAGCCCAGCCATGGGGCTGTGATTGATGGTGTGTCCTCAGTCACCGCTGCCATGCCCTCTCCATTCATTGCAATAGAGGAGGTGTGTTGAGGCCTGACACGCCCCTTTGTTGTAGTTAATGGAGAGGGCATAGCCATTGCTATGTGACTGATGACAGAAGGCCAGGCTGCAGGGAGCCAACACAAAAGCTGCGGTTAATGGAGCTCAGACCTGGGGCGATGCGGGAAGCAAGGACTGAGGTGCGGGCTCCGATCCAGCGATCAGGTGACTTGCTGATCGATCAGCTGCAGGGGACAAAGGGAAAATTCCCTTTCGTTTTTTTGTTTGGCTGTTCACTTTAAAGTGGACCAAAATCCATAACGATCAGATTACCGTGCCGATCGATTCCCTCTCCCCGGGGCATCCAAAATCAGGATGTCCCACTATGTGAAACCCCCCAGGTTGTCCATATACTTACCTTCTTTCCCGGTCCAACGGTGCATGGGTGAACTGCGGCCACACCCCTAGTATCCCTCTAGCTGAGCATGTGCCCGTGCCAGGCATTTGTAGATGTCAGATGCGGGCGCGCTCCCTACCCTGAGGGTAGCGGGGGATGCGGCTGTCAGCGCGTTGGAGCCACTCACCTTAGACGAATGCTGACGTGTCCGGATCTGAGTGCGTTGATCGGACGGACGGACGGACGGCCGCACAAGCGCAGTAGGACTGGGAATAGCTGAGCTGACCTGTGGTGTTTCTCACAGCGGGGCACCCACCAATTGGGGTGTCCCAGGGGCAAGGACCAAAACCCAGGATAGTCAAAACGCGCGTTCCCTATTAAAGTAATTGAGAGTTGTTTGCCAAAAGAGGATAAACAGGAAACGGGATGCTCCAGTGGATTTGGGATGCCCCAGTGGAATGGAAAATCACAGGTTTTGTTCCACCTTAAATGTTCGACATATGGCAGGCAGAGAGAGTCTGAATGGCTGATGGCAGGAGCACGTTCACAGCCCGAAGATGGAAGGATGCAGCTGCCAGATGTTTACATCGCTCAGAGCTTCAGGAAGCAGGTGAGTTCTGAGGTGCCCTGGGGGCTTTTACACAGCTGGGCATCCCAATTTGGATCTTTTAGATTCCAGGGCCAGCCACAGTGGGTTTTTGTTCTGCTTTAAATGGAGGGGAGTTTAAGTTTTTTTTACTTTTGGTCTTAAAGAGACTGTAAAACCAATTACAATTAGCCAGCAAGCAGATACCTGGTGTCTGTCCCATGTGCCTCTCCTCCATCTCCAGAAGTGGCAGGGCTCCATTCTTCCAGAATAAAATAACAGGGTCCTACAGCTGCTCTGTCCTTTAATGCTCTCAGCATGAGCGAGCCTTGCAGGCCACAGTGGTCCCACAAGTTTCTCTGACCACAGCAGTTTATGCTCAAAACTCTTAAAACTGCTCCATGACATGTCTTTCCCACCTCAAGCCAGTAATTAAAGTGGACCAACACCCAGGGGTGATCGGCCCGGAAATCTATAAGATTCCCGGGCCGATCACCTCCCACCCCGCGGGACATCCGAGATCGGGATGTCCCGCGGGGTGAAACCCCCCAGAAACCCCAAAAAGGCCCCTCCAGACGTGCGCGCGCCCGCGCCGGCCCTCTGTGAATGGCCGGCGCGGGCGCCGAGAGTGACGCGCGGGAGGCGGCGGCGGCGGAAGCGGCTTGTACGTTCCTGTCCCCTGCCTGGACGTTGGCGGGGATTGGCTACGGCGTTCACGTGGGAGCGGGGAGAGGTGAGTTTTTTGGGGTTTCTGGGGGGTTTCACAGAGTGGGGCACCCCCGATCGGGGTGCCCCACCGAAGTGGACCAAAACCCAGGATAGTCAAAATCCTGGGTGTTGGTCCACTTTAAAGCAAAGAAATCAGTTTCCCTTACAATATATGAGCCATTTACATATAATCAGAGGTTTCAGGTTCTTTGATATGGCTGAATATTTACTGGTGGGAGAAAGTTAGTGTTTACCTGGACAGAGACTTTAATAGAGGATAGGAATGGGCTGCTTCCAAAATCAGATAAAAGCAAATGCTGTCTAGGAAATACTGTATAGCAATTGCCTCTACACAGGGAAATACAGTCATTATGAATAGGAGTGACTAGGATACCTCTGATGTGTTCCTGGATTGCTATAATAAAGCTCCAGTTGCAGAGAATCAGCATTCGGCTACAAAAGACTAGAAGTTTATAGTGTTCAAGACACTTGGCCTGTTTGCCCCATGGACCATGTTTCTGCCCCCTTCTGCCATCAACAAGTTCCATGATTAAGGAGCAAAAATCACTAACAGTGTATATTAATATTTATGGCTTCTGATTTTTGGTGACACGTTCCTTTTGGAATCATATTTATACGTATCACTTTCTTTTTAAAGTGTTTGTTTTTTTAGGTACAATACAATATGTGTCAAAAACTGTATCGATAATGAGCTTGGTGCTGGCTGTTAGTTGCTGATTTATCTAAAGTGGACCAATTACCAGGATCTTGACTATCATGGTGACTGGTCCTTGCCCCGGGGGCATCCAGATGTAGGATGCCCACCTGTGTGAAACCCCCAGATCACCCACTTTCACTCATCTTTCTGCAGATGCCACGGCGCATGCGCGGGCGCTCGTCTAATCAGCGCTTTATGTGGCGCATACTAGGTGGGTCGGTGGAAGAGTCCTCCCACTTTAGTTATCTTAGTAATTGTCTTTATTCTCCAGGTGAGAACATTGCATCCTTTAGACTTTAAAGGGACTCTAAACCCAATGGCAATAATTAGCCAGCAAGCTTACCTTATGCCCGTCCCATGTGCCTCTCCTCCATTTCCTGCAGCGACTGGTAAAAGCAGAAGTCCTGGTTCCTCCAGGACCACGGAAACTAGTGGTACTACCCTGTCCCTCGGTGCAGCTACTCTGTCCCTCGGAGCCAAAGTGGTCCCACAGCTGTCCACAGCAGAATATGTTTAAAGTGGACCAAAACCAATCAAAATAAATCTAGGACACTCCAGGACAGGCCTACTCCCTCCTGCAGGGCCATCCCAAACTGAAGTGCCCTGCTCTGTGAAACCCCCCTAGTCACCCTGATATTTTTATGTTTTCCTCAAGCCCATGGCTCATGTGTGACTGGCACTGGCATCACTCACTTCCCTTATTAGCTGATCGCAACTGACTAGCTGTGCGGGGGCGCACAGAGCGGAAAGGAGTCGAGTGATCCTGTGTGCCACTAAAAAGTGCGGCTAGGATTCGAGGATGCCGCTCTAGCCGCAGCATGGACTCGAGGAGAGGTAAGTGAGCTTGGTAACCTGGGGGGTATCTCACAATGGGGCACCCCAAACCGGGTTGCCCTAGGGGGACAGAGCAAAACCCGGGATAGTGAAAATCTTGGGTTTTGGTCTACTTTAAGACTCATAAAGCTGCACCATGACCCCTTCTCAGCCATGACCCCCAAAAATTAAGCAAAGAGATCAGTTTCACCTAGAATACAGGAGGTAGTTACATACAATCAGAGATTTTTTAGGTACTTTGAGATGGCTCATTATTTACTGTTCCCAAGGCGGTTAAGGTGGAGGAAAGTTAGGCTTTGCCTGGAGAGGGGACTTTGAAGTGGACCAAAACTCACCAGTGGCAGGCACAACCCACAACCTAACCCACCACAGCTTTTTACAGCTAAAGAAGATGATAGCACTTTATAGAAATAATAATTATAATTCTTATGCGTGCTCTGCTGTTGATCAAAAATAGGTTGTAGGACCACTGTGGCTTGCTGTGATTGCTCACACTGAGAGCTCCAATGTACAGAGTGGCTGTTCATGGTCTTGCAGGCCACCTGCAAACAGGAAGTGCTGCTGGCTTCGTGTTGCTGTGCATTGTCAGTTTTGTTAGTTGTGAGAGGAAGCTCCAAAATAGCCGCTACCTTTCTTTTTGCAACTGTGCCAGGCTGTTGGTCCGGTTTAAACGTGTCACTGAACTGTATACAGTATATGCAACAAAACAAGTATATAAAGAAGGGTGTACATGTGAATTAAATGTCTCTGGTGGAGACTTATATATCCCAGTAAAATGATCCTTTTGTGTTTAGACAATGGTTGAAGGTATGGCGGATCTACATATATATTACAGGAAGGAAACGTTCAATATAGGATCATGTGGTATGTCCTGCAGCGATGACATGAATATCGCCGGAGATTTTTTTTTTCTTTACTCTTGGCTAAGAAAAACATCCATCTGCCCGACAACACCTATAACACTGCAATGCTTTAGGAAAGAACCAAAAATGATGTTACACCAAAGGACACGGATGTAAAAGAAAATCACAAACCATAGGTATGAATAGGTAGGACCCACCTCAGGGGGGATCTCAGGATTGCACCCCCCAAACTCACACGTTAACCTTTTACAATCATAGAGACAGAGAGGATGAGGAAGAAAGGCGACAGAATGTGAAAGACAGAGGTGGAACTTTGCACTAGCAAAACAAGATGGAAGGGTCAACACTAGTTTAGCAACTGATATAGCTGCATGGTTAGGTCCTCTGTCTCCGAATACATTTTGGAGTCTTACGCTTTGAGGCTGATTAACTGACTACTGCTCAGTGTTGATAACCATCCTTTGTTGGGTATGAGGATTGAAACATTTGAGCCCTGTCCTTTCTGCCCCCCCCCCCCCCACATATATATAAGGTGACAAAAAGAAAAGGTAAGCAGATTACAGCGAAAACTACAGAGGGAGCATAGAATAAAGCATGTGGAATAGAAAGAGGAGTGCAGAATGTGGAATAGAAAGAAGAATAGAGAGAGCATGGAATAGAGAGGAATATGGAAGGGAATGTGGAATAGCAAGAAGAATAGAGAGAGCATGAGAGGAGGAATATGGAAGGGAATGTGGAATAGAGGCCCTGAATCTCCAACATAGGTGGGGAGGCCGATTCATTAATAGCGCCAGGTAGCGACAGATGAGCGCCAGTAGCGTGATTTTCACAGCGCCAGCTAGTATTCGCTGTGCTTGGCCGGGGTTTGCTTGTTGACAGCGACTCGGTCGGTGTGCAGTAATGTTGAATACGGGGTTAGGGGTCGATGTTTCACAGGTTCAGCGTTGTATGGGTGCGACAGCGAATGGCCAGAGCGAACGGCTTGCTGCAGATTCATTAACAAATCACGCTCAAAAATTTCTCACGCTGTGAATTCCTTGTTTAAACCCCAGAGCGCTGGCGGCGATGTGTGTAAAGTAGTTTTTAACCCCCAAACAACCTTTTTTTTTAATGTAAAAATTATACAAGTTTTTCTAAACATTTTGTAATATGAATACATGAATATCAGACCTGTAATATCAATTCTGCACAAATTTTTATTTTTTTTTTTTACTTAAAAAAAAATCCTAACATTGCAGAAGTGGTCACAGAATTTTTGACATTAAAAAAAAAAAAAAAAAAAACATTAATAGCAATTAATTATGATTATTTAAAGATTGCTCCATTGAAATGCATTGGACAACGCCAGGGAGCGCCAGGTCATACCTGTCGCTGTGATGGGATTAGCAGCGGCGCTGTTCGTTGCAGTCGGCTACATGATGAATCCCGCGCTAGCTGACGCTCTCGCCGGCGCTAGCCTCATTTAGCGTGATAAATGCGTCATTGTGACCGCCGCCGGGCGTACTTGATTCGGTAGCCGCCGTTAGGTGGCGGTACCTGGCGCTTGTCAGACACTACCTGGCGCTAGCCCTTGATAAATAAGGCCGCTAGTCTTTTTTTTTCAAATTGCACTTTCTTTTCTACACATCCATTACTTTAGCAGCCAAATTACTACTAAGCAATCACTTTCTGGTAGAAAGTACGGCTCTATCTGTGCGGTTGGTTACAGAAGAAACTGAGCCTCCGCTTTTGATTTGGGATGAGCTTTATTTCTAGGTCAGTGCCTCTAGCCAGTCAAGCCTGATGACCACAGGGGCTATGTTGACTGGCAATATCTTTTAATAAAGAGTTACCAACCTTGCTTCCTCAGCCATAGGGGAACAACTAATAAAGAGCTGCAAATGAGGAGTCCAGAAAAGTCTGTAGCTATTACTCCAGTTTCCAATAAAGTATAACAGTCAAGTTAAGAGTTCAATTCCCTTCAGGTGAATTCTCATATGTCACAATAAGCTGGTTCTCTGTAGACACATGGAGCTGCTAATCTTTACACGGGGGGGGGAAAGACTTAGAACAATGTTTCAGCCCCCTTTTATAGACTCAGTGCCAAGGCATCGCTGGGAAATCACCAGCTGATGACCCGGCAAGGCAATTTATAACATTTTAAACCAGTAACATTAAACTACGACATCTTTGTCATCTTCTGTGGACTGAGGAGAGAAACATTACATTAACAATAGAAATGCATCATGTTAATCAATCTAGAATGAGCAGCAATCATGTCCATCAAAGCATAAGGTTGCACCATATATCTGCCCAGCGTAACAGGCCATTCCTAAGTCATCATATGTAAATGCAGGTGGAGGTCTTCTAACACAGTCCCCTCTCCTAACATCATCAGGCACCACTCCAGCGATCCACTCCCAAAGGGGAGTCATCATAAAAAACAGATATTCCATTTTCAGTACGAGGTGTTGACACCAAACCCAGAACCCTTGTTCAAAAATTGAAGAGTTTCAAACCTAGCCTCTGAGGAAGGCCATCATTTGTGGGTATTGGAGTCTGCACAGGAGATTCAGGAGAGGGAGTGAACCAGTCACTTTCACTGACCTGAGCCATTTCTTCACTACAGGACTTTATTTGGCTCAGGCACAGATCAACCTGTTCAGTGCGTTCAGCAGTAGAATCAATGAAGGAATCACAGGCACAGGCAGTAAATGATTAAGACACCAAGCCTTAACACGACCATCTGGCCCTTTAATCCTGAAAATGGGTATTCCAGGAAGCTGGGTAACAACCTCAAACATGTCCTTCCTCCAACGATCTGCTAGCTTATGTTTAGCTGAAGGACCTAGGTTACGAAGAAACACCATATCGCCAGGCTTCAAGTCTCGATACGGAACTTCATCAAACCGTCGTTTGTTAGTGGCATTCAATCTTGACACATTCTGTTTAGGCATTTGATAAGCTTTCTTTAATCTGTCCTTGAGTCTGGAGATGTACTAATAATGATGTTGATGTCCAACTCAGTGGGTACACCGAGCTTTAGGTAAATAGGTAACCAAGCTTCCTGGCCGAGCATTAAAAAGTAGAGTGAGAACTCAATAGACTCAAAAATTTGTAGGCATGTACCATAGCTCCTATGTGCCGACTGCTTGACACCCTCAGGTAGAGTACCCAACATGTCCCACAAGGTGCAATTAAAACATTTGGGTAAAGCATCTCCCTCTGGATGATAAGTGGTAATATGACTTTTATCAGTGTTCAACAATTGCAACAGCTTCTGCGCTGCTGAGACGCGGCGAGGGCCCTGGGAACAGGTTAGTGGATCTGGTGATATGGGGACTCAATGGCCCTCTTTAAACTGGCCCAACACACCATTTTTCTCTAATGGGTGTTGGTCCCACTTACAGCATGTAAAAACAAGCTTTGTGGGGCACCCCCCCGCGCATAACCGCCCCCAGAACGCCGAAAATGCTTACCTTCAACTGATGCCTGCAAGCCCCTTCTGCAGGGCTTCCTCAGCAGCAGGAGATTACTCATCCATGCATGAAATTCTCCAGATCTCCCAGTACAAACTAACATTTTCCAAGTCCTGTGGTATATGTGTGGACTCTAGTTCAATCAGAGCTGTTTGCCATGTGTATTAATGCTTGGCAAACAGTCCTACACTCCATAATTGGGAGCGAGAGCAGGCACATCCCCAGACACAGGCTGATTCTTACATCTGCGAGGTAACCCCCCCCCCAGTCATCTCATAATGCTACATGTGGCTCTCATGGTTAAAAGGCTGGGGACCCCAGCTCTATGCTATACTATATAATATGCTATGAATTATATAGTAATAATAATAAATAATAAATAAATGGATCTGAAATAAAAACAGGTACAGATCAGCAATGATAAAATCAAATGTAAAAGTTATAAACAAGTCGTATAAATTCCTCAATATTCAGAGTCTTCAGTTCTTGCCACTTGTTTTCATGGGTAATGTGTTTCCTATTAATACTGTTGTGGTCTCGTGCTACTCATACAATACATGCCACAATATTATTGCTATGCTACCAAATAATAAAGTGTGAATCATCATCCCAGAGCACATGTTCTCAACAATGTTAAAGTGGACCAACACCCAGGATTTTGACTATCCTGGGTCTTGGGTCTTGTGTGAAACCCCCCCGAACCCCCCGAAAAACTCACCTCTCCCCGCTCCCAGCGCCGACGGACAAGCGGCTCCTCCGCCGCCGCCTCCTGCGCGTCCCTCTTGACGCGCGGGCGCGCGCACGCCTAGAGGGGCGCGAGGCCGCCGCCAAAAATAAGGTAAGGAGTTTGGGGTGTTTGGGGGGGTTTCACCCCGCGGGACATCCCGATCTCGGATGTCCCGCGGGGAGGGAGGTGATCGGCCCGGGAATCTTATAGATTCCCGGGCCGATCACCCGTGGGTGTTGGTCCACTTAAAAGTAGACCTGACAACCCTGTGCAGGATAGGGATCAGGACTTTCAGGTCCCGAACCTCTCTACTATTGCTATCCATGAGCCTGGGATTTACAATCCTCATGGTGAGTTTAGAACTTTTAAAAAGTGTCCCTATGGGTTGTTGCAAGAGGTGGCTGTGCTTCCATTACCATGTGTTTTTGGGATTTGACCCTCACCTTGGGCCGTGGTGACAGCCCCAAAATTTCTCAATACTCTAAACAATTTTCCTTGTCAGTAAAATAAATGTAATGCCACCGCAATGTTAGATCAGTAAAGCAAATGCACATACAACGTATTCAAATATGCACTGAGTAATCAACTAGCAAATGTAAACAATCTACAAAAGAAATGGCAGCAATGCAATATATTTCTTTTCTAATAAACCATCGTCTGAGGTAAGCAGCAAACGCACCCTGGAGAAAAATAAAAAGCCTAGGAAATATGTAAATTTACCATCTGGTACCAAAAACAAAAGGAATCCCAGCACAAAGAACCACAACAGTTTTCCTTGGCTGGCGTTAAAGTGGAACAACACCCAGGATTTTGACTATCCTGGCTTTTGGTCGGGGATCGGGGGGTGCCCCGCTGTGTGAAACCCCCAGAAAGCCCGAAGACTCACCTCTCCCCGCTCCCACATGACCGGTGCAGCCAATCCCCGCCGGCGGACAAGCGAGAGGCAGCGCTGGACAAGCAGAGCGCGTCCGCCACCGCCTCCCGCGCATGCCTTTTACAGGTGCGCTCCCGCGCCGTCCGTTTGTGAATGGCCGGCGCGGGAGCGCACCCCGCTAGAGGGACGCGCGGGAGGCGGCAGCGGCGGACGCGCATGCGCCGCTGGAATGTGGAAAAGGTAGGATTGTGGGCTTCCTGGGGGGTTTCACCCTGCGGGACATCCCGATTTTGGGTGCCCTGCGGGGAGGGATCTGATCGGCCTGGGAATCTTATAGATTCCCGGGCCGATCCCCCCTGGGTGTTGGTCCACTTTAACCTTCCTTGGCAGGGTTTTGGTGAAAATGAGCTTCCTGAGGTTTTAAAGTGGACCTTAGGCTTTAAAGTGGACCAAAACCCACCGTGGAGTCAATGAGACTCCAGGGCAGACATACTCCCCCCGGGGCACCCCCCAGGTTGCCCGAAAACTCACCTTCCTTCCTGTTCCAACGGCACATGTGTGAGCAGTGGCCACACCCTCGCTAGCTCTTTAGCAGGATATGCCGGCGCAGGCACACTCCCTGTTAGAGGGTAGCAGGGGATGTGACTGCCAGTGCACTAGGATCCAAACGTATTAGACGAGCTCCGGGACGAAGGGGCTCGAGCGGATCCGAGCGCGCTGATTTGACGAGCAGCCGTGCATGCGTCAGAGGACCGGGAAAAGGTGAGTTTGGTAGGGCGATCTGGGGGTTTCACACAGCGGGGAACTTTAATAACTTGTTATCCAATGTAGTGGTGAATGCTCTTTATCAACTCCCAGATAGCTGAATTTTATATATATATAGAAATATGAAGTGGATCTTCATCAAACTGTCTCCTTTAACAACATTCCCCTCTTTCAAGTCAGGAGAAACAGTAAATAACAGATTCCACTTGAAACTCAGTCAGTGCATTTCACTTCTCTGTAGGCAGCACAACCGAGTTGCATTGTATACAGGCTTCTTAATCTTTAGGCTTTCTTTACTCAAGCACTGAATCTTTTCACAAAATTGCTCCTGGTATTTGCAGTCTCTATAAATATCAAGTATATATATCAAGTGGTTTATAGTAACCTGAATGTGAGCTGCATTCGCTGTGGGACCCAGTAATGATCCCAAATCTAGATGCCACATAGGAACACCTTTTAGTGGTCTTGAGATTTCATGAGAGATTATAGGTGTGGTCAGCAGGGATGAAGATTGCCTCTCCGTCTCCTGAGAACTATAGAAAGGTGCCCTGCTCCCCACATTAGCAAATAGTAAGTTGCCTATGTATCAAATTTGACTGGTGCAGGGTGTCATCTTTTTTTTTAATACGTTAAACCACTGGTGGCTCACCACTGTAGTAAATAAATGTACCTGGCCACTGAACCACCAATGAACTAGTAGAAAAAAACGGGTCCAATGATCGTTGTCTCCTGCTTTTCTTTATATGGTGCTTCCTGAGGCGGCCGTCTCACTTGGCCTTATTGCAGGTATGGTCATGATGGTAGCCACATTTAAAGCCCAGGAAGGAGACATGGGATTTTTTATGGCTCAGATGGATAAAAAAACACTGCTCAACTCAGCTAGATAAACATATAGAGGGCTATATTATAGGAAAAGAGGAGGAGGGACCCTCAAGGCAGCGGGGGGCAGGCATCACCTGCCCCCATACTTCCTTAACCCCTCAACTCAACTACTGGCTACCTGTGGGTTCGCACAGAACTGTGCAAGGCCACCCTGCACCCTCACCGATCTCCAGAGGTCACACGTGGCTGTGATACTGGAATGTGGAATCTGTCAGACACCGGGGTTAGAGATTGGTCTTCACCTGCTTGTATGAGAGGTGGACAACCCTCCGTTAGGTGTCCCCTGCTGCTTAGTTCACGGAAATTCCAGTCTTCTTTGACTGGAGAGTCCCTTTAAAGGACAGCATAGCCTGTTTTGCATGGCCCTAGAGTATAAAGGACCCTAGGACCAGGGGAATGCTCGCTCTATGATCCTGATTTAAGTTGGATTTTAATCCAGTTACGGTGCACAGGGTGGGGGAAGCAGGGATTCTTACTAAAGCTGTCTTTTCAATAAGAGCTTGAAAGATGCTGGATGTAGTCCTAGGAGACCTCAGAGTGCCATGCACAAAATTTCAAGGGAAATAAAAGTATTTTCATTTTGGACAGTAAGAAATGCTCATTACAGCTAACTACTGATTGTGAAATAGTAAAGCATTAAAGTGGCGGGAGGGTAAAGTAGTCTTAGGCCCTTATTTATGAAGGAATAGCGTCAGGTAGCGACTGGTAAGCGGCCGGTAATGACGGGCCCCGCCACGAGAACGCCGGCTCCCCACCACAATCACACATTTATCAAGCCAATCCTGCTTAGCGACTGAGATAGCGCCATATAGCCACCCATTCATCATTATTCCAGCCTCAGCCCACAGCGCCAGAGTCCGACCTTGAACGGCGACAGGTATGACCTTTCGCTACCTGGCGCTCTCCAATGCATTTCAATGGAACAATCTTTAAATATTCATAATTAATTGTTATTAATTTTTTTTTTTTTTTAATGTGAAAAATTCTGTGACCACTTCTGCCATTTTAGATAATTTTTTTAAGGGAAAAAAAATTGTACAGAATTGATATTACAAGTCTGATATTAATGTATTCATTACTACTACTACTAAATTATTTAAAAAACTTGTTTTTTTTGGTTTCCAAAAATATGGTTGTTTGGGGGTTAAAAAACTCCTTTTAACCCATCGCCGCCAGCGCTCTGGGGTTTAAACATACATTTTACAGCACAAGATTTTTTTGAGCGTGATTTTTTTAATGAATATGGTGGGAGCCAGTCGCTAGGGCCAGTCGCTATCATGCGCTCCCATACAGCGCGGAACCTGTGAAATAGCGACTCCTCACCCAATATTCAGCATTACGGCAAACCGACTGAGTTGCTATCAACAACCGAACAATGGGCAAGCACAGCGCCTACTAGCGGGCGCTCTGAAAATGCCGCTACAGTCGCTCAACTGTCGCTACCTGCCGCTATTAATGAATCGGCCTCTAACTCTTTATGGGGCATCTCAAGTTTGGATTCCCTGCTGTGTTAAATCCCTGGCCTGATCGAGTCACGTCTTGCCAAGCCTAATCCACATCTCGGTGCCATGGCCAAATCCCCAGCATAGAGGTGAGTGGGAATGAGTGGGAATGGGAACGCAGCTGGTGGCGCCAGCTTCATTCAGATTTTCTTGCTGCCCCAAACATGTGCCGTGATAACGAGTAAAAGGTACATTTCCGGGCAGTTGCAGGGGACACGCACAGCAGGAATAGCTGCATGGAAGGCCTGCTACATCCATGGCCTGGATTACCCTCTCCATTGATTCAATCTGCGAAGTTCCTGAGTGCTGTAGTGGGAGCAGCCAGCTGTGGGGGATAAAAGGCTAGTATGGCTTTGTTGTTTTATTAGCCTGGAAAGTCCCTTTAAGTAGCATATGTCTAAATTGTGTAAGCACCGACATTAAACAAAAAAACTAAAAAAAACAAGAATAAATGCATAAGTAATTCAAGAAATAAAGTTAATATGCAGTTTGCTTCTTTAACCAGTTAATATAATTGGATTTTTTTATTAGCCCTTTTTTATAATCATTAGGCTGCCGAAAAGAAAGTGTGATCCTGTGTACTTTAAAAGAAACGAACATGTGTTCCTGTGTACTTTAATTTAATTTCAATATATATTTTTCTGGGCTTAGAAGAGCTGTATCATGATATCACCTAGAAACAAAAATCCATATAAACATGCTGTATAGAGATGTACTGATGAGAGGAGGAGTTACATATATACCACAACTAAACAAGAATTCCTGACAAGCTTGTGGTTTTCTTCTCCTGGTCGGAATAAAATCCCGGGGTGACAGGTTTTTGGAGCGTACCTATTCATTTTTGCAGTGCGGAATTGCGCCATTCCAAATCTTGCTCCCCGTCTGTGTACCTTGGCCAATGCAGCTGCCTTTTTTTGTTACAGGGCGTATTAGCAACCACTTGGTTGTTTACTTGTTTATAGTTTTTTTGGACCTTTTTGTTATGATTGTTCTCCTTTAAGGAATATTTATTTATTTCATTTATACCCAAAAAATGCTTCGTGTCATAAACAGATGTTTTCTCCGGGTCTGCCCACTCTTACCACAGAAAGCTGAACTGGCTGCTGGGGAATTTTAGGACAGGAGCTGAACACAGCGTCACAGTGTACTTCTGGGAGAATTCGCCGTTCACAAGCTTCTGTCATCATTCTAGATGCTATCATGCGTCTGCTTCCTGTGAGCTGCTGTTTGGGAATCTTTTTCGGTTTAAGAACTCTTTTATCATAAAAGATCATATAAAGGTTTTCTGAAAAAGAAAGCTGCCACTTTTGTAGCTTTGTGGTCCTGGGTTTAGCTCTCACAGATGTTAAAGCGGACCTTCACTCTGAATAAGAGTCTATCTTATATGTTTCCCACACCCTGTACATACAGATTGCTCACATTAAAAATCATCCTACCTGCATCTACTGCATGTTATGAGCCTTTAAACATCCAAGATGGCGGCTGCAAACAGGAAGTGCCTTCTGACTGTGCCGCTCTGCATTCTGGGATTGCTGACCTTTTCTTGACCCCAGCTCTGCTCTGTCTGCTCTCCTCAGTAAGTGTGATGCTTATGAGTCAAGATGGCGGCGCCCGTATCCTAAATTCCTGAACAGAGTTGCAGCCCAGTGGGGGAAAGAATAATAGGTAAGTGACTAAAAACTTTAAATATATTAATTTTAGATGCTGGGGAATCATTTTTTAAGGGTTTGGGCTTTTCAATAAATCATGGTGAAGGTCCGGTTTAAATCTCCTTAAAGTTTTCATGTTTTTGTAGTTTGCTTGGGTGTGTGTTCTGGTATTAGCACACATCTGCATGATTGTCCTCTGCTGCTCTTTTGTCCTGCTCTGAGTAATTAAACCGGACCTTCATTCGCCTGCATCTAAAATTAATATATTTTAAGTTTTTAGTCACTTATTATTCTTTCCCCCATCGGGCTGCAACTCTGTTCAGGACTCTAGGATACGGGCGCCACCATCTTGACTCAGAAGAATCACACATGCTGAGGAGAGGAGAGCGGGATAAAGTACAGAGATTGAGACCTTTTAAATATGTGAAAAGATTGAATAAGGTTCAGGAGGGAAGTGTTTTTAAGAGACCTAATGATAGAACAAGGGGGCACAACCTGAAGCTAGTCGGGGGAAGATCAGGAGCAATGTTAGAAAATATTATTTTACAGAAAGAGTAGTAGATGCTTGGAACAAACTTCCAGCAGAGGTAGTTGAAAAATCAACAGTCACTGGATTTAAACATGCCTGGGATAAGCACACATCTATCCTAAGATAAAGAGAACATACAGTATATACATAAGGGCAGACTAGATGGACCGTATGGTCTCCTTCTGCCGTCAACCTTCTATGTTTCTATGTTTCTACAGGGGGTGGGTTATAGCTGTGCTTTGCACAGAGAGAGCAGAGCTGGGGTCAGGAAAAGGACAGCAATCCCAGAATGCAGAGCGACACAGTCAGATGCCTGATGTTCCATAAGCCGCCATCTTGGATGTGTAATGGCTCATAACATGCAGTAGATGCAGGTAGGATGATTTTGAATGTGGGCAATCTGTATGTACAGGGTGTGGGAAACATATAAGATAGACTTTTATTCAGGGTGAAGGTCCGCTTTGAATTTACCAGTTACTAAGTCCAGCACTGGTCATCACAATATAATGGCTGCCTCCCCCAAGACAGACATGGGCCCCTCTGCACGTCCACTCCATTCTTTGCAATGGAGGGGGCAAGCCAAGGCCTGTCACCTGGTCCCCCAGAGTTAGTTCTGTTCATGGGCCCAGGGCACCTAAGTTTGATACTGGGAACAGCAGTCATTTTTGACTGTTACACTTTAAAAATAGTTATGTCAGTAAAATACAGTTTCTATGCCAACAAAAGTTTTGACTTACAATGGAAGGTGCCCTGTTCATGACGTCAGGATAACCCCCCCCCCCCATCCCAGGCAAAACGTAATATTTCCTCTAATGGACCCCATACTCCTAAAATAGAAAGGTGGCAGCGGTGAGCATGTGATACACCTTCCTCGACAAAGCACATTTTCTGCCCTCCAATGAACCTTGTTTTCCCCACAAAGCAATCTGTCAGATCCTGTTGGTGCTGCCCGTTGCCATTGCCCCACCTATAGACTAAACTGCAGTGATTCGGAAAAAGTCTTGCACTCCTCGGATGACATCGCCCTGTGTGTCCGCTCCATCTGAACACCCCAAAGACTGCTTAGAGTTATGGCTCTAGAGGACGGGTGGTTGCCCCAACACCAAAGCCATCGGAGATGCTTTTATCCCAGCCATCTGGTTTTCTGCAGATGAGCCAGGGCCAGTGTTTGTGGTGCAGGACGGTCATTACCCCATATTGGGCTCAGTCATGGGGAGGGGTGCTGCCTATTCCTGTGGAAGAGGCACAGCATGGCACATACTGGGATGAGACATTAATAGCACCATACGAGGGGTGAGTGCCCTGGTCAGGGGTTAGAAGGAGTATCTGAGAGTCAACAGGCCATGTTGTCCATGGCCACTCTGGGACAACAGCTCAGAGAAGAATCAGAGCTGCAGGTATGACCTCCACAAGCATCAGGCTGCTCCCATTCCTGGGCCAGCTCTGCACTGGTGTTGGGCCGATCCTGTAGCTCAATCCTCTGTATAACACTGTCCGGGCACTTTTTCTTACAGCACAGCTTCTCTTTTAGAAGTTTCCGATCTGATAAATGGTTGATTTACGGGAAGTCTTGCCAGACGTTGGTCCAGGCCAGTAACAGAACTTTTTTTTCTAACATTTTTTTGTGAGAAAATAATTTTTATCTTGATTTTTTCCTTGGTGCAACTTTGCTTCCCCCCTTTTCAAGCTCCAAACCTGCTGCTATTCCCTAAATGGGATATATATATATATATATATATAATTTTTAACCCTCATGAGAAAAAAGCCTGAATTTCAATGTTGATGAATCACCAGATAGGGAGACAATAAAAGTCGATGGCACTTTTTACTACAGTGTAAAAAGTTCCCTAATCTTTCAGGAGTAAAAAGGTACCATTGACTTTCATTGTTTCCTAACTAGTGATTTATCAACAGTGACATCCTCAGGCTGTTTTATCATGAAATTTTTTAATACCATGAGAATTTCTTCTTGATGAATCAAAGCCTACTTCTTTAAATTATTTGGATCTAATGAGCAAATCATCCCCATACTGAATTTCATAAGTTTTGCTTAGGCCCTTATTTAAGAAGGGATAGCGTCAGGTAGTGGCTGGTTAATGAGAGGTAGCGACAGGGAGTGACTGGTGAACGCCGGACACGGCACGCAATTACACATTTATCAAGCAGAGTCTGTTTAGCGACTGGGATAGCGCCATGTAGCGTCTGATTCATCATTTTCACAGCCTCAGCGAACAGCGCCAGCATTCAGCCTTGCACAGCGCCAGGTATGACCTCTCGCTACCTGACGCTCTCCCATACATTTCAATGGACGAACCTTTTCTTCTCTTTAAACTGGGTATTTGTTTTTAATTCTGTGACCTCTTCTGGCATTGAAAAAGCAGTTTTTTCACATTTTTTTCATTTTTTATATATTTCTTCAGAAATGACATTACAGGTCTGGCATTAAAGTGTTCATGTTACAATGTTATTACAATGTAATTCCATATGTTTTCGCTTTGTTACTAGTGGATAGATGCTGAAAAACAGACTTTAAAGTGGACCAACACCCAGGATTTTGACTATCCTGGGTTTTGGTCCACTTGGGGGGGGGCACCCCGATTGGGAGTGCCCCGCTGTGTGAAACCCCCCAGAAAGCCCCAAAAACTCACCTCTCCCCGCTCCCACGTGACCGCGCCGTCCAATCCCCGCCAACGGACAAGCGGGTGACAGCGACGGTCAAGACAGTGCGTCCAACTGCCGCCTCCCGCACGTCACTCTCACAGGGCGCGCGCCCGTGCCGGCCATTGGGGGTTTTGGGGGGGTTTCACCCCGCGGGACATCCCGATCTCGGATGTCCCGCGGTGAGGGAGGTGATCTATAAGATTCCCGGGCCGATCACCCCTGGGTGTTGGTTCACTTTAAACACACCGCCTCCTGCGCTCTGGGCTTCAAACAAGCATTTTTCAGCGCCAGAGATTTGTGAGGCTGTTTTTTTGCTGAATATGGTGAGTCGGTCGCTATGAGCAGTCGCTAACATGTGCTCCCATACAGCGCTGTACTGGTCAACTAGCGACTCCTCACAATGTATTCAACATTACTGCACAGCGACTGAGTCGCTATGAACTAGCGACGCACCGCTGAGCACAGTGACTACTAGCGGGCGCTCTGAAAATGCCTGCTACAGACGCTCATCTGTCGCTACCTGCCGCTAATGATAATCAGCCTGTTCGTTTTTCTAATTTGTGTTCTTAGGCAAAGCTCTGAGCGAGCCCACTGTCTTAGATGGAAATAACCCCACACATGAAGGCTGCTTTATGCTTCGTTAACGCAGTGCAGTTGCAGATCAGACATGTTTTGAAGTTGAACTGCGTTTTTTTTTGCAATTTGCAGATCTATAGAATAGAGACAGATGACATCTGCATATGCAGTCTGGTTGGAATACAGCAAGCAGGACTGTTTTGCTTACATTCCAACTGCACTGTATCAAATCGGAGAGGTGTGAAAGGGGCCACAAAGGATACATTACATAACATTTTCTGCCGCTATGAAAAAAGCAGAAAAGCAAAGACATCCACACAGGTGTGACACATAGGCCCTTATTTAACAAGGGATAGCGCCAGGTAGCGAATGGTGAGCGAACGGTAATGACGGTCACCGCCATGAGAACGCCGGCTCCCCTCCGCAATCACACATTTATCAAGCCGATCCTGCTTAGCGACTGACAGAGCGCCAGGTAGCGAATCATTCATCATTATTCCAGCCTCACCCCACAGCGCCAGCGTCCGACCTTGAACAGTGACAGGTATGACCTGTCGCTACCTGGCGCTCTCCAATGCATTTCAATGGAGCAATCTTTAAATATTCTTAATTAATTGCTATTAATGTTTTTTTTTTTGGTAAATGTCAAAAATTCTGTGACCACTTCTGCAATGTTAGATATTTTTTTTAAGGTTAAAAAAAAAAAAAATTGGTGCAGAATTGATATTACAGGTCTGATATTAATGTATTCATATTACAAAATGTTTTGAAAAATTTGTTTTTTTTTATCCAAAAATATGGTTGTTTGGGGGTTAAAAAACGACTTTTAACCCATCGCCGCCAGCGCTCTGGGGTTTAAACAAGCATTTCACTGCGCGAGAATTTTTTGAGCGTGATTTGTTAATGAATATGCTGGGAGCCGTTCGCTATGGCCATTCGCTGTCATGCGCTCCCATACAGCGCGGAACCTGTGAAACAGCGACTCCTAACCCCGTATTCAACATTACCGCACACTGACTGAGTCGCTATCAACTACAGAACAACGGCCAAGCACAGCGACTACTAGCGGGCGCTGTGAAAATGCCGCTACTGTCGCTCATCTGTCGCTACCTGCCGCTATTAATGAATCGGCCTCCCCGCCTTACTGTTGGCCCGACACAGAACCTTTGGTAGGCGCACACATTTCTTCTCTGGACTATCATTCCTACTAATGGTCCAGACAATCTGAGGCTACGTTCACACTGTGCAGTTGCAGATCAAATGCGTTTTGCAGTTGAACTATGTTTTTCAACTGCATATTTTTGCAGTTGCAGTTCCATAGAATAGACACAGAATACATCTGCATATGCTGTGCGGTTGGAACACAGCAAGCAGGACTTCTTGGACTATATTCCAACTGCACTGTATCAAAATGGAGAGGCGTGAAAAGGGCCATAGAGGATACGTTACATGACTTTATCTGCTGATCTGCAAAACGCAGAAATGCGAACGGATCCGGGTAGGTGTAAACGTACCCTGAAGTCCTCTGTGGTCCAATCTCTGTACTTCCTGTAAAATAGCAGTCTGTTGTTGATGATTTTCTTGGAGAAGAGTAACTGTCCTCGACTTCAGGCCAACCTCCAAAAGCCTTTGTGTGACAGTGCATGCAGCAGCCTGCTCCCATTCCTGAGCTGTTTCTGAGCCAGTCCTGTAGCTGAATCCCCTGTGTAGCATGGTGCTGGTGCTTTCTGGACATGGTTGACAGGTAGCAGCTCTCTTCAGAGTTCCTGATCCCAGAAATGGTTGACAGGTAGCAGCTCTATTCAGAGTTCCTGATCCCAGAAATGGTTGACAAGCAGCATTTTACTTCCCCATAAAGCTCTTTTGTTGCTAAGCAATGATGAATATGTGTGTTTCCTTGGAGGTAACCATAGAAAGACTCCCTTTTTGACATGTTTTTGATGTTCTACTTTATGGTTTTCCTCTTTTGGAATGTAAAATGTGTGCTAGGATTGTGCCCCCAGACCTGTGATTTACTTATCAGCATGCTGTTTCCGTGATTCTTATATTCCATATTCCTGCTACAGTGGGAGTGGTTTTCATGGCCTTGAGTAAAAACAATGGACTACAAGTCCCACAGTTCTTCCAATGTCACAGGTGAAGAATTTAGAAGCTTTGGTTAAGTCTAAGGCCCTTATTTAAGAAAGGATAGCGCCAGGTAGCGCCTGGTTAATGAGAGGTAGCGACTGATAGCGACCGGTCAACGCCGGACACGGCACGCAATTACACATTTATCAAGCAGAATCTGTTTAGCGACTGGAATAGCGCCATGTAGCGTCTGATTCATCATTTTTACAGCCTCAGCGAACAGTGCCAGCGTTCAGCCTTGCACAGCGCCAGGTATGACCTCTCGCTACCTGGCGCTCTCCCATACATTTCAATGGACGATCCTTTTCTTCTCTTTAAACAGGTTTTTTTTTCTTTTTTTTTTTCAAAAAAATCACAAATAATTCTGTGACCTCTTCTGGCATTGAAAAAGCTGTTTTTTCATAATTTTTTTCATTTTTTATGTATTTCCTCAGAAATGACATTACAGGTCTGCCATTAAAGTGTTCATGTTACAATGCTGTTACAATGTAATTCCATATGTTTTCGCTTTGTTACTAGTTGATAGATGCTTGAAAACACACTTTAAACACACCGCCTCCTGCGCTCTGGGCTTCAAACAAATATTTTTCAGCGCCAGAGATTTGTGAAGCTGTTTTTTTGCTGAATATGGTGTGAGTCGGTTGCTATGAGCAGTCGCTAACATGCGCTCCCATACAGCGCTGTACTGGTCAAATAGCGACTCCTCACAATGTATTCACCATTACTGAACAGTGACTGAGTCGCTATAAAATAGCGACCCACGGCCGAGCACTGCCACTACTAGCGGGCACTCTGAAAATGCCTGCTACAGACGCTCATCTGTCGCTACCTGCCACTAATGGTGAATCAGCCTGTAAGCTGCCTAATGACCTATCCAGCTGAGAACTGGCCATTAACCCTTTTGCTGCTAAAACACAAGACTATGATCATTCCAAACTAAGGAAGTTGAATTTCAGCAGATGGATGGATGGATTAATCCAGTCACCCATGCCTTAGCCAATCAAATGAGTTAGAACATCTATGATATGTACTTGAAGTCACCACTTTGGTGTACATATCTAAACACATGGTTGCTATGGTTTTCTTTTATAACACACAGTTGCAAACAAATAGAAACTTTAAAAAATGCCATTAAAAGTGGAATTACCCTTTAATAGAGAGAGACACATTCCGCCAGCATTTCTCAGTCAGCTGCTTTTCCCCAATAACAGTTTCTTTTGAGCTAATGAGAAGTTCACTGAAATGATGGTTATTTGTGCTGCAGGGCTGAAATTCAGTGGGAATTGAGTTTTTGTGAGTTTGTGTGTTACATTTCATGACAAGGAATGACATTGCTAATGATCGCAGTTTATCAGAGCACATTTTATACCAATCTAGAGTTAATGAAAATTACAAATAAAAACTACAGCAGCAAATGTTGCGAAACCAAAAATGTCAAATATCTGCTCTATGACACTCTCCTTTCTATATATTATATACATGAATTGTAAGGTGTGTATTCTCTTCCGTGATCACTGGCCAGACACCCCCCATCAATCACACAGCAACCCCCCAATCTCCACTGCCTATAGCCAAGCCCATGTTTTCTGGGCCGCGGGTCTTACATACGTAAAGAATGCTGTGATGGAGGGAAGGCAGGTGAACTTGCCAGGGGCACACGTGGCAAGCGAGGTTAGTGTGGTCAGGACAGCACCGGTCAGTCCCAGCAGAGCTTAAACCAAGGGGTGACTCTAATTGTGAAATCCAAAAATAGGCCAATTGTTGTTAGTTCAGAGACAGAGACAGCGATGTATCCAACAGAACAGGCAGGTTTGTGGTCAAGCAGGGCGACAGTACATTGAACGACAGGAGTGCCAGCTCATAGACAGGAAATACAGCCCCCCACTCAGGCAAGGCTGGAGTGCTCACCTCAGAACTTGGTAGTATCCAAAAGCCATGGAAAAGCCAGCCACATAGTAGTAGAGCAAATTAAAAGTCCATTTATTTCAAACTGGTTAAAAGTCCATCACAGCAGTATAGATAAGAGCAGCATAAACAGGGTGTCCTTTACCATCTACGCGTTTCGGGTTCTCACCCTTAATCATGACGGGCGACAGTACAGATGGCAAACTGGGGGAAGGCTGAGAAACAAGCTGGGTCAGCAAGGTATAACTCAGAAGCAGTATAGCACACACCCAACTTAAACGAATGCTATACTAGGTACTGACCAGAGGGACAGGAGTGGCCTTACTTATCACCTTATTGGCCAGACATTACATTCACTCCAGGTTACCCTATCGAAATAGCTAATGGCCACAAGACCTAAGAGGTTAACTACCCATACCTCAGCTGGTTGCATCCCTAGTGACCGTGTGCCCCCAACTGTGCATGCCTCTTTTATCCTTCCTGGCATGCAGGGATGCCACCCACTGGGCCAACCTGTGCGCAGTTTGCAGCGTCAGGCGGATGGGAGGTAAGTTCCTAACAATTACATTCTCTTGTTTCTGATAATGGATCCATTTAAAAATAATTTATTTGAACCCTTTTTTCTCGGTTCCTCTCGGTTCGTTTAGATCTCTTTGATAAGCATTTTTACACACCATTCCTTGGTTTTCTGAAACCTCAACATTTTGTTAACGTTGTCAAAAAAGACGTTAACTCCTGCAATTTTTTTGTCTAAATAGCAATCAGTGGGTAAGGTTTAAGCACTTGTTTAGCAGTTCAAGATTGTTATTGCTTTATAAACCAAACTGCTTTCAAAGCGGAAGTCCAGTCTGGAAGTAACCCCATTGCCCGGTGCTGAGACAGGACATAAAGAAAGCCTTACCTCACTAGGAATCCAGCAATGTTCTTCTGGCGATTCCAGCACCAGATGTAGTTATCTTCCCTTTTCTGGTCCCCGCTGTTTCTCCATAGTGATTTGATCTCTCTAGCTTCTGTGTTGTGTATTCTTTGAAGTACCTGTGTTCTCCTTTTTTTTTTTTTGGGGGGGGGGGGATATTCTGATTCCAGTTAACCCTTAACTATTTTTTTGCACAATGTTTTGTCTCAGACGTTCTCTTTAACCCTCCCTGTTTGTTTTGCTGAAAGTGGCCCAAAACCCAGGATTTTGACTATCCTGTGGTCCATTCCCCGGGGGCACCCCATTCCGTTCCGCTGTGTGAAACCCCCCCGGATCACCCAATGTAACTCACCTCTTCCTGGTCCTATGGTGCATGTGCGCCCACAAGTCCAATCAGCATACTCGACATCTAATAAGGGGTCTAAGGCCAGTGGCTCAGAGAACGCTGGCGTCCGCATTCCCCGCTTCTTTCTAACAGGGAGCATGCCCAAGCTGACCATTCACAAATGGCTAGCACGGACACACTACCAGCTAGAGGGATAGCGGGATGCGGGCACGGCTCATGCATGCGCCATTGGACCTGGAATGAAGGTAAGTGAATGATTTGGGTGGTTTCACACAGCGGGGCATTTTAAATGCCCCCAGGGGGAGGGAATCGATTGGCCCGGGAATCTCGCTCGGTTTTGGTCCACTTTAATAATAATAATAATAATTTAACTTCAATTTTTTATGGTTTTTGTTTTTGCTAAACTTTGGGGTATAAAAGTCACATTTTTTTGTAGGAACCCAATCCAAAAAAGGATTCAATCCCTAAAAAGAACTATGGCTGACACTTTCATTGTTCCAAAACATGCAGGACGCCACTGGCATGTGTTTTTGGAATGAAATAAGCGTGCTAGTCATTGGAATCCTCAGTTTCCTCCACCTATTTGCTGGAGGAAATTCACTCTTGAAATTTGCGCACGCTTTTCTGCCCTCTAAACATACGGATAAATCAGGACCTGGAGACAGTTGGTGCGCAAAAAGGATGCTATTGCAGGCGTATATTGGTGCAATGACGAATGGAGAAAACGCTGGGGTTTGTTCCCCTTTCATTATTACTTATAAATAGGCAGATAAAATTTATACTCAACTTCTGCCAATTGTGTGCCATACCTACAACAATATTTGGCACTCACACACACAGAGCTCACCACATTTTATACTTTGTAGACTTTTATTTACCAAGATAAGTGACACAGTGTTAATGTACAGCAGTGGATCACATTAAGCTCATTTTGTAAAAGGTTTTTTTCCATCAAGTAGCTTATCTGAAATGCAGTGCAGCGCCCATCTAATGTCATTTGATCTTAATGATGTTACTTTGTTGTCTGCTGTGCATCACAAAGTGCTTTATGGTTTTGAAATCTGTCGTACATCACTACATAAAGCATTCATTAGGTTAGGAGAGTTATGTCTCTTGGAATGCCAGTCTTCCTTGTACAGTCACTATGATGGGCCAAATAATGAAAACATGTACATCTCACATCTGGTTCATTTGTAAGGAAATTAAAGGAGGTATTTCGCAAAATCTAGAAATATAAAAAAGACGTAACTAAAGAGCCTATGAAATGTCTTAAAATGTATCACACTATTGAAGCAAAAAAAAAAGAATCGTACCGTTTAATACCCTACCTAAAAAAATGAGTTGTGTCACACTGGCTCAACGCCTTCAATTTGCTTTATGGGGCAATCCACTGAGATGCCTCCTAAGACTACTTACACACCATTGCTGTGGAGACGAACAGGCGCAGCACAGCGCTACACACAATTGCTTTTTTTGTTCCATTGCATGGACACGGTTAACTTAAGCAACAGAGGCAGGAGCTTGCGGAGGAGGAGACAGAAAGATTGCGCTGCCAGTGGGTCCCTGAAACAGCAATCAGCGGCCGAACCAGCATCTCCGGTCAGGCACTACTGCAGCCACCTCTTGGGGGCCTTACTGGAGCAGAGCACTAAAGCTCCCCAAGAAGTTGTGGCCATTTGTGACACGTTGGAGAATTTATACGCCATTTAAATGGCCTGGTGTGAAGAGGGCCTTAAATGTTGGTGTTTTTTCTTTGGAGTCTTTGAGGCTGATTTATTAATAGCGACATGTAGCGACAGTTGAGCGACTGTAGCGGTATTTTCACAGCGCCCACTAGTAGTCGCTGTGCTTGGCCGTTGTTCGGTTGTTGACAGCGACTCAGTCGGTTTGCCGTAATGTTGAATACAAGGTTCTGAGTCGCTATTTGACAGGTTCCGCGATGTATGGGTGCGCATGATAGCGACTGGTCAGAGCGACCGGCTTCCACCATATTCATCCAAAAATCACGCTCAAAAAATTCAAGCGCTGTGAAATGCATGTTTAAACCCCAGAGCGCTGGAGGTGATGTGTTAAAAGTAGTTTTTTAACCCCCAAACCACCATATTTTTGGAAACCAAAAAAAAAAAAGTATTTTAAATAATTTAGTAACATGAATACATTAATATCAGACCTGTAATATCAATTCTGTACAATTTTGTTTTTCAATTTTTTTCCCTTAAAAAAATTATCTAAAATGGCAGAAGTGGTCACAGAATTTTTCACATAAAAAAAAAAAAAAAAAAAAAAAACATTAATAAAAATTATTTATTAATATTTAAAGATTGTTTGAAATGCATTGGAGAGCGCCAGGTAGCGAGAGGTCATACCTGTCGCTGTTCAAGGTCGGACGCTGGCGCTGTGGGCTGAGGCAGGAATAATGATGAATGAGTCGCTATATGGCGCTATCTCAGTCGCTAAGCAGGATTGGCTTGATAAATGTGTGATTGTGGTGGGGAGCCGGCGTTCTCGTGGCGGTGCCCGTCATTACCGGCCGCTCACCAGTCGCTACCTGGCGCTATCCCTTCATAAATAAGGGCCTTTATTACACTATTGCACTTTACTTAGTGAGGATATTGTTTGCCTTGATTTGTGAGCCCACCGTGCTGCTAGTTTTAAACATCCTTGTGTTTATGTTTTGTGCATCCGGGTTTTCGGAGCCTTTAAACATCCAAGACGGTGGCCCGTGAAGTCTCAGGCTGCCTGCTGAAAAGAAGTGTCTTCTGACTATCATTCTGTCCTTTTCCTGACCCCAGTGATGCTCTGTCTGCGCAGAGCACAGCTATAACCCACCCCCCCTGCACTTGTCCCCCCCTCTCCTCTCCTCAGCACGTATCCTGAACAGAGTTGCAACCTCAGCGGGGTAAAGAATAATAAGTAATCGACCAGAAACGTAAAATATATTAATTTGATATGCTAAAGAAAAGTTTTTGTAAGGGTATTGGGCTTCTCGTTAAATGATGCTGAAGGTCCGCTTTAACTGGATTTGAACAGCAATAGCTGACAAGAGGAATATGACTTCAGGAATGAACCTGTAGTAAGTGTAAGTTTATCCGAAAAATCAAAACATTTTACATTTACATTAGATCCTTGTTCTAAAGAAGTCCCTTGTACTGGGTGGTTGCTTTATCCTGGACACCACGGCCTATTGCGACACTACATTTATCAGCCATTATTTAAAGGGGACCAAAACCAGTGATTTTAAGTATGTCCTATTTGGGATGCCCCACCAGTTCACTGGTATTCTTACCTTGCTGGTCATCCCACAGCACGTGTGCGAGTTCTCCTTAAATCATTGTTCCTAGCTATAGATTATTGAGCAGCTAAGAGGCCGATTCATTAATAGCGCCAGGTAGCGACAGTTGAGCAACTGTAGCGGCATTTTCAGAGCGCCCGCTAGTAGTCGCTGTGCTTGGCCGTTGTTCGTTTGTTGACAGCGACTCAGTCGGTGTGCGGTAATGTTGAATATTGGGTGAGGAGTCGCTATTTGACAGGTTCCGCGCTGTATGGGAGCGCATGATAGCGAATGGCCATAGCGAACGGCTCCCACCATATTCATTAACAAATCACGCTCCAAATATTCTCGCGCTGTGAAATGCTTGTTTAAACCCCAGAGCGCTGGCGGCGATTGGTTAAAAGTAGTTTTTTAACCCCCAAACAACCTTATTTTTGGAAACCAAAAAAAACAAGTTTATAAAAACATTTTGTAATATGAATACATTAATATCAGACCTGTAATATGAATTCTGCACAAATTTTTTATTTTTTTTTTACCTTAAAAAAAATATCTAACATTGCAGAAGTGGTCACAGAATTTTTCACATTAAAAAAAAAAAAAATAATTACAATTATTTATGATTAATTAAAGATTGTTCCATTGAAATGCATTGGAGAGCGCCAGGTAGCGAGAGGTCATACCTGTCGCTGTTCAAGGTCGGACACTGGCGCTGTGGGGTGAGGCTGGAATAATGATGAATGATTCGCTATCTGGCGCTCTGTCAGTCGCTAAGCAGGATCGGCTTGATAAATGTGTGATTGTGGTGGGGAGCCGGCGTTCGCGTTGCAGGGAGCGTCATTACCGTTCGCTCACCAGTCGCTACCTGGCGCTATCCCTTGTTAAATAAGGGCCTTAGAAAGTTGAATGGAAGGAAAGCTTATTGCCACTCCCAGTGTACAAACCCCCGCCAGCTATTTGGATATGCCTCGTCAAATACACGTCCATCCTGGATTCACGTAATTTAGGTAATTACTGAGGGTGCTTGGACGGTAAATAACTGGCCCTGTCTATATCAACTGTAAATATCGTCCTTTAGGGAATTGCGCCTCTTATTAGAGCTCCATTGTGATCTATTGTACAATGTTCCAAGGCCACTAGGACCCCTTCATCAGTTACAATAGATCCCAATGTGTTTTCACAATTAGGATTTAATATAGAGAAATCATTCTCTGAAAGAATATCCTGGTGTGGGTCGGTGGATGATATTTACATTCAGATATTCCTGGTATGGGATGCTGCCAGCATTCTGCACATGCGCTGTGGGATCAGCAAAACAGGTGGATTCCTGGAAAATCGTGAGGGGTCACAATGCAAGGGAACCTGGTTTGGCCAGTTATTAAGACTCTGGGGCCAGTTTTGGTCCACTTTAAAGATGAAATGATTGATATTATGGGGTTTTAATCTAAAGTAGCGAGTCGGCAAAGCTGACACTACCAATTATTAAGTGAATCAAAATATATCCAACTTTATTAACAAATATATTAGAAGTACATCCCAAGTCTTTCAAAACACATATAAAACATGGTATAAAATTGTTATGTGCAGTATATCTCTCTCTCACACTGATGGCCATGCAATGTGAAAAACGCTATTCAAACACAGTGTACATAAATCTTTAAAGTGGACCAAAACCCGTGATTTGGACTATCCCATGGTTTATTATGTGCCCCTGGGGCATCCTGAACTGGGATGCCCTGCTGTGTGAAACCCTCCAGAGCGCCCTGTAAAACTCACCCCTTCTAGTCCTACAGTGCAGACGTAAGCTCTCGTCCAATCAGAGCCATTTGCTGTGCATATGTAATGTTCAGCAAATGAATCTGTTTACCTGCAGAGCTCGGCAATTGGGAGCGCTAGCATTCGCATCCCCAGCAGCGCGTGCGCCTCCATCTCTCAGCCTATCTGCATTCACAGCCTGAAGATGCGGGAATGTGGCTGCTGTATGTGTACATTGCCAGGGGCACCAGGAAGAAGGTGAGTTCTGCAGCGCCCTTGGCGATCTGACATCAGGGCATCGATTCGTGGTGCCCCTGTGGAAGGCTAGCGGCTGCCCCTGGTATTTTTTAGATTCCAGAGCTGGCCACAGTGAGTTTTGTTCTGCTTTAAAGTAGACCTGAGTAGACCTGGGTTTTGGTCTTTGCCCCCAGGTCACCCCAGTTTGGGATGACCCGCTTTGTGAAACCCCCCAGGTAGCCTATAAAACACCTTTTCTCAGTTCTATGACACATATACAGGATCTCATCCAATCAGTGCACTTGGCTACACATGTCAATTTCATTAATAGCGGCAGGTAGCGACAGTTGAGCGACTGTAGCAGTATTTTCACAGCGCCCGCTAGTAGTCGCTGTGCTTGGCCGTTGTTCGGTAGTTGATAGCGACTCAGTCGGTGTGCAGTAATGTTGAATATTGGGTGAGGAGTCGCTATTTGACAGGTTCCGCGCTGTATGGGAGCGCATGATAACGACTGGCCATAGCGACCGGCTCCCACCATATTCATTAACAAATCACGCTCAAAAAATTCTCGCGCTGTGAAATGCTTGTTTAAACCCCAGAGCGCTGGCGGCGATGGGTTAAAAGTCGTTTTTAACCCCCAAACAACCATATTTTTGGAAACCAAAAAAAACAAGTTTTTAATATCATTTTGTAATATGAATACATTAATATCAGACCTGTAATATCAATTCTGCACAATGTTTTATAACATATAACATTGCAGAAGTGGTAACAGAATTTTTCACATTTAAAAAAAAAAAAAAACATTAATATGAATTAATTATGAATATTTAAAGATTGTTCCATTGAAATGCATTGGAGAGCGCCAGGTAGCGAGAGGTCATACCTGTCGCTGTTCAAGGTCGGACGCTGGCGCTGTGGGCTGAGGCTGGAATAATGATGAATGAGTGGCTATATGGCACTGTCTCAGTCGCTAAGCAGGATTGGCTTGATAAATGTGTGATTGTGGTGGGGAGCCGGCGTTCTCGTGGCGGGGCCCGTCATTACCGGTCGCTCACCAGTCGCTACGTGTCGCTATCCCTTGTTAAATTAGGGCCTAAGAATCGGCTAAGATCCATATCTAAACTAAAAGCAGCCAAGCAGAGCCTAACACGCCAGCATCCACCTCCCCCGCTAACCTCTAACAGGGTGTTTGCTTGTGCCCTGCCATTCACAAACGCCCGGCTAAAGGTATAGCATAGTGTGGGCCGCACATGTGCTGTTGGATTAGGGAGTGGGTAGGTTTTACAGGGGGCTTGAGGGTTTCACGCAGCGGGACATTCTGAATCTGAATCCCCAGGGAGATTGAACCTGGCGGCCCTGGGCTCTATTAGATACCAGGGCCACCTGTGATGGGTTCTGGTCCACTTTAAAGCATTAGTGCAAAATTATAAAAATAAAACTATATAGAAGCTTTTAGCCAAAAAATAATAATATAGAGCTGTTCTGAATAAACTGTTTCCCCCGCGTTCTGTCCTACATTTATGTTCCTCAGCGTTATGTGCCCCTTTGCTCATTATCTGGGTCCTTCCATGTAAAGGACATATGGATGCAGTTTGTTTTGCCTTCAGGTGATACTGCTGTAGATGGGGTGTTTTAGGCAAATCACAAAGGTTAAATATAGCTTAGAATTGTCAAAAGACTATTTAAGAGGCTGATTCATCATTAGCGGCAGGTAGCGACAGATGGGCGTCTGTAGCAGGCATTTTCAGAGCGCCCGCTAGTAGTCGCAGTGCTCGGCCGTGAGTCGCTAGTTTATAGAGACTCAGTCGCTGTTCAGTAATGTTGAATACATTGTGAGGAGTCGCTATTTGACCAGTACAGCGTTGTATGGGAGCGCGTGTTAGCGACTGCTCATAGCGACCGACTCACACCATATTCAGGAATAAAACAGCTTCACAAATCTCTGGCGCTGAAAAATATTTGTTTGAAGCCCAGAGCGCAGGAGGCGGTGTGTTTAACCTTCCTGGCGTTGCGAAACAGACAAATGCAATGGCAACGAAAGCGTTGGCATTGCATTTGTCTCTCACGCACGGCTCCGCCCCCATGAGCCTCTGCGGCTCACAGAGACGGAACCCGGAAGCGGAGACGGACGCCGCAGCCGCGGCTCTCACCTGCAATCGCGGCGGAGACATCGCTGGATCGCAGGGAGAAGGTAAGGAGGCTGCGCCGCCCGCTCTTGCTCCCAAATCGATCCCGAGCGTGACTCGGGGTCACCGCCACTTACAGCGCAAATTGACCCCGAGTCATGCTCGGGATCGCCGCCAAGGGGGTTAAAGTCTGTTTTCAAGCATCTATCAACTAGTAACAAAGCGAAAACACATGGAATGACATTGTAACAACATTGTAACATGAACACTTTAATATCAGACCTGTAATGTCATTTTTGAGGAAATATTTAAAAAAATGAAAAAATTATGAAAAAACTGCGAGGTCGATTCATTAATAGCGACATGTAGCGACAGATGAGCGACTGTAGCAGTATTTTCACAGCGCCCGCTAGTAGTCGCTGTGCTTGGCCATTGTTCGGTTGTTGTTAGCGACTCAGTCGGTGTGCGGTAATGTTGAATACGGGGTGACGAGTCGCTATTTGACAGGTTCCGTGATGTATGGGTGCGCATGATAGCGTCTGGTCAGAGCGACCGGCTTCCACCATATTCATCAAAAAATCACGCTCAAAAAAATTCTCGCGCTGTGAAATGCATGTTTAAACCCCAGAGCGCTGGCGGCGATGGGTTAAAAGTAGTTTTTTAACCCCCAAACCACCATATTTTTGGAAACCATTAGTAATATGAATACAATAATATCAGACCTGTAATATCAATTCTGCACAAATTTTTTTTTTTTACCTTAAAAAAATTATCTAACATGGCAGAAGTGGTCACAGAGTTTTTCACATTTAAAAAAAAAAAAAACATTAATAGCAATTAATGAATATTTAAAGATTGTTCCATTGAAATGCATTGGAGAGCGCCAGGTAGCGAGACGTCATACCTGTCGCTGTTCAAGGTCGGACACTGGCGCTGTGGGCTGAGGCTGGAATAATGATGAATGAGTGGCTATATGGCGCTATCTCAGTCGCTAAGCAGGATCGGCTTGATAAATGTGTGATTGTGGTGGGGAGCCGGCGTTCTCGTGGCGGTGCCCGTCATTACCGGCCGCTCACCAGTCGCTACCTGTCGCTATTCCTTCATAAATAAGGGCCTGCTTTTTCAATGCCAGAAGAGGTCAAAGAATTATTTGTGATTTTTTTGAAAAAAAAGAAAAAAAAAAAACCCGTTTAAAGAGAAGTAAAAAAAGTGAACGCTGGCGCTGTTCGCTGAGGCTGTGAAAATGATGAATCAGACGCTACATGGCGCTATTCCAGTCGCTAAACAGATTCTGCTTGATAAATGTGTAATTGCGTGCCGTGTCCGGCGTTGACCAGTCGCTATCTGTCGCTACCGCTCATTAACCAGGCGCTACCTGACGCTATCCCTTCTTAAATAAGGACCTGAGTCTTCTAATCGGAGGATTAGGAGCTGTTGGATTTTATTGTGTGTTGAGTTGGAGAGGCTCTTGTATTCATGTATTGCACATGTATTCATTTACAATTACGGAGGCTGTCAAAAATGTGGGGAACCTTTCCAATTTTTAATGAATAACTCCCTAGTCTGATTAGGAGTAGAATACGCAGGATGCTGATGAAAAAACAGACCAATTGCAGCAAGAATACAGGCACATAGATCAAGAAGTGAGCTGCTTAGGGAGAAAGTAAGAGGTTTCTGGGTTTAGATACAGTAGCTTTAGTAGGATTTCGTCCTAGATGTCAGATGAGCAGCCTTACTGGATCACAGGGATTACCTAGTACAGGAGTCATGTATATGCACTGTACAGTGTGTGGTATGTATATCTCAATGCAGCCATTAGTTTGGAAACTTCACAGCTTACAAAGTGGTGTTTTAACTGTATTTTTTTTTCTTATAGATCTGGTAGTGTCAAGAACCACTGGCATGAAATTTACAACTTTGTGGAAAGCCTTACAGAAAAATTTACCAGGTACGTGTTAACCAATGGGGAGCCCTGCTGTATTACTGCATTAAAAATTGAAGTCTCCCAAAGATGGTTAGCTACTTTTACTATTAAACATTTAGCATATTAGAATTAAAATGTCTTTTTTTTTTTTTTTTTGTAAATTCTTTATTTAAGTTTTTACATAACATACAGGTTTGATACGTAACATTGCACCACGAAACTTCAGTCAGGACCAGTATATAGCATAATAAATAATGCCAGACATGGGAATTCCAGGGGCAAAAAAGAAATGACACGCTGACATCAAACCGTCACTAGATATCCTAAAAAGAAAGGGAAGGAAAAAATCAAGCGGGGGAGGGGGGGGGTACCAGGAAGGGAAAATTGAAGGACAAAATAACCTCAGGAACTCAGGTCTATATTCCCACTATGATGCGCGTGTAATCCTTAGACTCAGTATATTGCATCCACGAGAACCAGGTCGCTATGTATTTCTCATATCCATCTTCCCCAGCCGTCATTAGGTCTTCAAACCTCATTATCTCATTAACTCTAAAAGCCCACAAAATGGCTTTTATTTTAAACTAATACCTGTATACTTTCTATGTGAGATGTGGGAAAAATTATTTATATTCAGTGGTAGTGTCTTCTGATATGCAGCGGTTGGTGCACACCATAATAGATATTTATAGCAAAATGTTTAGAAATGTAAAGAAATAAAGCAAAACATTTTATAGGCTACCCGAGTATAGTTTAGGGTTAGCTTTTAAGAATACCTAGGTTTTAAGTTCTCCTTAAAATATACTCAGTTAACCTACAGAAGGTATTTTTTCTTGATATTTCAACTATTCTCATTAGTCGGTGATACTAATTGCTCTGCTAACGTGCACCTCCCAGGTTAGTTATAAATTGGTCTGAGTGGCTGCCACCACTCTTTTGTAGCGGTGGTTTCAATGGCCAGTTATCATGATCTTCTCTTACCCTGCCTAGATACATTTATGTCACAATACCTCTGTACACAACAATCAATCCAGTTTTATCAGTTGTCATGAATAAGGGCCCTGAGCCCGAAACGCGTCGACGCTACCACAGATTTTATTATGCCTGTCTTGCTTTGATGTTACTACAAGGAGCATTTTAACCAACTCTCATTAAACTGGACGTTTTATTTCAACACGGAGGCTGGCCGGTCTATTGTTTTCAATCCAGTTTTATCTTGCCATACAGGTGTTCCTATGGTTGTTTTTAGCACATGGCGAGCAGGACGATCACTTTGGGTGCCAAGGCCATTGTGTAAACTGTTATCCCAGCCATCCTGTTTTTCGTAGATGGGTCAGGGCCAGAGATGCTGGGACAGGATGGGTAAGGATACTGGTTGGCCCTGGGTGTGTCACTGTGTATCAGTCCCCCACTCCCTTACATAGCATTATGGTAATTACTTATACAGCCTATGAAATGTAAAGAGTGACTCTACAGCTTTATCTATTATGTATTTACTCATTTATCTCCCCAAATAATTGTGATTTCAGGTCTGCTTTACTTTTTTGTCACTGAAGTGCTGCAATGTTGTAAAGATTTCATTTTTTTTTCACCTTTCTTTAAAATGATATATTTTTGTATAGTAAGACTGATGGCAGTTGTGAGCAATACGTCCTGCTTCTACCCAAAACCATTAGCGTTTCTAACTCTTCCCCTTATTTTCATTACAATACAAAAATACCATATTTTTCACCCTATAAAACGCATTTCTCCCCAATTTTGGGCAAATGTAAAAAAATAAATTGAAAAAAAGGTATACTTACATGAGTCTCACACCCATGCCACTGGGAGGCCAGCCGAGCAGTGGGCGGACTGGCAGGGTAAATGTCTGCTGTCCCCACTCTGGCTTCCAGTGCCACCACTGCCAATCGGGTGTCAGCCTCCTTTTGCTGTGGCTCAGTTGCGAGGCCCATGTAAGTATACTTTTTTCCGGGGGATTGAGGTGATTCTGCCACATTGCTTATGGGAATGGGAAGTGTGAATGCCACACTGCCCATGTGGAATGGGATTGGGAGATGCCACACTGCCTATGGGGAATGGGAGGGGGGGATGCCGCACTGCCTATGGGGAATGGGAGGGGGGATGCCGCACTGCCTATGGGGAATGTGAGTGGGGAATGCCGCACTGCCTATATGGGGAATGGGAGGGGGGAATGCCACACTGGGCAATGGGATGGGGGAATGCCACACTGGGCAATGGGATGGGGGAATGGCACACTGGGCAATGGGATGGGGGAATGGCACACTGCCTGTAATGTAGTGTTTTAGCAGAAAAATATATATATTTTTTCCTCCTCCAAATCCTATGCACGTCTTATAGGGCGAAACATACAGTACTGTAGGTTGGTAGGGGTTATTTGCTTCTCATATGTTGCTAACAGGTATTAGATCTGACATCATCTGCTTTGTATAACATAATAGCTAATGATATATTTTTGCCTTTTTCAGCCCCATGCTCAGGATGTCGTTCATCGTCTTCTCCTCTCGCGCAACAACTATTATGAAATTAACTGAAAAAAGGTAACAAGGAAACACTCTTCATGATATTACCATAGTTGCTCTGATCATGGCTATGGCACACATGAATTGTTAGCAATTTTATAGTGGTTATTCACAACACAACATTCCAGTTTCCTGTTTCGGGGGTAGTACTGCAGTAATTAAAGATGACCACATTCCCTCTTTAAAGCGGATTCCCACTTTAAAGCGGACCAACACCCGTGCGGGCAAACTGAGGTTTGCCTGAGCAGTCGAGGAAGGTTGGAGAGGTTTATATTTTGAAATTTTACCTACAGTAGTAGTAGTATTCTAATTAAAAAAACATCATATTCATCTGTGTTTGCAGAGAACTGATTCGCCAGGGATTGCGGATTCTACAGTCGGAGGTGCCTGGAGGGGATACATTTATGCATGAAGGGTTTAAGAGGGTAAGTCTATCTACAAAACTTAAAAACAAGGAATACAGGAAGGAAGGAAGTCTGAGTTCGTATATATACCCTTGGACAAGCCCTCACTAAGGATATAGGGGTGAATAGGAGCTGGGCTGTTCTCAGTTAATAGGGATGGTTATGAATTTTTACTTTAGGCAATGGTAATACCGTACTTGGGTGAATGTGATGGATGTCCGGTGTAAGCATGCATTTGGCATGGTGTAAACTTTTTGAGCTTTGTCATAGGTTATCAGTTGGCAGTGAGAGTAGGTGTGTTTTGCCAGATCAGAATTAAAGTGACTGTAGTCAGGTGGTATAGCCTAGACTAGAAGTGAGAATTAGGACCTAACTTATAATGTGCGCCTGGTCCCGGGTTTATTTTTGGCTATAGTGCCAGTTCCACAGCGCCGGCATTTTAGCATTCACTGGCGCTGTGCTACACAAAACGCTACTGGTTTAGCGTTTATTGTTGCACTAGGTAGTGGCCGGCCTATAGCAGCACCTGTCGTCCCAGTTGCTGATTAGCCCTGTGTCTGGTGAGCGCTGCCCAGTGCCGCCGGTTTTCCAGCGCTCCCCAGCGCTGTTATTTTTTTTTTGGGTCTTTTACCGGTACTGCTTAGCGTTCCGTCATTACAGTTGCAAGAAATCACTGCTGTGGACAAAAGGGAAAAACTTTACATTGCGCTTTTGGAGCATTTTACAAATTACACATTATCAGAAGCCATTAAAATTAATTTTTATTTTTTTTTTTTTTACAAAATGTATTTTGATGGATCTAGGTCCTGTATTTCAATTATTGAAGTCCCAATGCAAGGTCCTAAAAAAAAAAATGTTCCAAAAATTATACAGTAGCAATTAACGCTGTAATCCAGTTCACTGTTTACACACAGAGCTTGCCAATCAAGGGCTATGTTAGCCATATCCCCAGTTCCCTTTAGATTGGGGTGCACTTCCGCCACTAGGATATCTAAATGGCTGGGTGCAGGGCCTCGCCTCAGCCTAGAAATGCTGGTGATGCAGCTGGTGTGGTTTACAATGCAATGGGAGCCGCCAGGTAAGGTTAATTTACCGGCGACCAGGGGAGGGGGGGGGGGGATTCCCAAGGGGAAGATCAGCAGCAGGCCCTGGTGCCTTTTAGACTCCAGGGCCAGCCTCCTTGGGTTTTGTTCCGCTTTCAACCAAACTTTTGTTTGGGTCATAATGATTCCCAGCTGCACTTACTGCCGCAATACAGCAATGTGATCCTATGTGGCACACAGCAGAATCCCTTCCACCCTGCTGTGCACACACACTCTATAGCCCACCAGTCAGTGGCACACACTACAGGAAATAGGGATGCCAATGCTGCATTTGAGCATGGCGCTATATCGCGGCTTGGTGGGTACAGGTTCAACAAGGTTTCAGCTGTGATTCCAACACAACTGGGATACACCCTAGAAAAAATAGGTAGTAAACCAAAAGCCAAAAATCACATATGGTGTAAGTATTTTCAGTCAGGTCAGTCAGAAATGAGAGCAGTCAGAGGTTTTATTTAATGAGTGAGGGTAGTCGTAGGTTTCCAGTTGTTAGTAGATGTAGTGACAGGCTGTCATTTGGAGAGTGGTAGAAGATTGTGCTGAGTTTCTCAGTCATTTTTTTTGTAATCAATATCTTTCATGCTAAGTGTATAATCATTAGCGTGAAATTCATTTATTCATTTTCGACTGTTGGAGATGTGAAATTAGAGCATTTCCTATGTGTTGGTAAAAGGATTTATATTACCTCTTGTGTCTAAATAGCCCATCGTCTGCATAGAAGTTACACTTAACTAGTTGACAAGCATCAGATCCAGACTTTGGCCCTTATTTAAGAAGGGATAGCGTCAGGTAGCGCCTGGTTAATGAGAGGTAGCGACAGATAGCGACTGGTCAACGCCGGACACGGCACGCAATTCCACATTTATCAAGCAGAATCTGTTTAGTGACTGGGATAACGCCATGTAGCGTCTGATTCATCATTTTCAAAGCCTCTGCGAACAGTGCCAGCGTTCAGCCTTGCACAGCGCCAGGTATGACCTCTCGCTACCTGTCGCTCTCCCATACATTTCAATGGACGGTCCTTTTCTCATCTTTAAACTGTTTTTTTTTTTTTTTTCTTTTTTCAAAAAAATCACAAATAATTCTTTAACCTCTTCTGGCATTGAAATAGCAGTTTTTTCATAATTTTTTCATTTTTTAAATATTTCCTCAGGTCTGGCATTAAAGTGTTCATGTTACAATGTTGTTACAATGTAATTCCATATGTTTTCGCTTTGTTACTAGTTGATAGATGCTTGAAAACAGACTTTAAACACACCGCCTCCTGCGCTCTGGGCTTCAAACAAATATTTTTCAGTGCCAGAGATTTGTGAGGCTGTTTTTTTTGCTGAATATGGTGTGAGTCGGTCGCTATGAGCAGTCGCTAACATGCGCTCCCATACAGAGCTGTACTGGTCAAATAGCGACTCCTCACAATGTATTCAACATTACTGAACAGCGACTGAGTCGCTATAAAGTAGTGACTCACGGCCGAGCACTGCGACTACTAGCGGGCGCTCTGAAAATGCCTGCTACAGACGCTCATCTGTCGCTACCTGCCGCTAATGATGAATCAGCCTCTTGTTTTCCTGGTTCTCTATAGTCTATAAAGAGCTAGAGCAACAGAGCTGCTATTTCCAAAGACCTGAACCTTAATTTAGGCCCTTATTCATCAAGCGATAGCGCCAGGTAGTGTCCGACGAGCGCCAGGTAGCGGCAGCTAACGGCGACTACCGACTCAAGTACGCCCGGCGGCGGTCACAATGACGCATTTATCACGCTAAATGAGGCTAGCGCCGGCGAGAGCGACGGCTAGCGCGGCATTCATCATGAAGCCGCCTGGACCGAACAGCGCCGCTGCAAATTCCCTCACAGCGCCAGGTATGAGCTGTCGCTCCCTGGCGATGTCCAATGCATTTCAATGGAGCAATCTATAATAATTCATGATTAATTGGTAATCTTTTTTTTTTTTTTTTTTTTAATGTCAAAAAATCGGAGAACACTTCTGCAATGTTAGGATTTATTTTTAAGTAAAAAAAAAAAAAAATTGTGCAGAATTGATCTAACAGGTCTGAGATTAATGTATTCATATAACAAAATGATTCTAAAAACATGTATAATGTTACATTCAAAAAATATGGTTGTTTAGGGGTTAAAAACTAGTTAATACAGATCGCCGCCAGCGCTCTGGGGTTTAAACAAGGAATGGACAGCGACAGCACATTCGGAGCGTCATTTTTTGATGAATATGAAGCTAGCCGTTCGCTCTGGCCATTCGTTGTCAGGCGCTCACATACAACGCTGGACCTGTGAAACAGCGACCCCCCAGCCCGTATTCAACATTAACGCACACCGACTGAGTCGCTGTCATCAAGCTAATGCCGGCCAAGCACAGCGAATACTGGCTGGCGCTGAAAAAATCACGCTACAGTCGCTCATCTGTCGCTACCTGGCGCTATTAATGAATCGGCCTCCCCGTCATCTTTGAGAAGCCTAACAATGAAGCAATGTAACAGCGTCCCATTACCGCAGCTTGTTCTTGTCAGAAATCCTATGAGATGGTTGTGCTGGCGTTAGGGCCAGTAATTAACAAGCTATTGAGAGAAACACTTTCATTTTGAAATCCTTAGACCGGACCTTCACCCTGAATAAGAGTGTAGGGCTGTTCTGGGGGGAGGGGGGGGGTGATGGTAAACACCCCACTCAAGACAGACTATGGCGTTAACCTGTTGGTAACAAAAAGAGGCTGAACCGTCGCTAAGAGGAAGAGTGGGTTAAATGTTTTGTGTGCTAGTGCCTCCACCCAGAATAGGGCCCTTGCAACTGTTAGGGAACACCTTTATGGGAAATAGATCAAGTTGTCTAAGCGAACCAATACATTTGGAGCAGAGGGACTACTGATCCCAGCAACCATTTACTTAAGTCACTCACTGACACAGTCAAGTATAACAATACTATGAACTTTATGTAGTAAAGGTTAACTTGGCAATAGAAATGAATCCTACACAGTATAACACAATGAAAGGCCCAGCTGGGGCTTTAGTTAGTCTGTGCACAAATACCCGGGTATATATAGTCTATAGCTAAATACCTCCAGGAGTCAGTTGGCACAGGGTGGAAGCTGCAGGGGCCCCTGATCTTGACTCGAAGAGATGATACACTCTTGGCACGCAGGAGTCGATGTTCAGACATGCAGCACAGCTCTCCTTAGGGCACACAGCAGCCAAACATGCAGAAGGCACTTAAGTAGCTACAGAAGATCCCCCACAGGGCAGCCTCAGTTGGACATGCAGGTGAACAGTGTAGTAGTCTGTAAAGTGGTCCAGAGTCCACTGTCAGGCTGTGTACGCAGGTGTCAGCAGCACAGCTCCTGGCAGCAAGCATGTGCTCATACAGTTGTCTGTCCTGTATTTATAGTCTCTGATACCAATATAGGGCAAGGGGCTACAAACCCAAACTAACAGGGACAGGAAGTGTACAATCAGTAGCTAGAGAGAGAGTGATCTATGATCCCCCAGCAGGCATGTAATGTTCCATTTGCAACTCTGTGGTAACTGAGCCCTTCCCTATAAGAGCCTATCTTATAGGTTTCCCCCACTCTGTACATACAGATTGCTCACATTAAAAATCATCCTACCTGCATCTACTGTATTTTCTGAGCCTTTAAACATCCAAGATAGTGGCCAATTGAGTCTCATGCTGCCTGCAAACAGGAAGTGTCTTCTGACTAGCGCTCTGCATTCTGGGATTGCTGTCCTTTTCCTGACCCCAGCTCTGCTCTGTCTGTGCAGTGCACAGCTATAACCTGCCCCCCCTCTCCTCAGTATGTGATGCTGAACAGAGTTGCAGCCCGGTGGGGGAAAGAATAATAAGTATGTGACTAAAAACGTAAACTGTATTAACTTTAGATGCTGGGGAATAGTTTTTTAAGGGTTTGGGCTTTTCATGAAATGATGCTGAATGTCCGGTTTAATGGAAACTAATCTATTTCCATGGGTTACTGTGTATATATATATATATATATATATATATATATATATATATCCAAGAATGAAAGGTACAGTACCCTTATACTTCTCCTTCCTTTAGTGGTCATGGGTTTATCTTAATTTCTATCAAGAGAAGGTGAAGAAAACCACGCTAGTTACCTAATTGTGTATTAGTATTAGAAATAAAAAGATGAAGGGCCTCTTATAAAAATTATGACAATGCTCTACGTGTGTTAACCTAGTTATCCCAATAGGTTCTGGACATGACAGATAATAGTGAAACACAGAGCAAAGATAGTGTGGACTAAACACTTATAGGCATTACAGCCCCAGTGTTCAGATCTTATAACAACAAATGATAATTATATAAGTCCAAATATAATTTTCAAGCGGCTGATAGATTCAGACGTAGTCCATCAAATGGCAATAGATTTATGCACCTCAGTTTAAGCCTTTCCCATCCTCTCAAGCGTGCTCCCTTTAACCCTTTAAATGCCAAGCACGTCGTTTCTACGTGGTTGCTTCTCCTACCGTTAAGTGCCAAGCACATAGAAACTATGTGCCTGGCATTTCCCCCTGCTAGTTAAAAAATAGAAAAAAATAAACACTTACCTCTGGTATCGATGTGAAGCTGGGGGTCCCCTCTTCCCCCGGGGGCATCTGATCCCTCCCCCATCGTCCTCCGTCCTCAGGAGGGGGCCTGAAACCGCCCCCCCCTTTTCCACTGCTGACAGTTGCGCTGTAAAAAAAAAAACAATGACAGTCACTCACCTCCTTGCCCGTTCCCTCCACTGCGTCTTCTCTTCACCAGGAGTGGGTCCAATCCCCCCCCCCCCCCCCCCGGGCTCCCCTGGCTTCAGGTGAGGACCCTCTTCCGGGTCCTCACCTCCTCTAATGGCAGCCTCGGGGGCCTTCTCTCCTCTCACCCGCTCTGCTCCGATCACCATCGGCATCTGTCAGTGACAGATGACAGCGGCGAGGGACGCAGGATCGGAGGTGAGTAAAGTAAAAAAAAAATGAATGTCATTCATTCTGCCTCCCCAGGGCAGAAGAGCCCGTGGCCATGGGCTATGCGGGCTTGTAGCCTGCAGGGCCAGGGGCCACAAAAGCTGGCCCCTGCGCCCTGTTCCTAAAAGCCCTGCATAGCTGGTCCTAGGCTGGTTACTTCGGGTAAGGGGGACCCCATGTCATTTTTTTTTCTTTATTTTTAAGGGTTTTTAACCCTTAAAAATCCCCCCAAAAATGCCCCCCCCCCCCCGGGAAAGGGGGACTCTGTCATTTTTTTTTCTCGATTTAACCCTTTGTAGTGTGGATGTTAGTTGTATTTTATTTGTAAATGTTATAAAGTACTTGTTTCAGTTTGGGGGGGTCTCCTGGGCAGGAACGGGGGGCTACCGATAAATATGTGGTACCGTTCTAATCGGTAGAAATGGGGCTTTCACATGCAATATGGTTTTCTTTAATAAAATACAATTTTTATTTAAAATAAAGGAGGCAATTTTCTAAAAAAAATGTATTTATTTATTTTTTTTACTTAATAATATTGTAAAAAACAGAATAAAATTTACAAACAAGACATTTCATGTTAAAGCCTAAACTCTGCTGCAAAAAATATATATATATAATTTTCCTGAAAATTCCAGCAAAAATGGCGCAAAATGAGGAAAAATGACCTGTCAAAAGAGGGTGACAAAATCTCAAGTAGGCTGGCAATTAAAAGGGTTAAAAGTAGCTATGCATGTTGGGTATTGTTCTGCTCGGGGGACCTTGCGCTTTCAGACTTAGCTTGTTTTTTCTTGTTTGCATATTTACATTTTAGGAAAAGGTGTTTTTTATTTAGCTTTAGGGATGAGCGAATTGATCCGGACGAACCCGGATTCGATCCGAATTTCATGAAAAATTCGATTCGGATCGAATCCGAATTTCCCCACGATTCGATCGATCGAAGTTTTCCTGAAATTTAAAAAAAAGGCCGGCCTGGTGGGAGCCGAGGAGGGCGGCTACTCTGTCAGCTGTGCAAACCAGCTTCCGCCTCCCGCTGACAGTGCAGCCGGCCTCCCCGACTCCCACCATAAAGGCATGTAGCACACACTTACCTACATGCCGGTATGGTGGGAGCGGAGGAAGCTGGCCGCACTGTCAGCGGGCGGCAGAAGCCGGGTTGCAAAGCTGACAGTGTGGCCGGCTTCCCCGCTCCCACCATGCCGGCATGTACACACTATAAAAACACTAGAAAATAAACTAAAATACCTGGAGCATAAAATAAATAGATAAACATTTAAAGAATGAATGAACAGTTAAAAATGTATTCACATATATAAAAAATCAAACATTGAAAGAATGAATGAGCATTGTAAAGGGTTTCAAGATGGTGCCAGGAGGCTGTGCTGTTGCAGTCCTCAGGCTTGTTTGTTACAATGTATTTACCTGGGAAAAGGCAGTATGTATATGTAACAGATTATTATACAAATGTCACAAGGTATTGTAATTAAGTGTTCAGCTGTGCACCCGATTCTTCTGCAGAGATTCTGCGCATATAAAAGTATTGTGTTTGTACTCTATTTTGGATCCTGCTTGTGTGTGGAAAAAGGGGAATCATGTTTATAAATTCTGTATATAAATAGAAGTGTTATATTTGTGTGAGGGAACTTAGATTTAAATATATATATATATATATATATATATATATATATATATATATATATATATATATATATATATATATATACCTATATATATATATATATATATATATATATATATATATATATATATAAATACCTATATATAGGTAAATACCTATATATAGGTAAATGTTATACATTTTATATATATATATATATATATATATATATTTTTTTTTTTTTTTTTTTTTTTATAAAAATATATAGTTACAACTACAAGCATAGGATAAATATAAATATAATATAAATATTATTTATTATAATTAGAAAGATATATAGATTAATTAGATATATAGGCCCTTATTCATCAAGCGATAGCGCCAGGTAGTGTCCGACGAGCGCCAGGTAGCGGCAGCTAACGGCGACTACCGACTCAAGTACGCCCGGCGGCGGTCACAATGACGCATTTATCAAGCAAAATGAGGCTAGCGCCGGCGAGAGCGACGGCTAGCGCGGCATTCATCATAAAGCCGCCTGGACCGAACAGCGCCGCTGCAAATTCCCTCACAGCGCCAGGTATGAGCTGTCGCTCCCTGGCGATGTCCAATGCATTTCAATGGAGCAATCTATAATAATTCATGATTAATTGGTAATAATTTTTTTTTTAATTTTTTTAATGTCAAAAAATCGGAGAACACTTCTGCAATGTTAGGATTTATTTTTAAGTAAAAAAAATATTTAAAAAAAATTTGTGCAGAATTGATCCAACAGGTCTGAGATTAATGTATTCATATAACAAAATGATTCTAAAAACATGTATAATGTTACATTCAAAAAATATGGTTGTTTAGGGGTTAAAAACTAGTTAATACAGATCGCCGCCAGCGCTCTGGGGTTTAAACAAGGAATGGACAGCGACAGCACATTCGGAGCGTGATTTTTTGATGAATATGGCTCTGGCCATTCGTTGTCAGGCGCTCACATACAACGCTGGACCTGTGAAACAGCGACCCCCCAGCCCGTATTCAACATTACCGCACACCGACTGAGTCGCTGTCATCAAGCTAATGCCGGCCAAGCACAGCGAATACTGGCTGGCGCTGAAAAAATCACGCTACAGTCGCTCATCTGTCGCTACCTGGCGCTATTGATGAATCGGCCTCATAGATAGATTCATTAGATATATATATATATATCTATATAGATAGTACAAGTTGGTTTTGAGGATAAAGCACAACTGGATAATATGAGCGGCTCCTACAGCAGGAAAACCTGTGATTCCCAGGAAAAATTGTAGTGTGTTAATCAATTTCAATTTAGGTGTAGCCCTAGAAGGAAAAAGATTGGTGTAGGAGCGCTGTGGATACACAAAGGTTGGTTGAATCATTACATGTGATAGAATGTATTATCACAGATTAAAAGTAGTAGGATGATAACTTATCATGGAAAAAAAAATAAAGAAGTACCAATATGATATACTGAATATAGTGGAACATCTTAAATAATTGTAGATAATATAAATTAATAGTGGATAGTATAAATTAATGATTAAATAATAAATTATTGATTGATCTAATAAATAAACAATAATTTTATTAAAATTTTGGTAGAAAGTTAGATACTATAAATTAGTGTATATTAATAGTGGGTACTGTAAGTTCATAATTAAATAATTAGTTATTGGTTGATCAAAAAAAAAAAATAGAAAATGATTAAATCATTAGTAGAGGGACAATTCATTAAATAATTAGATGGAGGGATGTAAAATTGAAACTGGATAGACGTGAATAGATAGAATGGATATATAAACTAAGGATATGATAAAAATATGATAAGAGTATAAATATATAAATATATAGGTCATTGTGGATGAGGAATAAATTACTAGAGGATTAGTAAGAAGTAATTGATAAAAAACGATTTGATGGATATATAAAGTAATGATATTATAAAAATATGATAAGACTATAAATATATAGATCATGGTTGATGAGGAATAAATTATTAGAGGATTAGTAAAAAGTAATTGATACAAAATGATTTGATATGATATGAAAATGATAAAAAGGTGGTGACATTAAGGATGTAAGGGTGTAAAAATGTAAAAGTTAATTAATTATGATTGAATAGTAATGTTAATGTTAATGGAAATAGTGTAGTCGAACATTGCGGTAAAGGAGTAAATTAATAAGTTTGATGAGTAGGGGGAAAGTCCAGACAAATATTTTCTAAGGAACAGATCAATATTGAAGGGGAACCAATCTAGTTAGTTGTTTTCTAAAAAGCAATTAAAATCCAAATCTATATTTTGTCCATGTGGTGAGAGTGTGTTTAATTCAAAAATTCAAAAATATATATATATGAGTATAAAATCGGTATTCAATAGTAATAACTAGTAATACAATTATATAAAAATTAATATAAACAGTGGTCAGTAGATGGAGTTATATTAAATTGATATGAAAGAGATATATGTGTATATAATTGTACCGGTGATATCATTGATGGTAATGCTCATAGAAAGGTAGCAATAAATTGATGAGTCTAGAGGTAATAGTTTAAATTCACTTTATATAAGTCATATATATATATATATATATATATATATATAACCTCTCACTCCATCGATTTTCTGGCATATTCATATTCTCAAACTAATTAATTTTAAATCAATCTTAAACCAATTTCATAAAACTATTTCAAGAAGGGGCGGGAATGCCCTTGCTGTCTTTTTGAACCAGGTGTTTCCCAGTGCTTGCTGGGAAATGTAGTTGTAGGCAGTAGTTCTATTGTCAGCTTTTCTTTGATAGCTCTATTGCCGGCTCTACTTTATTAGTTCAATTGTCGGCTTTTCCTTATTAAAAGCATAAAAAAAACTTGGTAATGTTTTGTAGTGGAAATAGGACAAACCTTATGTATTTATTACTTAATTAACTGATGATTAAAATTAAATTGATGATTGAAAATAAAATGAAAGTCAAATGGAAAGGAATATAAGTTTCGGGGACTTGATTGTGGTCTGATTTATTTAGTTGATTAGCGGGAATTCGTTTTGTTTAGTTAATTGATAGAGTATGAATTTAATGGATGATAATAGAGAATTAATTTGGCGGATGATAATAGAGTATGAATTTGGAGGATGATTTTTGTGAATGACAGCTTGGAAAGAAAGTGGGCTCCTGCCTGCCGGCCCCGTCCGCTGTCATTCCAAGCTGTCATTACCTCCCCGCCCGCTGTAACTCCTCCCTCCCGCCTCGCCCACTTTCTTTCCAAGCTGTCATTCATTACCTCCCGCCCCGCCCACTTTCTTTCCAAACTGTCATTATCTCCCGCCCCACCTACTTTCTTTCCAAGCTGTCATTACCTCCCCGCCCGCTGTCAGTACCTCCCTCTCGCCCCGCCCACTTTCTTTCCAAGCTGTCATTCCTCCCTCCCTCCCACCCCGCCCACTTTCTTTCCAAGCTGTCATTCCTCCTTCCCGCCCCGCCCACTTTCTTTCCAAACTGTCATTATCTCCCGCCCCGCCCACTTTCTTTCCAAACTGTCATTACCTCCCTGCCCGCTGTAACTCCTCCCTCCCGCTCACTTTCTTTCCAAGCTGTCATTACCTCCCCGCCCACTGTAACTCCTCCCTCCCGCCCCGCCCACTTTCTTTCCAAGCTGTCATTCCTCCCGCCCCGCCCACTTTCTTTCCAAGCTGTCATTACCTCCCCGCCCGCTGTCAGTACCTCCCTCTCGCCCCGCCCACTTTCTTTCCAAGCTGTCATTCCTCCCTCCCACCCCGCCCACTTTCTTTCCAAGCTGTCATTACCTCCTCGCCCGCTGTAATTATTTTTTTACCTATAAATAATCAATTTACCTATAAATAACTTATTTTATATCCACTGTTCACACATTCTTACATAATTTTCACTTATTTTATTCAAATTACCTCCACAGCCATATAAAGTCCATATTTTAATAATATATATATATATATATATATATATATATATATATATATATATATATTATTTTACTAATAATTCCATAGACTAATAAGAACATAAATTAATCCAGACATCTCTTTCATGTCCCACTCACAAATTACCACATACATTTTACTTGGATCATGATATTATATTATTCTCCTAATATTATTAATAGTGATGATAAAAATAATAATGATATTAATATAAGTGTTGTTATTATTATTTTTTTTTTTCATTATATACATCCTCTAGTGCATAAACAATCTTTTCTAAACAATTTCTTTGATCACTTTCTCATTTTTTATCCAACTTCTATTCAATTTTTAATCATATCAATTTTATTCACTTTCATTAATTTATTCATTCTTATCAGTTCCATTCATCCAGATCTAATTCATCCAGTTATTTAATAATGTATTTATTTATTGAATTATTTAAACACTTAATCATTATAGAAAAAAGATAAAGTCAGCTCTACCTGTATTTCAATCCTGTGGCGGTGAACAACACATGGGTCTGCGGCCGCGGAAGCTCACTCCGTAGACAATCATAATAAGAAATGTTGAGCCAGCCCAAAAATGTCGTAAAATCTTGTGCTTTTATTTTCTTCCATTAAAATCAGTAATCCAACAACTTCAAAATGATAGATAGGTACAAGATGGGCCCTAACGCCAACGCGTTTCGGACAATAGGTCCTTAATCATGACATCTAATGGTAACAATGAGTAGAAACCTTTTTATCCAATACCATAAAGGGGACACTCCCACCAGTCATGTGCTCTCAGGATAACCTGTGGTCAATCAGGATAATTATTCTGTCCCGGGCGTAACACCCGGGATCACCCAATTAACTCCATAGGATCCACATTCTTATATGGGATTAATAATCCCTATCTTTATAATAGTAGAGCACATGGCTGAATGGAGTTAAAATATAAAATGACCCCTGTATTCTTAAACTATTTTCTCTTCAAAATGCCTTCACTATACATTTAATCTTTATTTCATTAAATACACTACACAACAATTAAACTCCTATATATTAAAAAGCGGAGACATATTTAATTAAACGGCTGAGCTGTGTTTCACCTCAGTCAGCCACAGTCTTTACAGAAGAGACAGTAATATACTTCTGGTCAAAGCAAATAACAAACCGCAGATTGTAACAAGATGTCTTTACATTGTAACTGCTGTTGACATATTGATGTATCTCATTTCTACAGCTAAATCAACACTGCAGAGATGAGATACATTCATTCAAAGGGCTCTAAGAGCTGCTGCTACATTTCTAAAGGAGATTCCAGCAGAACTTGTTACATTTAAACATCACTTGTAACATTCAAAGATTACTAGTCTGTACTTGGCAGTCTGCCCAGACAGCTCCTTATTGAGTTTTACTCGCTCACATACAGAGGTGAATGAATGAAAGTACATTTAACGGCAAAAGGATGGCGGCTTTCTGTGTCTTAATCTTTACATTATCTCTAAATTCCTATATTTTCTTAGTCTAGTTAGGCTGTAGTCATTTATTATTAGCAAATCATTTTATGAATATATTATTTAAAAACATTTTTAATATGTGAATATCATTATAATCTATATTTTACACTATTTTGTTCTAATAACCCTAACTCTCATATATACAATTGAATACTCCAAGTTTCATTCCATTATACTGTTATATTTCAGGGAAAGGGGGAAGCATGTTCTATTTCAAGAATAAATCGACATCCCATCGTGAGTTTAACCCATTAGGGATGCGTGTTCTGAGATGAAAAATCCAATAAACTTCTCTCTGAAGTAATTTCTCTCGGATATCACCTCCTCTTATATCTGGTGTTATTTTCTCTATCCCCTTGCATCTAAAACTGCTGGTATCCCCCCCATGTATGTCTCTAAAATGTTTACTAACATTGGAGGGGGAGGAGGTCATACGATCTGATTGTGCTCCTGAAAGATGTTCCCATATCCTGCGTTTTAGAGGTCTGATCGTGCAGCCTATGTATTGAATCTGGCAACTTTCACAGGATACCAAATAGACCACATATGAGGTATTACAATTAATGAAACTATTAATTTCATACATCTGTTTGGTAACCTGGGATGAAAATGATGTGCCTCCGGCTACAAATTTGCACAGACCACATCGTGTGCCCCCACATCTATAAAAACCTTTGCATGAAAGCCAGGTTTTATTACAGGTGTCCCTTTTCTTATAAAGGCTCGGGGATAACTTTTGTCCTAAGGTAGGAGCCCGCTTACTTACCACCTTGATTCCATTACCAATAATCTGTTTCAATTGGGGATCGCACTGCAATAATGGCAAGTGCTTATAAATAATTTGCTTGATCTTGGAAAATGACATACTATAGGCAGTGGAGACAACAAGTGCTCTGTCTTGAATATGGTTACCGATAACCTCATTTCTTTGTCTCCCACCTCTACGTGGACTGCATATCTGATCCGCTTTCAGCATATTATCCCTCTTTTTAGATCTTGCTATTCCTTTGGCTCTTTCTAATAGATTCCTATTATAGCCACGTTGTGACAATCTATGTGATATGGTTTCTAGTTCTTTCTCAAACACACCCTCCTCAGTACAGTTCCTACGAGCCCTAATCATCTCTCCCACCGGGATGGCTTTAATAGTGTGGGCAGGGTGGCAACTCTCCGCTCTCAGCGTGGTATTGCCTTAATCATTATAACCAATTTGTTAATTGCGTCAACTATTTTTTTCCCAATTATCTATTATGATAATCATTTATTTATTATATAATCATAATTATGATAATCATTTATTTATTTGAATCAATAGTACAATTAACTGTCACAATTCACAGTCCTCTATTTAAACAATTGATTATTTCATTCAATTCATTTTTGATTAACCATATAATTATAACTATAATACCACCAAAGAAGACCCCGCCTTCACCTTGAAAGCGTCGGTGAACTGAAATACTCAAGTACAGCAGAAAAAAAGCCGGTAACCGGCTTTTCACTAGATAAGACTATAAATATATAGATCATGGTTGATGAGGAATAAATTATTAGAGGATTAGTAAAAAGTAATTGATACAAAATGATTTGATATGATATGAAAATGATAAAAAGGTGGTGACATTAAGGATGTAAGGGTGTAAAAATGTAAAAGTTAATTAATTATGATTGAATAGTAATGTTAATGTTAATGGAAATAGTGTAGTCGAACATTGCGGTAAAGGAGTAAATTAATAAGTTTGATGAGTAGGGGGAAAGTCCAGACAAATATTTTCTAAGGAACAGATCAATATTGAAGGGGAACCAATCTAGTTAGTTGTTTTCTAAAAAGCAATTAAAATCCAAATCTATATTTTGTCCATGTGGTGAGAGTGTGTTTAATTCAAAAATTCAAAAATATATATATATGAGTATAAAATCAGTATTCAATAGTAATAACTAGTAATACAATTATATAAAAATGTATATAAACAGTGGTCAGTAGATGGAGTTTTATTAAATTGATATGAAAGAGATATATGTGTATATAATTGTACCGGTGATATCATTGATGGTAATGCTCATAGAAAGGTAGCAATAAATTGATGAGTCTAGAGGTAATAGTTTAAATTCACTTTATATAAGTCATATATATATATATATATATATATATATAAAACCTCTCACTCCATCGATTTTCTGGCATATTCATATTCTCAAACTAATTAATTTTAAATCAATCTTAAACCAATTTCATAAAACTATTTCAAGAAGGGGCGGGAATGCCCTTGCTGTCTTTTTGAACCAGGTGTTTCCCAGTGCTTGCTGGGAAATGTAGTTGTAGGCAGTAGTTCGATTGTCAGCTTTTCTTTGATAGCTCTATTGCCGGCTCTACTTTATTAGTTCAATTGTCGGCTTTTCCTTATTAAAAGCATAAAAAAAACTTGGTAATGTTTTGTAGTGGAAATAGGACAAACCTTATGTATTTATTACTTAATTAACTGATGATTAAAATTAAATTGATGATTGAAAATAAAATGAAAGTCAAATGGAAAGGAATATAAGTTTCGGGGACTTGATTGTGGTCTGATTTATTTAGTTGATTAGCGGGAATTCAATTTAATGGATGATAATAGAGAATTAATTTGGCGGATGATAATAGAGTATGAATTTGGAGGATGATTTTTGTGAATGACAGCTTGGAAAGAAAGTGGGCTCCTGCCTGCCGGCCCCGTCCGCTGTCATTCCAAGCTGTCATTACCTCCCCGCCCGCTGTAACTCCTCCCTCCCGCCTCGCCCACTTTCTTTCCAAGCTGTCATTCATTACCTCCCGCCCCGCCCACTTTCTTTCCAAACTGTCATTATCTCCCGCCCCGCCCACTTTCTTTCCAAGCTGTCATTACCTCCCCGCCCGCTGTCAGTACCTCCCTCTCGCCCCGCCCACTTTCTTTCCAAGCTGTCATTCCTCCCTCCCACCCCGCCCACTTTCTTTCCAAGCTGTCATTACCTCCTCGCCCGCTGTAACTCCTCCCTCCCGCCTTGCCCACTTTCTTTCCAAGCTGTCATTCCTCCCGCCCCGCCCACTTTCTTTCCAAGCTGTCATTCCTCTCGCCCCGCCCACTTTCTTTCCAAGCTGTCATTCCTCCCTCCCACCCCGCCCACTTTCTTTCCAAGCTGTCATTCCTCCCTCCCGCCCGCCCACTTTCTTTCCAAACTGTCATTATCTCCCGCCCCGCCCACTTTCTTTCCAAACTGTCATTACCTCCCTGCCCGCTGTAACTCCTCCCTCCCGCCTCGCCCACTTTCTTTCCAAGCTGTCATTCCTCCCGCCCCGCCCACTTTCTTTCCAATCTGCCATTACCTCCCCGCCCGCTGTCAGTACCTCCCTCTCGCCCCGCCCACTTTCTTTCCAAGCTGTCATTCCTCCCTCCCACCCCGCCCACTTTCTTTCCAAGCTGTCATTACCTCCTCGCCCGCTGTAACTCCTCCCTCCCGCCTCGCTCACTTTCTTTCCAAGCTGTCATTCCTCCCGCCCCGCCCACTTTCTTTCCAATCTGTCATTACCTCCCCGCCCGCTGTCAGTACCTCCCTCTCGCCCCGCCCACTTTCTTTCCAAGCTGTCATTCCTCCTTCCCACCCCGCCCACTTTCTTTCCAAGCTGTCATTACCTCCTCGCCCGCTGTAACTCCTCCCTCCCGCCCCGCCCACTTTCTTTCCAAGCTGTCATTACCTCCCCGCCCGCTGTCAGTACCTCCCTCTCGCCCCGCCCACTTTCTTTCCAAGCTGTCATTCCTCCCTCCCACCCCGCCCACTTTCTTTCCAAGCTGTCATTCCTCCCTCCCGCCCGCCCACTTTCTTTCCAAACTGTCATTATCTCCCGCCCCGCCCACTTTCTTTCCAAACTGTCATTACCTCCCTGCCCGCTGTAACTCCTCCCTCCCGCTCACTTTCTTTCCAAGCTGTCATTCCTCCCGCTCACTTTCTTTCCAAGCTGTCATTACCTCCCCGCCCGCTGTAACTCCTCCCTCCCGCCCCGCCCACTTTCTTTCCAAGCTGTCATTCCTCCCGCCCCGCCCACTTTCTTTCCAAGCTGTCATTACCTCCCCGCCCGCTGTCAGTACCTCCCTCTCGCCCCGCCCACTTTCTTTCCAAGCTGTCATTAATCCCTCCCACCACGCCCACTTTCTTTCCAATCTGTCATTACCTCCCCGCCCGCTGTCATTACCTCCCTCTCGCCCCGCCCACTTTCTTTCCAAGCTGTCATTCCTCCCTCGCACCCCGCCCACTTTCTTTCCAAACTGCCATTACCTCCCTGCCCGCTGTAACTCCTCCCTCCCGCCCACTTTCTTTCCAAGCTTTCATTCCTCCCTCTCGCCCCGCCCACTTTCTTTCCAAGCTGTCATTCCTCCCTCCCACCCCCTTTCTTTCCAAGCTGTCATTACCTCCCCGCCCGCTGTCAGTACCTCCCTCCTGCCCCGCCCACTTTCTTTCCAAGCTGTCATTCCTCCCTCCCACCCCGCCCACTTTCTTTCCAAACTGTCATTACCTCCCTGCCCGCTGTAACTCCTCCCTCCCGCCCACTTTCTTTCCAAGCTGTCATTACCTCCCCGCCGGCTGTCATTCCTCCCTCCTGCCCCGCCCGCTTTCTTTCCAAGCTGTTATTACCTCCCTCCCGCCCGCCCAACTTTGCGGCTGGGCTTTTTTTTTCAAATGACAGAAAATCGGGGGGGGGGGCTTTTCCGGGGGCTTTCCTGGGGCCATCCGAGCCCCTAGGGGGGATCGGATGGCACCAAATGAAAGAGGATACCCGGCCAATTCGATAGAGGGGTCAGGTGAGTATTTTTGTACAGTTATTTTTTTACTAGCAGCGGGGAAATCAAGGGTGGTTAATAGCGATTCGCCGCGAATAAATTCGGATCAAAACGATTTTTGTCAGAAAATTCGGCGAATCAGCCGAATCGAATTTTTCAAAACTTCGCTCATCTCTATTTAGCTTTTTATACTCTTTGAGGGATTAATTGAAAAAATGAGCCCACTACAACAAGCTGGGTACGCTTAGAAAGCTTAACATGTGTACTTTCAGAGAATATATTATGGGGTTTATGGGGGATATTCCAAATGTAAAGGGTTGTTTTGGTTGAAAAATTGCAAGGTGCGCACTTTGTCTGCAGAGCTTAAATTTTCAAGTAAAATTACCCTTGCGCACATGCTTTACTTTGGGGTGTTTGACAACTCTTCCCTTGACAGTAGCTATGCATGTTGGGTATCGTTCTGTTCGGGGGATGTTGCTTTTTCAGATTAAACTTGTTTTTTCTTGTTTGTATATAGTTTTTTTGGGAAAATGTGGCTTTGATTCTGCTTTTTTATCCTTTTTTTAGGGAAACTCTTTGCAACCAAAGATTAAATTGAGGGATTACTTCCATAAAACTGTGGCCACGTCAACAAGCCTGGTACACCTAGAAAGCTTGAGGTGTGTACTTTCAAATGTAAAGGGTTGTTTTTCTGGAAAAACTGCAAGGTGCGCATAGCGCATATCACAGTTGTATTTTTTCTGAAAATCCCCTAAAGCGCTGTTTCAGTTTGGGGGAGTCTCCTGGGCAGGAAAGGGTGTCTACCTATACATATGTGGTACCGCTGTAACCAGGAGAAATTGGGATTTCACACGCAATTAGATTGTTTTGACAAACTTACATTTTTTAACAGATTTTTTAAATTTGTTTTTCACATATTTCACCCAAAAATATTGAGAATACACCTAAAAATGACAAACAAGACATTTCATGTTAAAGCCCAGACTCTGCTGAAAAAAACAATATATCATTTTCCTGGGAAATCCCTTCAAAAATCAAAAATCAAATTTGAACATGGGGAGCGCAAAATAGTGCAAATGGTATGGCAACAAAGGGTGACAAAAACTCCAGGTAGGCTGGCAGCGAAAGGGTTAAATATGTTATCCTTTCCGCTCAGTAGGGTTCGCAGATTGTTTTTAATGTGTCTCAAAGTAGGTAATAGCATGTAATAAAACCGATATAAAAATATCTAGCATGATACTGTTTTAATAAAAACCTCATTAAAAAAGGATTACAAATAAACACTCACATTTAAAAAGCAAGTTTAACAGCTTTGGATTTGTCAGACGTGACTCTCACCCAGCTTTCTCTGCACCTCGGCCGATGATGCCTTAGAAGGGGAGGAAGGGGCGCCCGCTGCTCGTAAAGGTATCCTCTGGCTGTTCATAAAGTGAACAGCCCTGCCGCCATTATCGCATTTTGTGGCGATACGCAACTTTCTCAAGACTCTTATCTTAATTTCTATTAACTATATTCTTCATGAACTTTATAACATCTCTTGTTTTCTGCTCAGGATGCACTTTGTAGAGGAAACTTTTGCAGCTATTTACTGTGGATTGTTTGGTACTGACTCTTGGAAGACTGAAATGTAAAGGTGCCCCCCAATTGTTGTCTATTGTGCTCATCCTTAGAGAATTCTTTATTCATACCCCCATAAATCCCTATATTTACAGTCAGTGGAGCTAATTATAGTATGTATACAAGAGAATGTATATATACAATATAACATTATGTAGTTTTGCTAAACTGTTATGACCCATGCCATTGATTTAGTATTTGCATTTTACGATCTGTTGTAAACTGCATGGTTATTTATTTACATTACTGCGTTTAGATTTTTTGGCAAGTAATGATGCTTTCAGGCAACGTATTCTTAAAGCAGCTTATAGAACCATTTCATGCCCAACCCCCCAAATCGGGATGGCCAGCTACTTAAACAGTCATTAAAGTCACAAAACTGGCAACCTTAGTCGCCCCCACATTTGGGGACATAAAATTAACTGACCTTGTCTCAGCATCAGCATGTTCCCCTGGAGCATCTGCACAGAGCGGCATTCCCTGCTATTTGTGATCTCCTCTGCTCACCACAAAATGGTGTAATATTAAAATTCTTATAAATTTAAGACGAAGGGTTCACTTATACACCCGAACTAAAATAAAACAAACAGGTGGTCTATTCTCTCCTGTTAGAAATACAATCCAGGGGTGACAGGTTTAGTGTATCAGGGGTGCCAGAACCTGCCACCACTGAATTCCTCTTCTTTCTATTAAAATAATAAAACAAGCCTGGCTGGATATTTCTTGATGCCGGTGTATAAGTGGCCTCTCCTCTCACCATTCAGCATATTTATATGGATTTTTATCATTAGGCCATTTTTCACAATAGTGCTCCTTTAATATGCCACATAGCAGGCATAGGTGATCTGTGAAACTGACAGCTAGACGTGCTGCGTAATGTGTTGAATGCCAGGTTTTGAATCCCCATGTAGCCCAAGTGCTGGGGAGGGGGGCATTAAAAGAGACCATAGAGTCTTTGTAAGCCATCCTGAGAAACCCTTGAATTTGAGCTTTAGCGTTTCCACAGTTGCCACAGACACATCCGTACATTAGTTGTTTAGTTGTTGAAGTGACTTCTTCTGGAGGTTCGATTAAAAGGAACAATAAATGTATTGAGAAATTATTATGAAAATATTTATCCAGAGATTTAAAGGGGCTGAAAACCCAAAGGCAATAATAAGTCAGCAAGCAACTATCCTGAGGCCTGTCCCATATGCCTCTCCTCCATTTCCTGCAACACAGAGTAGAGGCCATAGTAGGGCTCCAACCTTTCCCTCCTCTCTTCACTTTTCTAGAACCACGCAAAAAGGGGTTAAACAGCCTCTCTGTACCTCGGAGCTGGCAAACCGCAGTGGTCCCACAGCTTACTCTGATCACAGCAGGGGCATGCTCATGACTCATAAAGCTGCACCATGACATGTCCTTCCCAGCTCAGCCACAATCCAGAAATCGAAGCAAAGAAAGTGGATATGCTTAGAATATAAAGGGCATTTACATATAATTAGCAATATTGACATGCTATGAAATGGCTCATTTTACACTGTTCCCAAGGAGTAGAAGGTTGGGGGAAGTCAGTGTGTGCCAGGACTTTAAAATGGGCAAATTGTGATCTTCCACACACTGGTTTGACTCTAGGATAACAGATATTAAACTTTAAATCTTTTGTTTGGAAATTTGGATCTGATGTTGAATTTTTTTTACGCTAACAAAACAGATAATAATGAATATCTTATTCTGGATCGGGTTCTATGGCTTGTTTAAACCATAATGTCCCTACTCACCCTAGTCACTATATCATGAATTCATGTTGTAATCTACATTGCAAAAGGGACCCAGCACTGGCCAAATCCACTGCATCATAATAATCTGCTAGGCTCTCGCAGTACAGTACAGCGTCTTTTGTATGTTTGCCAGATGCTTGCTCAGCCAGATGGACACGTTTTTGGCCAGCATTAGTGTAGACACCCTCCCATGTTGAAGTCATATCTTACGCCTTCTGTTAACTCTGCTTAACACCACCTCAGCTTACTGCTTAATGGGTTTCTCTGATCCTGATACATTGAGTAAGGCAATTGCACTTATTGCACATCTGAATTTCATTACAGTGTTTATCTAGTTGTGGAATGTTTTATTGCCACATACTTGTTGATCCACTTTGTATTTTTTTCCAGGCAAATGAACAGATCTACCATGAGAACAGTGGAGGTAAGTCTCTAATGTGGCCTTTTAGACACTGAATATACCCTGAACTCAGGTCTGAAGGGGTCAGGTGTCATTCATTATTCCAGCCTGCTCACTACTGTTTAAGATGGATGTACCATCTTTTTATTGTGGGCCTTATTTATGATGTGCGCCATATAGCATCGTTTATTCCCATTTTATCTGGCACTATGAACTTTATTGGCACTAGTCGTCCCTGCTCAAAACGCTACTAATTACCTTTAATTGTGGCACTTGTATTTATTGTAATTGTATTGGCCAGCATATGTCAACGTGTGTTGGACCTGCCGGCCCATTATCCCAGCGCCAGTGAGTGCTGGTTGGCGTTTTTTCATTACAGTTACAACAAATCACTGCTGGGACAAAGGGGACAAACTTTACAGTGCGTTTTGGATACATTTTAGTTGTTGGTGTCCAAATTACACATTGTTAAGCAAAAGAAACCATTAAAATCAATTTTAATAACACCCAAAATAACCATTTTGGCCCATCTAGGTCCTGCTTTTCCATTATTGACAAATCACAATGCAAGTTATGTGCAAATAAATGTGTTTGATATTAATTATTAACATTAAGCAACACAATACAGTTCTCCCCATTGTGCTCTATGGGTTCTTAAGCGTCAGCGCCAGGTTTCATCTGGCGCTGCTTCAACCCGAGTGCGCGGCGCTGCATCATTTTTGGTGCTAGTGTTAAAGTAGACTAAAACCCACAATTATTAACTAGCATTCCTTGATTTGCTCTCTCTATGAACAGTACCTGCTTCTGCTTCACTCTAATCCCAGATAATGGCACCTGTTTTAGCTGTAAAGCTCCGCCTCCTCCATCCATTGCAATGACTGGTCACCTGCCATCTTACAGAGAGGGACAGTAAAGAACGATGTTCCAGGACAATTCAAAAAGCGAAAATATCTATTTCTAGTTCTACACCCTAAGATGGAAGTGTCGACAGAGGCTTTGGCCAAATGTATTTCACAAGTTGAGTGGATTTCGGTCCGCTTTAATTAAGGAGCTAGCCGGCGGCCGCATCGGCACTGCCATTTTTTTCTTTCATAAATCCCACACTGAGTGCCGCTGAGGCCAAAAAAGTGTCGCTGATGCTTCATAAATAAGGCTCCCTGTCTTTTTTATTTGTTTAGTCTTATTAATTCTTCTTGATCTTACTACTTTGACTCCTATTACTAGCTCTTGGAGCAAAGTCTGGTTTGGACTGCCAACAAAAACTTCCCACTCCACTGGTGCTAAGCGTTATTTGGTTAATAAAAAATAAAACGCTCACCTCACTGCCGCCTCGTCCTGACACTTTAGTCAGCCAATTACGTCTAATTGCTTTAATTACGTCTTCTTAATTTTGAATCTAATTCCCCATCTAGACCACCACCCAATTCAACCCAAATATTTTTAGCCATTTTTAGCCGTGGCTGTGTGTACTGTACATATGTGAACCATATGTGCCAATTTTAAATTTAACACACTAAAAGTGCAATAAAAAATGACCTACCTCTAGTGTAATCCTGTGTGTTACATTACAGGTACATCTAATCGTGTAATCCATTTACATTTACAGCAGGCCAAAACCCACTGAACTCATAAAATAAATGTAGCCAAAGCTTCTGCAGATACTCTTAGGGTATAGAACAACAAGTGGACATTTTCGCCTACAGCATTGTCGTAGGTCACTGATTTTCTGCTGTCACTCTCTGCTGGATGGACCTCCACCATCATTGCACGCCTCCCTGGAGCCCCCAAGGTGTGCCATGGAAGCTTGCGCGATTAATCTCTCTGGCCACATCCTGTGCATGTGCCGTAGCTTTTCTTTGATGAGACTGGGCTGAGTGCTTTAGAGGGGAAACTGTTTCAGCAGGGGCAACAAGAATTTCCAAAAGGTATTCTTCATAGGGGGAGAAATTAAGGGGATGCTAGTTAAAATATGGGTTTTAGTCCGCTTTACAGAATGCCTTCAAAAGTAGAACTTCTTATGAATCATGTTGTTATGTAACCCCTTAAATTAATCCCTAAATGAATTCAATTATATTATGTGTTTTTAGAAATCTTTAATATTAGACCATTTTCTCAATAAATCTTTTTTGAGATGCAAAATGTTTGGCTGTTTGGCTCTTTAGCTAATCTGTCTTTTTTATCTATCTATTTGTCTTAGGAGCCCGAGCAGCCAGTGTTATAATCGCCCTTACGGATGGAGAACTGCAGCAGAATCAGTTTTACTATGCAGAAAAGGAGGTAAGTTATCCTATATATATACAGCACTGGTAGTACTTGAGCTTATCTGGTGGTGCTCAAGGCCACCAGCAGTAAAAAGTCTGGGGCCCATGGAGCACTTCCACCAAACTACTGCTCCAAAAGCAACAAGCTGTAGGTGAGGAGCATCTTGGGATAATGGCATTGATGGCCATGGAGCTTGTGCACAGAGAGGACATACAGTAGTCGCTTTTTCCTCCCGGGAAGTTGTATTGGTGGGGGTTGGGTGGTACTTGAGATAATGGAAAATGGCAAAAGAGGTTGGTAAACCTTGGATTAGAGGATTTGGGAGTGAAGAAGTGTAAGGGTGCCCAATCCTGACTAAGTAAACTAAAGAAAAAGCCTTTTGCCAGCTATTTATTAAAGAGGAACATCGGGGGAGGTTAAACCCCCCCAAACCTCATTGGACTGTCCCCCCTCCCCCTCCGGTTTCACAATTGGGCAGTATTTACTGGGATGCAATCAAGCCACCCCAAATCCCGCAAGACTTTGCAGAGCTACAAGATTAGCGCGGGACATTGAAGAGCACGGATAAAGCCATGCTCGTCAGTAAGCAATGGCTAAGGGGCCGGCGGTGTGAGGATCAGGCCCTGAAGCCTGAAGCAGCCGAATGGTGCCGCAGCAGGCAGTGGCGACATCTAAAAGTTAATAAGGGGCAATGGGGGGGGGGGGAATCGGTCCCTTTTTGTTTTAGGGCCAATGTTCCTCTTTTAATTATTACACTATCATACTGTAGATCATTGTATTTTATTTAGCAAAAGGATTAATTACATCACAAGAACTGAAAGAGAAATCCTTGGAATTCTTTGCTCAATCATTTAGAAGCCAAAGCATGCTTAGGGTGTGACTTACAGTGTGCTGAAAGGCAGAGTAGAATTGTAGAGGTCAGCTAAATTAAGCTTTAAGGATCTGTGTTTCAGCAGTCATATTGAAAAACATTTAATTAGGTGTAGCTAGGTGAGACCTTGTATTTTATTGGATGAATTGTAGTTTTTAGGCAGCCGTTCTGAGCTACATATAGGTCAGCCCTTCATTTATACCTTCTATACCTATGTTCTCCAACCTTCTCCTTAAAGAGCATTATCGTGAAAAAATGGCCCAATGATAAAAATGCAAATAATAGGGCGGATGGCAGGAGGAGGGGTCACCTATACAACCGGCATCAAGAAATATCCAGCTAGGCTTGTTTTTTATATTTTAATGGATGGAAGAGGAAATTAGGGGTGACAGGTTCTGTCACCCCTAATACATTAAACCTGGCATACCTGGATTTTATGCTTACCAGGAGAAGAAAACCAAAAGCTTGGCGGGACTTTTATTCAGTTTTGGTGTATGAGTGACGCCGACGTGTTTATATGGATTTTTAATATTACATGATATTTCGTGATAGTGCTCCTTTAAGGTCCACCAACAGGTCATGGTTTGTGAATCTACGTGTAGCTGTCTCTACTTCACCTGCGCATCTGTGTGGATCTCTGCAAAATATGGCCTTGCAGAGGAGTCTAAATAGTATACTTTTTACTATTAATAGTATGCATTGTTATGTTGATCAGGATATATGCCCTATCACAGTAACTACTGATATTCACTTCCTTAGTGGATAAACTGTGCCCTTCCTCTGTAGACCTGCAACACCCAACATGACCCATTGCTCTAATCACTGAAAAATAACCATTTGATCAGCACACAGCATCCATGCAGTCAAGGAATACAGTCCTTATGGTAATCAGTAACTGACAATACTGATCAAGCTCAAGCAAAAATAAACAATAAACCGAATTCACAACAATCCCTCCACTATGGAACCAAAAGGTTGATATACAGAGCGTGTGTGGACCCCAAACTAAAAAAGATACATAAGCAGTACTTGTAGATACTCCCAGTCCCAAACAATTAAAATTTAGGGACACCCTCCAGGGCCTCCAGAATGCACATTGGTCCCCTGCTTACCACCCCTAAAAATAACTATTAGCAGAGTAAAAAAGTCTATTTGACTTGATTTTAATTTGCCCAGTGGTCTTCCTTTTTTGAAGAGGATGTCCCGCTGTGTGGAATTCCCACATTTTCGATAATACAATGGCACACATGACACTTTTCCCAATGCATGGCACGGCCTGCTTCACAAAGTCATAACATCTGGGAATTCCGCCACAAGGTGGCGCAGTGCACTGCAGAAGAGTTGTGGCTCCGCCCGGTACTGTATAAAAACGGAATCACCATAGACTTATCCAGTTGTTCTCTGCAGTGCTTACTGCGAAGATACGGCTCTCTCTCTATGCGCAGGCGTGCAGGGCAACCATGCCTGCGGCCCTGCAGGTCTATTTCCACCCGTTTCCGGACCCTCTGTGCTTCCCAGCCTCGGCTGACGGTTTAGGTGACGGTAGCGGAGCACTAGGGTCAAGGAGCGCTGCTCCAAGCCGCAGACCCTGTACAACAAAGGGTAGCTGGCCATAGGCTTTATGGTGAGCCTACCAGGGATGCAGAGTTCCTGTCCTGGCTTCTGAGGGGGTGAGTGTTTTGGGAGTTTATGGAATGTTTTTTCTGTGTTCGGTGTCCCCCCCCCCCCCCCCCCCCCAATTGGCCTGGGCTTCCCAGCTACCTGCTCGCTCTCCTCCCCCTCCCCCCTTCCCTCCCCGATGGGTGTCGGGGGGGGGGGCGGGTGGTAGTGGTGTGTGTTTGTAGACTGTTTTTGTATACTTTTGCCGCCGCTGGCGCTGATTTGTACTGCGCACCGGGCGGGCGGTGCTATATCTGTGAGGCGTTTTTTACTGTGCGGATGACGTCGGCGAGGTCCCGTGAGCCCCGTTTTCATGCTTTTCGGGGGGGGGCGGGGCCGGCGGATGACGCGTATCACGTCGTTCTCCCGCGGCCCGCCCCTCAAGGTTCCTCTGTCGGCGCCATCTTGCTTCTGCTGCGTGTCTGGGGCCCTCTTCATCCCTGGGCTGTGGCGGTGATTTCTGCCTTCCTCCGGTGGTCTGGCGACGGGCGCTCCTTGTCCTGCTTGGTCCGTGAGTCCCCTCTGGGGTTCTTTTGTTGTCCATGGGGCATGTGCTGCGGGATACTTATATATTTTTGGTTATGTCTTTCAGACGGGACACCCGTGGGTTTTGGTTTCTCCCGGTCCTGCCCCTTACTCCCCCTTCATCTCCCCTTACTATTCTGGGGGCATCCCTTGGGGGGGGCATCCCGGGTGGCTTTATTAGCCGTTACCGTGTGCTGGCATATTGCTCCTGTATTAATCACCATATGGAGGCTTCTGGGGATAACGTGCTCGGGGGTCCTTCGGGACAATCCCAGCGGTGTTGTGGGGTATCCCCTATCAGCAATGACGTCACGGTGTGTGGGCCGTGCGCCCAAGCTGTCCTTGCGCTTCAGTCTGGGCTGCCTGCTTCTTTACCAAGCTCTGCGCCCCCTTCGGCATTGCCTACCCTGCCGCGCCTGCATTTAGCCCCCAGTGAGGGGGATACTAGCAGGGGGTCACATTCTGATCTGGCACTTCGTGTGGCAAGCATTGAAAGACAGCTTGCCAGGCTTGTTCCACGTAAGGCCTCTAGCAAGAAGCGGCACCTTGCTTCCATGCCTGACCTGCTTACTGTGGAGCAGGAGGAAATTGATCTTTTTGATGACCGTTACTCCCTAGAGGAAGGGGAGCTTTTCCCAGGCTCTGATTCCTCTGGGGACCAGCTGGTGGGCGGCGACAGTCTGAGGATTCCTGGTTCCCTGAGGACCCTGCTAATCTGTTGTCTCACATTTTTGGGGTTTTGCACATTGCCCCCCTGAGGTGGCTAAGAGGAAACAGGGTGAGCTTTTTTGTGCTGTTAAGCAGTGTCTGGAGTTCCCTGAGCAGAGTCATTTCACTAATATGGTGCTCAAGGAGTGGGAATGTCCTAGTAGATTGCCCGCAGTGCCTAAGGGGTTGGATAAGAAGTATCCCTTTCCTGCTGATCTGGTTAAGCGATGGTCGGGTCCCCCCGAGGTAGACGTGCCTGTTCTTGGGTTGTCCAACACTTCAGTCATGCCTTCCCCTGACACTACTACATTGCAGGACAGCGATGACCGGCATATGGATCAGCTGGCCTGCCATGCCTTTGCATTTGTGGGGGCTGGGTTGCGTCCGGCCTGTGTCGCTGCCATAACTGCTATTGCTCTTAAGAGACAGATCAATTGTCTCCTTGATGGCGCTACAGCTGGAAGGGATGAGTATAGGACCCTCTTGCTGTGCTCTGAATTTGTTGCCTTTATACTTACTGCCATGGATGATGTAGTACAGCTGAGTGGTAGGGCCTCTGCCCTCTTGATGGCTATGCGGTGCTCTGGTTGCGTCAGTGGGCAGCTGACGCTGCTGCTAAGAAGGCTCTCACTGGGCTCCCCTTTGTGGGCGTCAAGGATGCTTATCTTCCTGTGCCTTCCCAGGTCATCAGAGATTTCTCAGGTTTGCTCTAGAGGATCAGCATTACCAGTTTGTGGCCTTACCGTTCGGTATCACCTCGGGGACTCACCAAGGTGCTAGCGGGCGTGATGGCTCTGCTGCGGCATCAGGGCATTCGCATCCTTCCTTACCTGGACGACATTCTGATTGCAGCTCAGTCTTTATCAGGCCGAGAAGGATACTCAGATACTCTAGAGTCCTTTGGCTGGGTGATCAACTATCCCAAATCTTCTCTGTCTTTGGTGAGGTCCTTTCTGGGCATGACTCTGGATATCTCTCAGGTCAAGGTATTCCGGCCTCAGCTGAAAGTGGAGGGCCTTCAGAAGCAGACTCGGGCACTGCTCTCGTGTCCCCATCCCTCCATCCGGCAGGGGATGCAGTTAGTGGGCCTGATGGTGTCCTGCTTCTGGTCCCTTTGCTCAGTTTCACATGAGGCTTCTTCAGTTGCACCTTCTGTCTGTTTGGAATCGGGACTCTGTTTCACTGGATCAGGAATTGGCTCTGTCCCCCCTGGCCAGACAGTCCCTCTAGTACTGGCTGGACTCAAGGAATCTTCTAGTGGGCAGGACATTTCTGCCCCAGTGTTGGGAGACTGTCACCACAGATGCCAGTCTGACCGGTTGGGGAGGCTTTTGGAAGTCTCTGCAGTTCCAGGGTCAGTGGGGCCCCCAGGAGGCCCATGCTTCCATCAATGTCCTGGAACTGAGGGCGATCAGGTTGGTTCTTGCTCAGCTGACCTCACACCTTCGGGGTAGGGCTGTTCAGATCCGCTTGGACAACCAGACGGCGGTTGCCTACATCAATCATCAGGAAGGGACTCTGAGCAAGCGAGCCCTCAAGGAAGTGTCGGAAGAGAATGTGCCTTGCATCTCGGTGGTTTACATTCTGGGGTTGGAGAACCTGGAGGCAGACTACCTGAGCAGGGGGATGTCTCGGCTGGGGGAGTGTCCCTCAGCAACAAGGTTTTTCACTCCCTGTGTCACCGCTGGGGGTCAGCCGGATGTGGACCTGTTTGTCTCCCTGTCTCAGGACCCTCTGGCCTTTGCCACGGATGCGCTAGCAATGCCTTGGACAGAGTTTCGGCTCCTCTATGTGTTCCCTCCTTTTCCTCTGCTGGGCAGGGTGCTGCGCAAGATAGCCCAGGAAGGGGCCATTCTGGTTGCCCCCTGTTGGCCAAGGAGGGTGTGGTCCGCAGACGTCGTGCAGCTGGCAGTAGATCAGTATGTCCTGCCCAAGGATCTAGATCTGCTCACTCAGGGATGACTGTGCCATCCCAATTTACAAATGCTGGCTTTAACGGCTTGGCTGCTGAAACCTCCATCTTGATGGATAACGGGCTGCCGGCCTCTGTTGTTGATACCATGATTAGGGCTTGGAAGAAGTCCTCGTCCTTTATCTACTATAGGATTTGGCATGCTTACATTGCCTGGTGTGAGTCTAGGTCTCTGCCTTGTAGGGTGTTTTCTATTCCCAGGATTCTGGATTTTTTGCAACATGGCTTGGATTCGGGCATTCAACTTAGTACCCTCAAGGGACAGGCGTCAGCTCTGGCAATTTTCTTCCAAAGATATTTTGCCAATCACCGGTTGGTCAAGACTTTCTTTCAGGGAGTTACTCATGTGCGTCCACCACGTAAACCTATGCTACCTGTTTGGGATCTAAATCTGGTGTTGTCTGCTCTGCAGGGTCCTCCCTTTGAGCCAGTGGGGCTGCTTTGCCCATTATGACTCTTAAGGTGGCCTTCCTGGTGGCCATTACTTCGGTCAGGCGAGTCTCTGAGCCGGCGGCTCTCTCCATCAAACCTCCTTATTTTGAGCGGCATCAGGATAAGGGGGTGTTTCGGCTTAAGCCGGATTTCTTGCCTAAGGTTGTGTCTGCTTTTCATCTCAATCAGGACATTGTTTTGCCTTCTCTGTGTCCTAATCCTGCTAATTCCAAGGAGCGAACACTTCATTCTTTGGATGTTGTCAGGGCCCTGAAGTTTTATTTGGTTGCTACTGAGTCTTTTAGGAAGTCTGATGCTCTTTTTGTTCTTCCTGCTGGACCTAGAAAGGGTCTGCCTCTGGCTAAATCCACTATCAGCAAGTGGATCCGTCAGGCGGTGGAGCAGGCCTATTCTGCTAAGGGGAAGGTTCCCCCTTTTAGGGTTGCTGCTCATTCCACTCGTGCTATTGGTGCGTCTTGGGCCTTTCCAAGCTTCTGTTGAACAAGTTTGTAAGGCCGCAACTTGGTCTTCTGTTCATACTTTTTCCAAGTTTTGCAAGGTTGATGTTAAGGCCTCTGCTGATGCTGCTTTTGGCCGCAAGGTACTTCAGGCAGTGGTGGTTTGAACTGCCTGCTGTTATTCTTTGGGGATCCCACCCTACTTTATGGACACTGCTTTTGGAAGTCCCAGATGTTATGAGTTCGTGAAGCAGGCCGTGCCATGCATTGGGAAAAAGACAATTCTGTGAGTACTCACCTGTAGAATTGCTTTTACCATGCATGGCACGGCCTGCTTCACCCCACCCTTGTTACATTGTTCTTGGTTTCCTCTTTATGGTGATTGTTCCAAATTAGTTGGGGTTGTTATCTTTATTAGTTTCCGGTTCTTGTATCACTGCTTGTCAACTACTGGATAAGTCTATGGTGATTCCGTTTTTATATGGTACCGGGAGGAGCCACAACTCTTCTGCAGTGCACTGCGCCACCTTGTGGCGGAATACCCAGATGTTATGACTTCGTGAAGCATGCCGTGCCATGCATGGTAAAAGCAATTCTACAGGTGAGTACTCACAGAATTGTCTTTTTAGCCGAGGAGCTACTCGCAGGCATTTCTGAGGTACGCGGGCAGCAGCTCTGTCTCCTCTCAGTGTTTTCTTGCCACTTTGAGCTCACAGCAAGTTGCTTATTGGCTAGGGGCCACACATGTGCCATTGGATTGCTGGAATGGTGGGGTTTCACATATTGGGTGCCCTGCTGGAGGAGGAATAAAACCTAGGATAGTGAAAATCCTGGGTTTTATTCCTCTTTAAAAATAAATATGTTTGTGGATCCCTCTTCAAAGAAATATAAATAGGAAAAGTATGCAGGGTGGGCAAGTATGCTTATGGTACTTACTCAGACCAACCAAATTGCTGGAATGGTGTGGTTTCACATATTGGGTGCCCTGTGGGAGGAGGAATAAAACCTAGGATAGTAAAAATCCTTGGTTTTATTCCTCTTTAAAAATAAATATGTTTGCGGATCCCTCTTTAAAGATATATAAATAGGAGGAGTATGCAGGGTGGGCAAGTATGCTTATGGTACTTACTCAGACCAACCAGATTGAAGGTCAGCATTTGCTTTCCTAGCCCCTGCCCTCTGAGTAGCTCAGAAATGTGAGTCACATGCAGAGAAGGAGGCTGGGAAAACAAGATGCATGCTGGGTGCTGTGGGCTGGTAAGACAGTACAGTTACTGCACGCCAATCTGTACAATCGGAACCCCTTTGCCACACCTTTCAAGCCCTGCTTGTTGGGAATCAAGGCAGCCCTTACCACAATGCCCCAAGCTGCCTGCTTTGTCTGAGCACAGCTTGGACAGCATAGTAGTTTAAACTGGGCCTGCGCTGTATTAGTTCGTTCCACCTCCACCACCATAGGGATCCTGATGATGTTGGCTGCTAATTGCAAGAGAATTATTGAAACCAGGCCATTTAGTCTTCCCCTTTGCCTTCTGGTTTTCTAGGCTGCAGATGCCCGCAGGGTGGGGGTTGCAGCAGCCTATGTATAGGTTCATCTTTAGCCTGGATTCACACCAGTGCAGATATGGAGCACTTGCTTGCCGAGTGCTCCGCAGCCGCCTGTGTACAGCTGCCCATAGTATTCTATAGGCGCTTTCATATATGCTGTGTTAGTGTATTGCTTCGCAAAAGCCTTGCCTGCAGTGTCTTGAGGCTGCAAGCGCTTGCAATTCCACACCATTGGGTGGAGAACATGAACGCCCACCAGATGCTGAACACATCGATTGCCGGCCACTCGTCCGAAAGCGCAATCACACTGGTGTGAAACCAGTTTTAAGGCACCTAGTTTATAATCCACAAGGTGTTTGGGAACCTTTGGCTTATTCAATTTTTACAACACTGAACAATATGTTACATGCACATAATGAGATGTATTATGTACTGTGATTGTGTTTGTATTTTTGTTTGCTTTATTTTAGGCTGAAAGAGCTCGCAGCTTGGGTGCAATTGTTTATTGTGTCGGAGTAAAAGATTTCAATGAAACCCAGGTAGGGTGGTATAAATACAAAGGTATAACAGATATAAAATACTTCTGTTAACAAATTAAGAAAACATTGTGCCTTTGTATAAACTGTAGTTCTGACGAACCTAACTGCTGGAAGGGTTAGCTGCTTCCTGTCTGACTGGTGACTCCTACAGCACCATGGGGGTTAAAGAACAAATATTGCATCCCTCAGTCTTGTGTATGCCTGTAGTTTTGACATCAAATCTGATTTCTTCACCTGCCCAAAGTCTATAACACCCCACAGTCGCCTGGTATACTCGAGGTCAGCCCAGTGGCTGGTGCCCCCCTGTGCATTGACCCCCTTAAAACCCAAGATTTATAACCCCCCCCATGAAACCAAGCCCTGTGATTGGCTGCCAACAGCACAGACTATGTGACTTCTGGTGTGCAATTGCTGAGCTTTTGTTGGGAGGCAAGGAAAAGGGTATCATATTTCTGTTTACAGGGGATTTATGGTGGGTTTGGGCACCACCAACTGAGATACCCCATCCCCGACCATGTAGTGAACAACACTAATTTTTTCAAAAAATGTGTCTTCTGGTTCAATTTGATTAGAAGAGAGTCTGTGCATGCACTTGCATACAATGGGTTAAACCAGAACAAATGGCAGATCCAACCTTTTAAATCACTCTCCCAGCAAAATTAAGCCCACTAGTGACCGCAATGGCCAATCGCGGGGTTCGATTTTGCAGTGGGAGCGGTTTGAAACGTAAAATTTAAGTTATTTGTTAAAGTATTAGAGCATAGGACATGTAGAGAAAAAATGAAGAGAAACAGTATGTATGGTAACAGCAATGTGATATATGTGTGATATATATATATATATATATATATATATATATATATATATATATACATAATATATATATATATATATATATATATATATATACCCTGTTTCCCCGAAAATAAGACATCCTCCGAAAATAAGGCCTAGTGCCTGCTTTCGGAGGATATCGTTATATAAGTCATCCCCCGAAAATTGTATTGTAACCACTAGGAGCGTAATGACGGGGCAAGTAAGGGGGGAGCTCCAGGGAGGTGGAGGAGATGCACGCTGTGCCATATTTCCGGGGAAAAATTAATATATATAATATATAAGTAAGAGTGTCTTATTTTCGGGGAAACAGGGTATGTGACCACAGAGGAGAGGTCCTGAAGATGAGAGTAGATAATAAGGGTTGAGGGTGGAAGGAGGTCCTTGGCATAGTAGAGGCTACATGCCTCTATAGGAAGGGGCTTTGAATTCTTGTAGAATTTGGCAGCAAGCAGAAGGACTGACAAAGAGGAGCTGTGAAATGAGGGTTTCAGTTCATTCAATTCTGATTCTAAAATACTCAGGTTATTAATGAGATTATCAGCGACAAACAACTGAGCAGAGAGGAATCGCCATGGCAATCATCTAAACAGCATTGGGTGTTGTTATCTGTTGCTTTGGATGTCTCCAAGCATCATGAGAGTATATTTGTCTCAGCAATTATGTGCTGAAACTCAGATTCATAGTCAGGAAATGGCTACATTGTTTTCAGACAAAGAAGACACTTATTAGCAACTAAAAGCGCATCGAATCATTCATAGCTAATAGCTATTCATAGCTAATAGCTAATTTAAAATTCCTCCAGACTGCGTTCAGACCTAGTGATTGCAGGACGATTGCGCTTTCAGTTGTAGCACCCCGCAATCACTGGTGTTCAGCCCATGGGAAGCGATTTACATTCAATAGAGTGAAATCACTGTCGCAGCTCCCTCACAGAACCAATGTTGGGCTCCTGGAAGCATTCTGCAGATGTTTACAATCATATATACATGGAGTCCACTTTAATTTTTGAACCGGTTCATAAATCAGAAAAAACTGACAGCCGATCCTAAGTTTAACGCCGTGACGCAGATCACACTCAGTGCATGCCCATCACCGGTCAATCCAATCTGAAGTAAGATCTGCGTCACTGTGTTGAATTTTGGATCTGTTTTCATTGGTGTGACTCAGGCGTTAGGCGTGGTGAATATATTGAATCTGCCTCAGAGAAGTAATTCCTGCACCTGGCCATAGGGGTTCAAAGAATTATAGGTTCTTTTTAAATCAAACTGGGGCTTGTAGTTCTACATCAGAGAAAATTGCTAGAACCCTCTAGACTACTGTTTAGCAACCTGTGGTACCAGGAGGTACGTGCCTCAAGTTGAAGGGGTTCACATCTTCTGGAACACACCAACAGGGGCGGGGTGGGGTGTGAGGGGTATAGTATAATATTGTAAATGTGAAACCTTATACTTTCTTGATTTAAAAGTGCTACAAGGCCCATAACCTGCTTATTTTGATAACATGTATAATTTATCCTCTCTTTGGGGGGATACTCTGTTCAAACTTTCTGTTGCTACTTTGGCTGAAAAAGGGTAAAACTGACATACAGGCAAAAAAATCAAAACTTAGTAAATTCCTCCCCTAAAGCCCCTCTCTGGCAATCATTGACACAAGCTTATTGATAGGTATTAACGCTATGCTGATGTTTGGAATAACAGGCAGATTCTGCAGTCTTAAACGTACATGGCAGTGGCCATCTTGCCACACACATGAGAGATCTGCTAAAAAAAGTAGTAAGCTGGATGCTTTTTTTGGCTGCTGCAGCCATAGAGATGCATTGTAACAGCTTTCACAGTTTACTTTTGCTACATTAGCTGTTTATTCAGTGTTTGTGTGTGTGAAAAATGACAGACAAGCTTCTCCTTGTTTCTGAGGCATATATCTCTCTTAATTTGATGTGAATTGCTGCTGGTACAGCACCCTCCTAATTCTAGTGTAAGCAAAATCAGGAGTGTGGCAAGATGGCTGCCCCCATGTAATTGAAGAGTGAATAATCTTTATGCCATTCCACAACATCTGCATGTTAAGGCCTCTCACACTGCTTATGTGAGGGATAATAAGAGGGGAAGCAATTTAATAAACTTTCTTTTTTCAAAGCACCACTGCTCTAGAGAACATGCTTCACTTGTGAAGCTCAAAATGGCTTGTTGCGAAAGACCTTCAAATAAATATTTTTCAAAGTGATGAATCCATGTTCCTAAACTCACAGAAGTGCAGCCCCACCAATCAGTGTCTTGTCAGAACTGAAGTATTCGGTAAGAGGACCGGGGGCTTGGAAAAATGCTCATAAGGACCTATTAGGTGGGGTTCTGTTGTGGGGCCAAGGAGCAACGTTAGAAATGGACACAAAGGAGCTTTTCATCAAATAACTAAAGGCATTTTGTTCTTTTCAATGTTCAATATATTTTAAAAACATGCAACATAAGTGTATACCAGGGTAGAATAGTTACTATTTATTATTTAAATTAAAACTTTAAGGTATGAATAAGCATGAACAAGTCTAAGCAGGGCTGGATTAAAAGGATAGTGAACCAGGTCTAATGCCCTGGGCCTCCACTATAAGACCAGTGATTGATCAACAGCTACTTACAGGGGCATCCACTAGACTTTCTGCCCAGGGGCCTCCGCTACACTTAATCCAGAGTGTAAGATAATCTTCAAACCCCAAATTAACGACCCTTTAATTGACTTGACTTGGCTTGGCTTCTTATTGGGTCACCAGCCAAGGATGCCAAATCATTGATCCTTGTAGCACCACATACACCTTCAATCTCCCATACTGCCTGAGGCAGTATCTATTAATGGGGTAATATGCCAGGGGAGGTTTCTAGTCCTCAGAACCACTGTCTGTCTGGCCGAAGTATCAGAAAAACTGCAAAACAGTTTTATAATGCTCCTTCAGACATACAAATATAGAGCAGATTGTCAGCACTTAATCACTGTAAACAGAACTTTTCAGTCTCTGTCATTGAGTCAAGCACAACGAGGCCCTCTTACATCAATGGCACCTCTCCATTTTCAGATCAACAGAGCCTCCAGACCAAGGCTACTTGACATTGACCAGCAATGTTTCTGCATCTCTGGCCTGTCCCCTTTCTATAACCCACGTGCCCATGTCTTTGTGCATCTGCACTTACACAAGCTTATCAATCATCATGAACAAGGCAGGCCTTTAGGGTGTGCAACCTGTGTGGCCACACAGACAGCCACCCAGCCTCCAGGGGTGCTTGCTAAAGCCTACAACACTCACTTCTGCTTTTCAGGCGCTCAATGGGGGCTCAACAGCTACATGTTGTGGGAGGAGTCAGAGGATGCTGCTGTCAGCAGAAGTTGAAATGTCCTCCTTTACCTTCCCCCAGCTTTCTCTGTGTTCCTGCCCGAATTATAGTTATGGAGCAAATAAGGCAATTGCCTGACCCTGTCACAGTCAGGGCCATTTCTTGCCCAGTGCATTAGTTACCAATACACACTAGCAACCTGCCACGCAAATATAACACAGACGTCATGTGACAGCCTGTGTCATACCATGGAGCAGCACAAATGCCGGAGAACCTTATACAGCATGCCTAATTCTGCACGCTCTGCAGTAGCTCCCGTGCACCACCCATGCCCAAGAGCCCATCCATGCCCATGAGCCCACCACTTCGCCCATAGCAATTATTAACATTTTTACAGAGTGGCAATAAAAAAATATGGAGGCGTGGAGTTGGTCTGACATTTAACAGTAGCTCTGTCAATTTGGGAATGAATGAAGACCCTGTTCTATTTTTGGGGAAACACAGTAGTAGAAGAAAGGAGTCTCCTTTTGTTATCTTGCATGTTTAGGGAGATTTTAGGTTTTATTAGTTTATTTTTTTTACAGATGTCAGTTGCATATTCTTTATTGCTGTTTTTTGGGGTATTGTAAACCCCTTCTATTTAGTTTTCTGTGAGTAGAAAATCTAAGTAAGCCATCCTAAGCCAGCTTAAGGGTTACAGTATCTTTGGTGTCTGTGGTTGGCAACTTCCACAAATTCATTACATGACTGTGGAAGAAATGTACAGTAACTTTTTAAACAGAACGATGAAAAAAATGAATGTCCTAGAGATGACAGGCTGTTAGGCTTTCTTTAGAACAATCCCTTTTCTCTTCTTTTTCTCTTGTGACATCTTGATTTTACGGCCTGTTCCCTGCGCATTGTGAGCTTGTCAGGAGCCTCTGAGCGGCTCCTTAATTCCTATTCTTTCTGATGTGCTTTCACCCCCTGTTAGGTGAAATGCCTCCTGAAGTGACAGTCCATGATAAGAAGCAGAGGGACAGAGACAGCCCAGGGCTCTTAGGCTGATTTATTTGGACGGAAAAAGAATCTGGACTGTCAAAAACAGATATAAGGGGCCAGGGGAGCCAGACTATCACTACATTAATTATTATTACTCCAAAATGACATTTGATTTATTAAATCAGGACTAGTCAAATTAAATGGCCTGCAGCATAGACCTTTGCATAAACAACAGTTTACATCCTAAATGTACCCTTTATACCTATGTTGTCTGAAAAGCATTTTTTTGGGTGGGTTAAATTTTTTTCAGGAGGGGGTTACCACTATGTCCTGCTTTTTTTTGGACAATTCATAAAGACCTAAAGAATAAAAAAGTTGCCAGCATCCAAAGCTGGACCGACTTGACACAGGGTGATATACACATGAAACGCGCCACTGATGGTGCTCTATATCTACTGGATATGCGTCATGTATGGTTTAAATTATGCTTTATAACTTGGTTCTTTAAAAGCACTGGGAACTTCTATTGTTTACATTTTCTTTACCAATTGAATATTCCTGTTGCAACAGGTACCACATATGCTTCCCTCCTCCTACCTTAAAGTGGACCAAATCGCACCCTGGCGTCTATGAGACTCCAGGGTAGGCATACTCGCTCCTGCCGGGGCATCCAGATTCACTGTGTAAAGCCCCTGAGGTCTCCCAGAAACTCATCTTCTTTTCCAGTCCAATGGCGCATGCGTGAACAGCCGCCACATCTGCTACCCCTTTAGCAGAACGCATGCTCGGCGCCAGACATTTGTGAATGGATAATGTGGGCATGCTCCCTGTTAAAGGGTAGTGCGGGATGTGTCTGCCACTCGCTTTAGACAAGCTCTTGGACAAAGGGACGGGAAGGGATCCGAGCGAGCTGACTGTACGAGAGACTGCGCATGGGAAGGACGTGTGAGATCGGGCGATCTATGGGGTTTCACACAGCAAGGCATGCCCGATTGGGGTGCCCCAGGGGCAAGGACCTAAACCCAGGATAGTCAAAATCCTGGGTTTTGGTCCACTATAACTAAGGGTCAAAATCAACACCTGTTATTCCACAGAATGAATGACTTATTTTGAAGCCACATCAATTAATGTTTCAATTACTCAGAATGAGCACCACACATGTCCTAATTAGGTGCTGCTCAACTCTCTCCCCAAAGGCCCCCAACAGTCCATGTTCCATTTTCCCAAGGATTTCAGAAGGAAATGTGTATTGTGCATTTTCTTTCTGAAATTCAGGGGAAATAGTTCTGATGAAGAACATACTTTGATTAAAAAGTTGATTAGCGCGGGAAAATATATAGAGAAGTGCAGCAAATTAAGGGTAACCAAACTTTGAAGGGTACCTACTTTTGGATAGAGAGCTTTAGCACGCCATTGGAGTATGTGGAGTGTGCATGCAGAAACTATGGTTGCAAAGTCAGATCTCGGCACCAGTTGTTGTTTCCTACTGAAGTAGGCCAGAAGCACTGTTATGGACAACAGGTGACTATAGCTTTAGTTTTTTTGTCCCCCAGATTCTGCGCTTATCTAGCATTTATTTTTTTCCTTATGTTAGCAAATTTGTGTTTTATGGAATCAGTTCTCACTGCCTGCAATCTGTTGCTATTGGCAACTGTACATCAAGCCTGTACACTAAGATCTAAAAGAAGAGAGAAATGAGTCCTGTACACACATAACACTGCTGCTAGATATGTGAGCTCCCTCACCGGAGAAATGGCCATAATAGCAGTGTTTTGTGTGTACAGGGATCACGCCTATCCTCTTGTAGATCTTGGTGTACAGACTTGGCTTATGGTTACTTATAGAAACAGATTGCAGGTAATGAAAACTGCTCCCATAAAAAAAGCATTTGCTAACATAAGAAGAAATTAAAAAAAATTCTACATAAGCTTCGAACCTTGAGGACACCCTATTGGCAAACACTTGCTATACATTATACTTGCTATATACAAATGCTATCATAAGTGGACTTTCCCATAAAAGAGGGACAACGTCCAAGCATTATACTATACTATACTGGGTTTTGTTCTCCTCTTGGAACACCTGGTGTTTGTTTCCCTTGGGATCGCCTGTAAACTCACCTGTTCCCACAGCGCATGAATGGGCCACTTAGCCAATCAACAGCGCTCATCCCTTTCAGATTTCCTTTACCACACTGAGCAGCAAGGAAATCTGAATGGAGCGAGTACCCCTGGGCATCCCTGCCCACCTTTAGCTGTGGGTGTGCCCATGTCAGCCATTCAAAGAGGCCCTGCACAAGTGCACGACTAACTAGAGGTATAGCGGTGATGCAGCCATGACACCAAGATGCGGCTAGGGCGATCCCCAGGTTCTCACACATCGGGACATCCTAATTGTCCCATAAAGTGGTACACCACTCCCATAATAGACTCAAGGGAGATGTTGTTCCTTTTTAAAGTGGACCAAAACCCACACCAATCAGTCCGAGGAATCTATAAGATTGCCGGGCCAATCGATTTTCCCCCACGGGGCATCCAAAATTAGGATTGTGTGAAACCCCCCAAGTCGCCCCATTCGCTTACTTTGTTTCCCGGTCCAACGGCGCATGCGTGAGCCACGGCTGCATCCCCACTATCTCTCTAGCAGGGCGCGTGGCCGTGGCAGGCATTTGTGATCGGCCGGCGAGGGCACACTCCCTGTTAGAGGGAAGCCGGGGATGCGCCCATTAGCGCACTTGGAGTCACTGCACTTAGATGAAGCATTAGACGTTGTGACAGCAGCGGCTCCAAGCGCGCTGATTGGACAAGTGGCCGCGCATGTGCCGTAGGACCGGGAAGAGGTGAGTTGTCTGGCGGGTTTCACGCAGCGCGCGGGGGGGGGGGACCAAAGTATAGTCAAAATCCTGGGTTTTGGTTCATTTTTAATGTTGTTTTTGTCTCCTTACCTCTCATGGCTAGATGCATTGTGAGATGCGTGTTGGCCAGCTTTACGCAAAAATGTGTTTTTGTGATTCTGTGTCACAAGATGATATCTAATTTTTTTAGTCTATGGCAGGCCACCTAGTGAGTGTATGTAAAAGAAGCCTTTGTCAATTTGATTGCAGTATCATAATATCGAGTTGAATGTATATGAGAAATGGGGGGCTATAACCACATTTCAGCTAAGGGTGGAGACATCTGTAGTTTTATGATCATTGTCTATACAGTAGATGCATAGTCCCTTCCTGTGAGAGGTAACAGAGTCCCTCTATCTGAGCCAGCAGAGGGGCTGTGGACTTGTGGTTAATGATTTAAAACAAGAAGCCTAAATGTTCTTTCAGTATAGTAAATATTTACCAGCATTTTTGTCTTCCATCTTTTTCTACAGCTTGCAACAATTGCAGACAGCATTGACCATGTGTTTCCGGTGGTGGGGGGATTTCACTCTTTGCAAGGAGTTATTGATTCAGTAAGTATATATGCTGTATGATTCACATATCAGATATATCATGGTAGCAGATGACACTGTAGCCAGTCTTAGAAATGGCTTCTAATAGCAGCAGCAGTTTGGCACTGCATTTTTCCTGTCCAAATTTTGCACGCCAGCTGAGAACTGCGTTTCCTTTTAGATCCTGAAGAAGTCGTGCATTGAGATTCTGGCAGCGGAGCCATCCAGCGTCTGTGCCGGAGGTGAGTCAAAACTTACCACAGGAATGACAGGCCCTGTAAGGCCATTGCTGGAGAGACATTAGAGCTCATACTTGGCCCTAAAGAGGATTTTTTATGTGTTCTTTGTTCATTTTTTAGTAAGAATGTTTCTGTTTAGGTCTTATAAAAATACTTATTTACAATGGATATCTATATAAGCAAGAATTGAAGTCCAGCATCAAACAGAGAAACAAGCAGATATCCCGTCACCCCTCCCCCGATGTTAAGAATATAAATAAAAACGTAGGCCCTAATGTATTCCTGCATCTATGTGTTTAATGACATTTCTGTTACATCTGACTCATAATACTGTGTGTATTATATGCATTGTTGTCATTTTTGTATTATAAGTCATGGCCAGCCTTTGGGGTGTGCGGAGCCCAGGAGACACCTTTCATGCACTTCTGGAGAAGGGAAGCTCTTGTTACATATCCCTACAAGTTTCTCCCTTTCCTTATCCACCCTTTTTCTTTCACACTACCTCTCATTTCCACATTTGCTCCTAATTATTTACTCCACTACTTTCCTTTTATACCTTCCCTCTATCCCCCTATGCACATCTTCATCTTTCCATATTCCCTCCTGCTTACTCTCTTTTCTGCATTCCCTCCTTCATTCTACTTTCCATATTCCCTCCATTTCTCTTTTGTTTCTACATTCTCTTCTTAATTCCTTTCTCTGTGTTCCATCCGTCTCATTCTTTTCCACATCCCCTCCTTCTTTCTCTTTTCCATATTCCCTTCTTCTCTCGTGTTGCCACACCCCCGCAATTTATTTTCCACATTCCCTTCATATTTTACTGTTCCACATTCCCTACTTCTCTCTCTTTTTTAACTCTCCATCCTCTCACTTTTCCACATCCTCTCCTTCTCTCTTTCAACATTTTCTCCTCCCTCTTTCTTTTCTGCATATCCACCTCTCTCTCACACACACCCTTCTCTTTCTTTTACACATTCCCTCTTTCTCTCCATATTTCTTCCACATTCACTCCTTCTATCTATCTCTTTAGCACATTCCCTCCTTCTTTCTGTTTTCAACATTCATTCCTTGTTTCTCTCTCTTCCACATGCCCTCCTGCTCGCTTCCTTTCACATTCCTTTCTTCTCTCTCTCTTCTCTCTTTCACATTCCTTTCTTTGCTGTCTCTATTTTCCCCATCTCGGTTTTTGTGTCTTTACCATTCTTTTCTGTTTTTTCTGTTTACAATGCTTCATTCTTTTCTTTGTCTTACTCCTTACTGTGTTCTCCCTCTGTGATTTCTTGTACTTTCCCTCCATCTCTTTCATCCCTTTCTCTCCCTTCTCCATCTATCTCCTCTTATAGATTTCAGGGAGTTGGTTTTGGTCCTCTTTAAAGTGGAGCAAAACCTGGGAACTTGACTTTCTCTGGTTCTGTTCCGTGTTGGGATGCCCACTGTTTGAAACCCCCCAGAACGCCAAGTAAAACTCTCCTCGCTCTTAAAGGCTCGTGCATGGGTTCTCATTCAATCAGAGCCCTTTGCCTTGACTACGTCATTTGATTGAATTCAATAGAGAGCGCATGCTGCCTCATCCCCCATATTCCCCGGTGCCACGCATGTTCACACGCCAGACTGTCTGAAAGGCTGGGACGGCCGGCGATGCAGGGGATGGGGCAGCACGCACTCCCTATTGTAAACAATCAGAGCTATTTTTTGGCTTGACTGAGGGGGCGAGAGTCTACGCATTCGCCCAATAAGACGCACAATAAGCCACCCCCCCCCCCACACTTTTAGGGAAAAAATAGTGTGTCTTATAGGGTGAAAAATATGGTATATTATTGTTTTTGTTGAACCTCCTCTCCCCTACCCTGTCTCAGCACAAGACGAGGGTGGCAGTGCAGGGGTATTACTTAGTTACACTGGACATTCGCATTAAGTGTGTGAGGTCTATGTGTAACAGTGCCAGCAATTGCAGATGTAGGTTGTATGGTACCAGTAATACATCTTTAGAAGCTTTTTTGTCATCTATACGATGAGTGATGACCAATAAACAATCTCCATTGATGAAACACGTGTGACAGCCAAACGGCACCTTGAACTTGAGCATATTAGGCAGCTCACCATGGTGCATAAGGCGCACTGACTTATTATCATATCGGGGGGGGGGAGCCTGCAGCAATGCCATTTCACTTCTTATCCCCTACCCCATGCTGCTAGCGCTGCCCAAATTGAATCCAAACACTGACCTTTTCAAGCCCTTCTTTCCATCTTGTCAGAACGAGAGAGGGACAGAATGACAATAAGCGAGGCAGAAAGGGACGAGGATTGCGATTAGGTGTTTGTAACGCAACATCAGACCAAATTGATTAAGGCAAAATAGATTTCTTCTCCTGAAAAAAAAGATAATGAATAAAAAAAAATATGATCACATCTGTAATACACAATGTAAAAAACAGCTCAACATTTTTGGTGGCAGTGAGCTTTGTAAACTATTTTCTGTTATTAAATAAAACGTGTTTATTGAATTAAAGTAGAATCTTAGAATAGTACTGAATCTTTTTTGTAGGGGATAGATACTATTACTATTAAATTATTATTATTATTATTATTATTAATAATAATAATACATAATATATAGCTTGATGCAGTGTATTGATGTATAAAACACACTTTGTTAGTTGTTTATTCTATTATCTGAATTAAAGGAGCTTACACTCCATGTGGCAACTCTTCCTTCATGTTCTATTTTGTGTACCTAAAAGTAGAGCAACACCCGTGTGGGCATGGGTGTTGGTACCACCACTATAAGACAGTATGCGGGGGGCATACAGAATGCTGGTGCCCCCGCACATATCCCTCCAGTACACCAGTAATTCTTACCTTTAGCCTTGTTCCTAGACAGAAATCCAGCACCATGATTGGCTCCCATCACTCAATGGCGGCGCTCGCTACCCACTGAGTGAGCTCCGGGCAGTCAATCACTGCGCTGGATTTCTGGAGAGGATCGAATAAAAGATAAGGATTATGTGTGTGGGGGGGCTCCAGCATTCTGGATGCCCCCACCCCATACTGTCTTATAACGGCGGTACCAACACCCGTGCCGGCAACGGTCAGTGTGCAGAAGGGGGCTTGTGGCCGGAAGGTGGCAGGTTTTCTTTAGTAAAATAAATTGTTTATTTAAAATAAATGAGACAATTTAAAAGAAATAATAATTTATTTTTTTAGTTTTTTTACTTAAAAAAAATTTTTACTTTTTAAAAATATTTTAAAAAACAGTAAAAAAAATTACAAACAAGACATTTCATGTTAAAGCCTAAACTCTACCGCAAAATAAATATATAGAATTTTCCTGGAAATTCCTGAAAAAATCTTGGTTAAACATGGGGAAAAATGCTGAAAAATTACCTGTCAACAGAAGGTGACAACATTTCTGGGAAATAAAAAGCTGGGAAATAAAAGGATTGAAAGTACCTCTGCATGTTCGGTAATGTTCTGCTCGGGGGACCTTGCGCTTTCAGATTTACCTTGTTCTTTCTTGTTTATATATTGATATTTTAGGAAAAGGTGTTTTTTATTCTGCTTTTGTATACATTTTTTAGCGAAACCCTGTGCAACCAAAGAATTCTTTGAGGGATTACTTCCAGAAAGTTGAGCCCACTACAACAAGCTGTGTACACTTAGAAAGCTTAACAGGTGTACTTTCAGGGAATATATGGTTTGTGGGGGGCATTCCAAATGAAAAGGGTTGTTTTAGTAGAAAAAGCTCAAGGTGAGCACTTTGTCTGCAGAGCTGAAATTTTCAAGTAAAATTATTCTTACGCACACGCTTTACTTTGGGGTGTTTGCCAACTCTTCCCTTGACAGAACCTATGCATGTTGGGTATTGTTCTGTTCGGGGGTGTTGCTTTTTCAGATTTAACTTGTTTTTTCTTGTTTGTATATAGTTTTTTGAGGAAAAAGTGCCTTTGATTCTGTTTTTTTATTCTTTTTTTTAGGGAAACCCTGTGCAACCAAATAATTAATTGAGGGATTACTTCCAGAAAACTGCACCCATGTTAACAAGCCTGGTACGCCTAGAAATCTTGAGGTGTGTACTTCCAGAGAATATATAGTTTATTGGGGTATATGAAATGTAAAGGGTTGTTTTTCTTGAAAAACTGCAATGTGCACATAGCGCCTAGCACAGGTGTATTTTATCTGAAAATCTCCTAAAGCGCTGTTTCAGTTTGGGGGAGTCTCTTGGGCAGGAAAGGGTGTCTACCTATACATATGTGGTACCGCTGTAACCGGGAGAAATGGGGCTTTTACATACAATAAGATTTTATTGACAAACATACATTTTTTTATTACAACAAAACACTTCAAATTGTAAAAAAAAGATTTTTTTTATTTTTTTGCACATATTTTACCCAAAAATATTGGGAATACACCTAAAAATGACAAACAAGACATTTCATGTTAAAGCCCAGACTCTGAAAAAAACAATATACCGGTATAATTTCCCTGGGAAATCCCTGATCAGTTTGGGGTTTTGACCTGGCTACCCTTGACATAGACCAATCTCATATATACTGTAGGTAGGACATTGGCAACTACGGTATGTTTGCTCCCAGCCATAATTATGGGGACTTATCAGGTTTGATCAGGATTTTGAGTTCAAGTACATAAAGGTGCAGAACCGTGCAAGTTGTGTGGCAAAAGGCTGAAATCTGTTGACGTATTAAAAATGTTTCGGGGTCTGCATCAGGAAAGATATTAAGCACGCAGGGAATAATCCAAACAGAGGAGTTCCAAGAGATTACTGTGCTATTCTGTGACCAGAATAATGGTGTAATAGTAGGGGAAAACCTTGCCTTCATGTATACAAGATATAAAGAGATAGAGGACAATCAGCTTACAAGCCCGGTATCCTGGGTGTTGGAATTGTTTATGGACTACGTAATCTATTAGTAGGGAATGATTTGCAATTGTTCCAGTTCTGCTCTTCGGTAATTTTTCTTGGAAGCTCAGATTTTTAAGGACAAGGTTTTGGCTGGCTGTAGGAAGTACGGTCACAGAGAGTTCAGTGTATCAGACTTGTCAGATGTTGCATTGTTTTGTGATTATTAGTAGGGGCACTTCATGGTGTTTATCATGAGTAAGGAAAAAACTGTTGTCATTTTGGACTGTAAATTACTATGGCCATCCATAGACATACATTTAACATTTCTCATGTCCTATGTGACTATTCATTAAGCTAAAAGCATTTATGCTGGCTTAACAAATATGCACTTAAAGTGGACCAAAACCCACATTTATGGTCTCCTAAATTGATCCCCCCATGAAGATTTGCCAATTTTCATTGCTTCACTCTAATCCCAGATAATAGCACCTATTGTAGCTGTAAAGCTCTGCCTCCTCCATTTATTGCCACTGTTTTGTGTGGCAATGATGTCATTGCCACACCTATGCAATGACAGATCACCTGCCATCTCACACCGAGAGACAGCTAAAAAAAACTGTGTTCCAGGACAATTCAATAAGCGAAAATATCCATTTTTAGTTCTACACCCTAAGAAGGGAGTATCGGCAGGGGCTTTGTCCAAATGTATTTCCTGAGTTCAGTGGGTTTTGGAATCTATGATTCCAGGGGCACTTGATTCCCTCCCCCCAGGGCATCCAGATTCGGGATGCCCCGCTGTGTGTAACCCACCAAGTGCCCGGTAAACTCACCTCTTCCCCCGCTCCAACGGCGCATGCGTGAGCAGCAGCCACTGCGTGCTATCTCAGGGTAGGGCACGCACCCACGCCAGACATTTTTGAATGGCCGGCATGGACACTCTCCCTGTTAGCGGGTAGCGGGGGAAGCGCTCGGGTCTGCTTTTTTAAACGATTCCTTAGATGAAGGGGCGGGATCCAGTTAAGGTGATCGGGGTGCCCCGGGGCAGGGATCAAAACCCAGGTTAGTCAAAATCCAAAGTTTTGGTCCACTTTAAGAGTTAAAGGGCAAGTCCACTTTCGATGAAATCTTTGGAAATATATAATTTTTTGTGCCGGAAGGATGTCCTGAAGGTCCTGAGCTGATCTACTATTTTTTATTTTTTCCATTTTTAGAAAAAGTTTGTTTTAAGGAAGCAGTTTGCACTACCTGCAATCAACCATTAGAGAAGTGAGCCCTGTACACACTGAACAATGCTGCTATGGCGACATGCTCAGCAGCAGTGTTCTATGTGTGCAGGGCTCAGTCCTCTTGTTTTACAGACTTTCGGCCTTATTTATCAAGGGCTAGCGCCAGGTAGTGTCTGACGAGCGCCAGGTACCGCCAGCTAACGGCGGCTACCGAATCAAGTACGCCCGGCGGCGGTCACAATGACGCATTTATCACGCTAAATGAGGCTAGCGCCGGCGAGAGCGTCAGCTAGCGCGGGATTCATCATGTAGCCGACTGCAACGAACAGCGCCGCTGCTAATCCCATCACAGCGACAGGTATGACCTGTCGCTCCCTGGCGCTCTCCAATGCATTTCAATGGAGCAATCTTTAAATAATCATAATTAATTGCTATTAATGTTTTTTTTTTTTTTTTTTTAATGTCAAAAATTCTGTGACCACTTCTGCAATGTTAGGATTTTTTTTAAGTAAAAAAAAATAAAAAATAAAAATTGTGCAGAATTGATATTACAGGTCTGATATTCATGTATTCATATTACAAAATGTTTAGAAAAACTTGTATAATTTTTACATAAAAAAAAATGGTTGTTTGGGGGTTAAAAACTACTTTACACACATCGCCGCCAGCGCTCTGGGGTTTAAACAAGGAATTCACAGCGCGAGAAATTTTTGAGCGTGATTTGTTAATGAATCTGCAGCAAGCCGTTCGCTCTGGCCATTCGCTGTCAGGCGCACCCATACAACGCGGAACCTGTGAAACAGCGACTCCTAACCGCGTATTCAACATTACCGCACACCGACTGAGTCGCTGTCAACAAGCAAACCCCGGCCAAGCACAGCGAATACCAGCTGGCGCTGTGAAAATCACGCTACTGGCGCTCATCTGTCGCTACCTGGCGCTATTAATGAATCGGCCTCTTGGTGTACAGTTGCCAATAACAACAGGTTGCAGCAGTGAAAACTGCTTTCACATTTTTTTGGCGCATACATGGACTCTTGTCCAATCAGCACCGTTTTCTTGGAGCTCGGAAACTTTTTGGTGAACACATCTTTGCTTAGCATTCCAAGAACTAATTGCATGACGAGTATCATTTCAATCAGCGTTCACATCTGAAATTCGTGATAGTGCTCCTTTAGGAAAACATTTAAAAAACACAGCATCTTCAGGACAACATTTTGGCACACAAATATATGCAACAGTGGACTTCATTCCCTAATACATTTTTTGCCTTGGCCTCCCTAATGAAAATCTGTTCATGAAAATGTATCCAGACTGTCCCCCAGCCAGCTTACAGCATCCAATCACATCTACAAGTGTTCTCTAAGGCTGTAGCATTACAGAGACAGATCATGGGCAGGGATGGATGCAGCCATTCTTAAATCAACAGTATTGAAATGTTACTATTGTAGGGGGAAGATAATGTGGCAGGGGTAGGGTATGGGGTGGGGTGCCTTGGCTGTGGGGGTACTAAGAGGCTTGGGGAAATCTCAGAAGGCACAGAGTATAGGGGTGTTAGAGGGAGCAGTGCACCCATAGGATAGAGTGAATTTCAGCTACAGGTGAGGGGCTACATCCAACACAGCTGGCCCAAACCTCTGCGGCCTGTCTGGACTTCTCCTTGTGCTCCCTATGGCCAGGCCGTCTCTGGGTACACTAGAGACAGCTCTTTTCCAGATAGTTTTTACAGAATGATGAGTACAAAGGGTAGGGAGAGGGTGTTGATCTAACAAAGCCTATCATGCTGCTTTTTATCTGGGAGAACACTTTTGGACCTATTTTATTGTCCCCGGTGTACATAAAAGCACTGCTCAAAGGTGTTACATTTGCATGGGCCTATTAAGTAATCATTTACTTAATAGTCATTGGAGTTAATTGAGGTTGTTTATGGATTAAATAAGGTATTTATCAGAAGAAGTAATCTGTTATGGCCAGGCCTAAGTGGAGCTTAGATTTTCCTGGAGGAGTTCCTGATGTTGTATAAGTGGGGTCAGGGGCAGACTGGCCATAAGGAGCACAGGGAGTCCACCTCATATGGAGCCTGTGCCAGAATTCACTCATTCTTCTTCTAACTCCTCCTCCACTTCCTGAAACACAAGTTTCCCCCAACCTCTTTCCCTGTCTCCCCAACCCCACTGTACTCAACTAAGAACACTCAAAGGCCATGTTCATGTCCATTTACAGACAATCATTTCCTCTGAGTTATGATTGTGGGGGCGGAATGTCATACCAGCCCCTTCAACAGTATTTGTCCCTACCATGCTAAATCTTCACTACCATCACTTTAAAATGGCCAAATCCACCACTGCTTGTTATCTGTTCTTGCAGAGCTATAGCCTCAGCTGACGAATGCATATGCTGACAGCACATTAGGGGCGAGCAGCTCCTGGGCTGGACGTGGTCTGGCCCGGGCCAGTTAAATCCTAGGCCCCACTCTACCTCTGAGTGAAGCAGAGGACTAGGGTTTGTATGGGTCTTGCATTCCTGCTCTTAAGAGCCAAACCCCACTCCTGCTACTGTATGTGTAGCAATATATTTAGTAGCCAGGGTCTCTCTGTTTCCCTTCCATGATATTATTGCCATAAAGCACAGCTGAAAGCTATATTTAGACCTTGAAGATATTAGTTACTGTAAATCCAGAAATTAGCTTAGGTGTCAATTAAACATTTGCACTATGCTGTTTTGAGAGTAGAAAATGCCTTAAATTGTTTTACCCACCGGATCGACTCAACACCAGTTGTAAAAGTTTTTTTTTTATTTTAGGGGACACAGTAAGTTACATTATCTAGCTGTAGCCGTACAGGTTCCCATGCTGCAGGCTGAGCTTTTTCGTGCATTAAAGTGGAGAAAGTTTAGTAAATAGAATAGAATCACATGGTTGGGGGGTGGCCATGTTGCCACACACCTGACAGTTCTGCTTACACGTGAGAATTAAGGGGGGGGGGGTGCTGTGCCAGCAGCAATTCACACCAAATCGAGAGAGATATGTGCCTCAGAAACAAGGAGAAACTTACCTGTCATTTTTCACACACAAACACTGAATAAACATATAAGAAATCTGTGTGAGGAAAGCTGTTACAATGTATCTCTATGGCCACAGCGGTTTCAAAAGCATCCAGTCAGGGGATACAATGTATTTAGAAGATGTCATCAGCTGTGCAAAGCAATGATGAGTCATTACAGCTGAAGGCTTACTACTTCTGGCTAGAAATAAGAGATGATTACACAGAGCTTTTTGGGCAATTTTGACTAAGGGACTCGTTTTTCAGAATCAGCTCTTTCATGTGTGTGGCAAGATGGCTGCTGCCATGCAGAATCTGCCTGCTATTCCAAACATCCGCATAGTGTTTATCGCTCTCAATACGCTTATGTCACTGATTGCCAGAGAGGGGCTTTAGGGGAGCAATTTACTAAGCTTTTTTTGACTGGAAGCCTGCTTTAAGTATCATCCTCTACAGATGCCTTCTCCCTGCCCCGAGACTGTGCTTAAAAGCCACAGGTTAGAAAAGAAGCATGCAGTATGTGTAAATTGACTCTTCTTCTGATTTCTTTGCCTTAAATTGTCCTTGAAGCATTCTTCCACACTGTAGCTATTATGGGCACCCTGTGGTTATCTCATCATAGGAAAGGTATGGGCAGCATCCTGTTTTTGGATCAGACTGTTTTTCTTTGGTGCTGACTGCACTGTTTTAGTGTTATGCCAGCTCTGCGTCTTTGTGTGAGGCTGAGGAAGATGTGGTTAATGTTGGATTCCTGCTGTATCCTATCAAAATGTAAGATCTGTTCACATTTTAGAAATGTAAATGTAATGATGAGGACAGCCAGATTTCTCAGGTGAAAAATGATGCAGACTTTCCCATCCACCATCATTCCATGTATTTCTACCAAGGCATTTTTTGGTGCTTTGAAGAGGGAATATACAGCATTCCTTAACATCAAACAACTCTTCAGCGCTCTTCATTGGCTTCTTTGCTGCCATAGTTTAATTAGTTATAGTGATTCTGCAGGCAAAGGTAATTGTTACACCATTGTGTCGGGCTACATTCCTAAACTGTTTCCATTTTTTAATTCTAAACTGTTTTCTATTTTTAATTTGAATCAGAAATGTCCGAGATATCGGGTTTACAGGTTTAGCCAATGACATTCTCTTTTTTATCCCATCCCCAATCAGCTCAGCACAGTAGGACAGGCTTTCTGGTCCCTCCTTCCTTCCGGCCCTCCCTCCTCCTCCTTCTTCAGATTCATCACATTGCTGTCAGCGCAAAGCCCGCCCATTATGCTGATTATTATGTAGCATCACACTATTTTCAGAAGAGAAATCATGGGGTGAAAGTGTAAACCTCAATATCTCTGCCGTTTTTTCTTCAATTTAAAAATGGAAAACAGTTAAAGTGGACCAACACCCAGGGGTGATCGGCCCGGGAATCTATAAGATTCCCGGGCCGATCACCTCACTCACCGCGCGACATCCGAGATCGGGATGTCCCGCGGGGTGAAACCCCCCAGAAAACCCCCAAACTCCTTACCTGATCCGCCGCCGCTTCAGCCGCCGCCGCTTCAGCCGCCGCCGCCTCCCGCGCGCCCCTCTAGACGTGTGCATGCCCATGCCGGCCGTCTGTGAATGGCCGGCGCGGGCGCGCACACGCCGAAAGTGACGCGCGGGAGGCGGCGGCGGACGCGCTGTCCTGGATGGCGCTGACACCCGCTTGGACGTCGGCGGGGATTGGACGGCGCGGTCACGTGGGAGCGGGGAGAGGTGAGTTTTTGGGGGTTTCTGGGGGGTTTCAGAGAGCGGGACACCCCCGATCGGGGTGCCCCGCCGAAGTGGACCAAAACCCAGGATAGTCAGAATCCTGGGTGTTGGTCCACTTTAAGGACAGCGCCAAAAGTAGCCTAATGCAATGGTGTAACAATGACATTTGCCTGCAGTAGCACTTTAAGTTAAGCTCCTGAATTTAAAGAATAGGTGCATCTGTAGGTACCAGTGCAACAAAGGGTAAAGTGCCAAGCAGGATATGTCTCTAACGGCCCACCTCTACCAGACAGTCGGCAATAATGTTTGCTAAACCTACCACCTAGCTGATTCTATGGCCTGCTACATGTATCCCATCCACACCAATTTAGGGTTTCACGAGCCCAGTTTTTATTTGGGAAACAACTTTTCCCTGTTTATGGAAATGCAGTTCATCCACACACAGACACTTTTTGGTTTTAGGGCTAGATAATCCACATAACGTAATTGTATTAGATCCTAATGGGCTAATTCACCATTCTGATGAGATCACATGGCTAGCTGCCATGTCTATGGTCTTAGCAGCTTGTAATACAGCAGAGGTGTGCATTGTGGAAGAAGGGACACTAAATCCAGAATAATAAGGAGAAAGTCTGCCCACGACTTCCTTTCCCTGTGCTAAGGCCCAATTTGGGTAAATTATCCAGATGTCCCACTGTCGGTGTAACAGTCCCACTTTGAGGCATTTTGTCCCACTGTCACCCAAAAATGGAAATGCTAATGGAAAATAAGGTTCCACATACAAATAATTTTGAAAAGATAATAAAAGAAAGTCAACCCCATTGATGTGTATATTTTACATTAATGCACTTGTTTTAAAAAATAAAATAATAATATAATAAATAAGGGAATGGCTTCACCCAGTAAGATGTCTCTGGTAAGCAGAGATGATTTCCTTGATAGACACTCTAACAAATTATGTTAGTACAGAAAAACTACTATAACCAGAAGTAAAAATAAAACCAGTGATGAGCAGTAAAGGTTAAACATACACAGAATTTAAATACATAAAGGGCTCAAGTGCACCACAAGCCAGTACTTCCAGCCCTAGGGATGGATGAAAGCGCTTCCCAGGGTCATCCCCTCAGTGGGTAAACCCACGGTTCACTGTATACTTAACTCGATCCAGTGAACCCACAGTGTATGCAAAGGCCTTCTTCAGCATCCCCTGCACCCCTCCATCCCCTGCATGCCCCCACATCAGGCATATCTGAATGATGAAGGAAGCCAACACATGCAATAGGGAAGTGGGGATTGGTGTGAGTTAACAAGTGAACCAGGGGTTTCACAGACAGCGGCATCCCAAATCCAGATGCCCATGTAAAACAGCCCAAAATCTAGGCGTGGTGGAAAAAGTACCCTTTATCCAAGATTTTATTTTTTTAAAAGACCTCTTATTCTTGCTATGGCTCATCCTGCGGACACTCACGTCCCCTCCACACTGATGACCCATTTTCTTCCCTTATGTCCAGAAGTGATCCTCTTCCCTCATGGTTCCCTTTTCTCTCCCCTGGACGTAATTCTCCCTCCGCCGCACAGGCATGGTCCCCTCCCCCACATACATACACTTCCCCATCACCTCTGGGCATGAACCCCTCCCATGCCCACTGACCAAAGCCTGTTTATTCTCTTTCTTTGACTAGAAGCATGTACAAACACCTCCCACTGCCATCACTAACTTCAGTTCATCCCAAAACACCACATCATGTATACACATTTCCTTAGTGAATAAGACGGATTCTGCTGTAAACATCCTACAGTACTTATTAGGGATGAGTGAATCGATCCGGACGAACCCGGATTCGATCCGAATTTCAGGAAAAATTCGATTCGGATCGAATCCGAATTTCCCCGCGATTCGATCGCTCGAAGTTTTCCTTTAACATCCATTCATTTACATTACAGGCATTCTAAGATGGCGGACGGGACATGTCCAGACATGTAAGCTGGGGCAGTGTATGCTGGGACAGTCACATGCAGCCTATCAGCAGCCAGCAAGCCCGGTGACGTCACAGCGGTATTTAAGGCCGGCCATCTTGCTTTCCTGCGTCATTTCTCTATTGCATTCGTGAGAGACAGAACGCTGTGTAGCTGAGGGAGAGACAGTTAGACAGTTAGACAGACAGGGACAGGCTGGAGACAGGCAGGAGACAGACAGGAGACAGACAGAAAGTCAGCGGAAAACAGGGAAAGGAATGGAAAATCGGAGGCTGTCAGTTTTTTTTTTTTTTTCATCCAGCCTGACAGGCTTTGTTAGCGTTTTCAGGCTGCTTATACTAACTAACTGTGCATATATACTGAACTGATCTTAAGTCTGCTGTGAGGCATCCCATTCTGTGACTAAAGCAGCCTCTGTTTAAGACCATATAAGCATTTGCTCTTATTATATTTGAAATTAGCCTGATAAAGACACTTTTGCTGGGCATAGTACTACTGGATCTTTTTTGGGGGCATCCCATTCTGTGACTAAAGCAGCCTCTGTTTAAGACCATATAACCATTTGCTCTTATTATATTTGAAATTAGCCTGATAAAGACACTTTTGCTGGGCATAGCACTACTTGTCCCTGCCAGGGCATCCCATTCTGTGACTAAAGCAGCCTCTGTTTAAGACCATATAAGCATTTGCTCTTATTATATTTGAAATTAGCCTGATAAAGACACTTTTGCTGGGCATAGTACTACTGGATCTTTTTTGGGGGCATCCCATTCTGTGACTAAAGCAGCCTCTGTTTAAGACCATATAAGCATTTGCTCTTATTATATTTGAAATTAGGCCTGATAAAGACACTTTTGCTGGGCATAGCACTACTTGTCCCTGCCAGGGCATCCCATTCTGTGACTAAAGCAGCCTCTGTTTAAGACCATATAAGCATTTGCTCTTATTATATTTGAAATTAGCCTGATAAAGACACTTTTGCTGGGCATAGTACTACTGGATCTTTTTTGGGGGCATCCCATTCTGTGACTAAAGCAGCCTCTGTTTAAGACCATATAAGCATTTGCTCTTATTATATTTGAAATTAGGCCTGATAAAGACACTTTTGCTGGGCATAGCACTACTTGTCCCTGCCAGGGCATCCCATTCTGTGACTAAAGCAGCCTCTGTTTAAGACCATATAAGCATTTGCTCTTATTATATTTGAAATTAGCCTGATAAAGACACTTTTGCTGGGCATAGTACTACTGGATCTTTTTTGGGGGCATCCCATTCTGTGACTAAAGCAGCCTCTGTTTAAGACCATATAAGCATTTGCTCTTATTATATTTGAAATTAGCCTGATAAAGACACTTTTGCTGGGCATAGCACTACTTGTCCCTGCCAGGGCATCCCATTCTGTGACTAAAGCAGCCTCTGTTTAAGACCATATAAGCATTTGCTCTTATTATATTTGAAATTAGGCCTGATAAAGACACTTTTGCTGGGCATAGCACTACTTGTCCCTGCCAGGGCATCCCATTCTGTGACTAAAGTAGCCTCTGTTTAAGACCATATAAGCATTTGCTCTTATTATATTTGAAATTAGCCTGATAAAGACACTTTTGCTGGGCATAGTACTACTGGATCTTTTTTGGGGGCATCCCATTCTGTGACTAAAGCAGCCTCTGTTTAAGACCATATAAGCATTTGCTCTTATTATATTTGAAATTAGCCTGATAAAGACACTTTTGCTGGGCATAGTACTACTGGATCTTTTTTGGGGGCATCCCATTCTGTGACTAAAGCAGCCTCTGTTTAAGACCATATAACCATTTGCTCTTATTATATTTATATTATAAGACACTTTTGCTGGGCATAGGCTTACTGCTGCCTGCCAGGTGCACTTCTGTTGAGGCATCCCATTCTGTAACATAGCATACCCCTCTTTATTTACACTAAGCAGCTCTCTTATTTACACTAAGCAGGCCTGTTGGAGGCTGAGTGTTACTGCTCACTTTTGGTGTGCATTATATTCTGTTTCATATAGACCCACCGCTGCCCGGGGATCTTAAAATATCACCTACTACCACGCCAGTTAGACTATGTCGGGCAGACAAGTGCCTGGAAGTGAAAAGAGGAGTGGCAGAGGCCAAGATTCCGCAGGCAGAGCTCGCATCAGACTGGGGGCCAGTAGCAGCAGGAGTCACGCTGAGAGACCTAATCTGCCAGTATCTGCTAGCGGTCGGGTCTCCACCAGTAACGCATCTGCCGTGGTAGATTGGTTGACGCGCTCATCAACAACATCATCACAACTTACGTCTGAGACCCCCAGTCTAGGGTCGGTAGGTTCCTCTGACACAACCCTGAGTTGGCATGCCCCGAGAGCAGTCCCTGTCCTCCCATTGCCTCTGTCCTACGCCGTTCCCTCCCCCTGCGACGTATCCTATGCTTTGGGTTCAGCTCCACTCTTTAGTGAGGAGGACGATCAGATACAGGAGGACAGTCAGCAGCTACTGCCCAGCCAAGAAATGGAGGTGGCTTCTTTAGCTAGGCAGACAAATAGTGATGTGGACAGTGTCGTGGGTGCTGCGAGCGTTCCAGCTCCTGCGCCAGACACTGTTGACGAATCCACGAACATCAGTGACGTACAGCCACAACTCGGTGATGATGATGATGATGACGATGAAGCCGATCGCACTTGGGAGCCGGGTGATGAAGGGGCTTCATCGTCATCATCAGGAGAAGAGGGGCGCAGGTTGCCCCGGAGTCAGCAGCTGAGGCAGCAAGGTGGTAGCAGTCAGCATGGGGGCACAATTCCAAAGGCTGGAGCCGGCCGGGGCCGGGGCCGGGGTAGAGCACCTGCTGTGCGGCAGTCTACCTTATCGGGAGGTAGTGGAGCAGGGGTTCCTGGAGTTGGCAACAGCAGCAGTGAATCAGTGAGGCCAGGGGGTGGGAAAAGTAGCTACTCGGCAGTGTGGCAGTTTTTCCTGAGGCATCCGCAGGAGGGTAACATGGCCACATGCAAGATATGTAGGCAAAAGGTGAAGCGTGGCCAGGGTCCAAATGTTGGCACCACGGCCCTGCGTCAACATATGATGCGTCACCATAAAACGACCTGGGAGAACCGAGGCTCCCAAGGGGTGGTCCAGTCTGCTTCCTCACCAAGTGAGCTCCCAATTTCTGCCAGCCAAGGCTCCAGCACCTCAGCCGAAGGCAGCTGTGCGTCATACCCATCCTCTGTCGCTCCTGCTCCTCCTCCTCCAAGTCATGCATCCCGCCAGCAATCCATCAGCGAAGCCATGTCCAAGAGACAGCAGTATGCGCCCACTCATCCTACGGCGCAGAAGCTGAATGTGCTCCTGTCCAAGTTGCTGGTGCTGCAGTCGCTCCCTTTTCAGGTGGTGGAATCTGCACCTTTCAGAGAACTGATGGCTTGTGCCGAGCCGAGGTGGAGAGTCCCAAGCCGTCATTTCTTTGCCAAGAAGGCAGTACCAGCGCTGCACACTTTTGTTGAACAGAAGGTGGGCCAGTCCTTGAGCCTGTCGGTGTGTAGCAAAATACATGGCAGCGCCGACATCTGGAGCTGTAACTACGGTCAGGGGCAGTACATGTCGTTTACGGCCCACTGGGTGAATGTGGTCCCTTTGCAGCAGCAACTTGGACAGGTCACGCCGCTTCGGCCTCCGCGCTCTCTGCCCATTGGGCCTGTGACACCGTGCGACTCGGCCTCCTCATCCTCCGCCATCTCCTCACCCTCCACTGTAGGCTCAAGTCTCAGTGCCCCTCCAGTCTACCATGTGTGCAGGGCACGGAGGTGTCACGCAGTGCTTCACATGGTTTGTCTTGGCGAACGGAGTCACACAGGGGAGGAACTGCTTAAATGTATTCATCAGGAAATCCAAACATGGCTTACTCCGAGAAAACTTAAAATGGGAATCATGGTTACCGACAATGGGAAGAACATTTTGTCTGCGCTGCGCCAAGGAAGCCTGACCCATGCCCCCTGCATGGCTCACGTCTTCAATCTGGTTGTCAAGCGGTTTCTGAAGTGTTCCCCCCATCTGCAGGACATCCTAACAACTTCAAGGAAACTTTGCATGCACTTCAGCCACTCCTACACCGCCAAACACACCCTTCTTGAGCTACAGCGTCAGAATGGTATCCCCCAACATAGTCTGATTTGCGATGTTTCCACCCGTTGGAATTCCACCCTTCACATGTTGGACCGATTATATGAACAGAGAAAAGCCATCACGGATTTCCTGATGATCCAAGCAGATAGGGGGACTCCCCTGTGTAACTTCAATGTCAACCAGTGGCAGCTCATACGTGACACCTGCCATTTGCTCAGGCCCTTTGAGGAAGCCACTTTATTTGTCAGTCGGCAGGATTACGGGATGAACGACGTGATTCCACTGCTTCATGTACTACAGCACATGTTGGAAACCATGGCTGGTCAGGGCACTGGAGACATGGTGTTTACATCTTACGGCCACATGAACCCCGTTGGAGCTGAACTGGAGGAGGAGGAGGAAGAGGAGGAGGAGGAGTTGCCCAGCGAAACACAGTTTAGGCTTGGCGAAATGGCTGGTTTATCTAGTCAGCGGACAGGAGAGGAGGAGCAGGAGCAGCCAGAGGAGCTAGAGGTTTTTGAGGAAGGCGAGACAGAGGACCCGGGCACACCGTGGCAGTATGCAGTGGAGATGGAGACAGGTAGTCCATCCGAGTCACTTGCGCAAATGGCACGAAGCATGCTCACGTGCTTGCGTAGTGACCCCAGAATTGTTTCCATCTGTCGGCGGGATGACTTCTGGCTGTCCACCTTATTGGACCCTCGCTTCCGGCACAAAATGGGGGCATTTTTTAAACCCACCGAGAGGGAGGACAAACTCAACTACTACAAAGACATTCTACGTAGGCAGTTGGCCGATGCCTATCTGCGCCATGGTCCATACTCTCGCAGGTCTGACTCGAGGGGACCTCTGCGCTCACCTTCCACTGCCATGGCCGCTGGGGGGGTTGGCAGGAGCAGCAGCAGCAGCTCCATCAGCAGCAGCAGCCTCAGTCTTCAGTCGCTAATGAGTAGCTTTCTACACCCGCATAGTGAGGCTACTCATGAGCAGCAGGAAGACCTGGAGCAGGACCTCAACCAGCAGGTCATGTCATACTTTGACATGACCATGCCAACACACCTTGAGGATCCGCTGGACTTCTGGGCAGCCAAACTTGATTTGTGGCCGCAACTAGCAGAGTTTGCCCTGGAAAAGCTGTCCTGCCCGGCAAGTAGCGTGCCATCTGAGCGGGTGTTTAGTGCGGCGGGGGCCATAGTTACGGCGAGGAGAACTCGTCTGTCAACTAAAAATGTGGAGAGACTCACCTTTGTCAAAATGAATCAGGGATGGATCAGCCAGGATTTCCACCCACCAATGCCTGATGCATGCGACTAGATTCAGCATGGTGCCACGTTTTACACTTTCCAAATGGTGCAAAACATATTTATGTCTTTAGGCCATTTTTTGGGCTCCTGCTGCTGCTGCTGCCAACTTCTGCCAACTCCAGGGTGTGATTCATCCAATTGTTGGGCTCCTGAAGCCAACCCCAGTGTCACTTTAAAGTAATATTTGGGCACCTGCTGCTGCTGCTGCTGTCAACTCCTGCCAACTCCAGGGTGTGATTCATCCAATTTTTGGGCTCCTGAAGCCAACTCCAGTGTATATTTGGGCTCCTGCTGCTGCTGCTGCCAACTTCTGCCAACTCCAGGGTGTGATTCATCCAATTTTTGGGCTCCTGAAGCCAACTCCAGTGTATATTTGGGCTCCTGCTGCTGCTGCTGCCAACTTCTGCCAACTCCAGGGTGTGATTCATCCAATTTTTGGGCTCCTGAAGCCAACTCCAGTGTATATTTGGGCTCCTGCTGCTGCTGCTGCCAACTCCAGGGTGTGATTCATCCAATTTTTGGGCTCCTGAGGCCAACCCCAGGGTCTCTTTAATGTAATATTTGGGCTCCTGCTGCTGCTACTGTCAACTCCTGCCAACTCCAGGGTGTGATTCATCCAATTTTTGGGCTCCTGAAGCCAACTCCAGTGTATATTTGGGCTCCTGCTGCTGCTGCTGCCAACTCCAGGGTGTGATTCATCCAATTTTTGGGCTCCTGAAGCCAACTCCAGTGTATATTTGGGCTCCTGCTGCTGCTACTGTCAACTCCTGCCAACTCCAGGGTGTGATTCATCCAATTTTTGGGCTCCTGAAGCCAACTCCAGTGTATATTTGGGCTCCTGCTGCTGCTGCTGCCAACTTCTGCCAACTCCAGGGTGTGATTCATCCAATTTTTGGGCTCCTGAGGCCAACTCCAGTGTATATTTGGGCTCCTGCTGCTGCTGCTGCCAACTTCTGCCAACTCCAGGGTGTGATTCATCCAATTTTTGGGCTCCTGAAGCCAACTCCAGTGTATATTTGGGCTCCTGCTGCTGCTGCTGCCAACTTCTGCCAACTCCAGGGTGTGATTCATCCAATTTTTGGGCTCCTGAAGCCAACTCCAGTGTATATTTGGGCTCCTGCTGCTGCTGTCAACTCCTGCCAACTCCAGGGTGTGATTCATCCAATTTTTGGGCTCCTGAAGCCAACTCCAGTGTATATTTGGGCTCCTGCTGCTGCTACTGTCAACTCCTGCCAACTCCAGGGTGTGATTCATCCAATTTTTGGGCTCCTGAAGCCAACTCCAGTGTATATTTGGGCTCCTGCTGCTGCTGCTGCCAACTTCTGCCAACTCCAGGGTGTGATTCATCCAATTTTTGGGCTCCTGAAGCCAACTCCAGTGTATATTTGGGCTCCTGCTGCTGCTGCTGCCAACTCCAGGGTGTGATTCATCCAATTTTTGGGCTCCTGAGGCCAACCCCAGGGTCTCTTTAATGTAATATTTGGGCTCCTGCTGCTGCTACTGTCAACTCCTGCCAACTCCAGGGTGTGATTCATCCAATTTTTGGGCTCCTGAAGCCAACTCCAGTGTATATTTGGGCTCCTGCTGCTGCTGCTTCCAACTTCTGCCAACTCCAGGGTGTGATTCATCCAATTTTTGGGCTCCTGAAGCCAACTCCAGTGTATATTTGGGCTCCTGCTGCTGCTGCTGCCAACTCCAGGGTGTGATTCATCCAATTTTTGGGCTCCTGAGGCCAACCCCAGGGTCTCTTTAATGTAATATTTGGGCTCCTGCTGCTGCTGCTGCTGTCAACTCCTGCCAACTCCAGGGTGTGATTCATCCAATTTTTGGGCTCCTGAAGCCAACTCCAGTGTATATTTGGGCTCCTGCTGCTGCTACTGTCAACTCCTGCCAACTCCAGGGTGTGATTCACCCAATTTTTGGGCTCCTGAAGCCAACTCCAGTGTATATTTGGGCTCCTGCTGCTGCTGCTGCCAACTTCTGCCAACTCCAGGGTGTGATTCATCCAATTTTTGGGCTCCTGAAGCCAACTCCAGTGTATATTTGGGCTCCTGAAGCCAACTCCAGTGTATATTTGGGCTCCTGCTGCTGCTGCTGCCAACTTCTGCCAACTCCAGGGTGTGATTCATCCAATTTTTGGGCTCCTGAAGCCAACTCCAGTGTATATTTGGGCTCCTGCTGCTGCTGCTGCCAACTTCTGCCAACTCCAGGGTGTGATTCATCCAATTTTTGGGCTCCTGAAGCCAACTCCAGTGTATATTTGGGCTCCTGCTGCTGCTGCTGCCAACTCCAGGGTGTGATTCATCCAATTTTTGGGCTCCTGAGGCCAACCCCAGGGTCTCTTTAATGTAATATTTGGGCTCCTGCTGCTGCTGCTGCTGTCAACTCCTGCCAACTCCAGGGTGTGATTCATCCAATTTTTGGGCTCCTGAAGCCAACTCCAGTGTATATTTGGGCTCCTGCTGCTGCTACTGTCAACTCCTGCCAACTCCAGGGTGTGATTCATCCAATTTTTGGGCTCCTGAAGCCAACTCCAGTGTATATTTGGGCTCCTGCTGCTGCTGCTGCCAACTTCTGCCAACTCCAGGGTGTGATTCATCCAATTTTTGGGCTCCTGAGGCCAACTCCAGTGTATATTTGGGCTCCTGCTGCTGCTGCTGCCAACTCCAGGGTGTGATTCATCCAATTTTTGGGCTCCTGAAGCCAACTCCAGTGTATATTTGGGCTCCTGCTGCTGCTGCTGCCAACTTCTGCCAACTCCAGGGTGTGATTCATCCAATTTTTGGGCTCCTGAAGCCAACTCCAGTGTATATTTGGGCTCCTGCTGCTGCTGCTGCCAACTTCTGCCAACTCCAGGGTGTGATTCATCCAATTTTTGGGCTCCTGAAGCCAACTCCAGTGTATATTTGGGCTCCTGCTGCTGCTGTCAACTCCTGCCAACTCCAGGGTGTGATTCATCCAATTTTTGGCTCCTGAAGCCAACTCCAGTGTATATTTGGGCTCCTGCTGCTGCTACTGTCAACTCCTGCCAACTCCAGGGTGTGATTCATCCAATTTTTGGGCTCCTGAAGCCAACTCCAGTGTATATTTGGGCTCCTGCTGCTGCTGCTGCCAACTCCAGGGTGTGATTCATCCAATTGTTGGGCTCCTGAGGCCAACCCCAGGGTCTCTTTAATGTAATATTTGGGCTCCTGCTGCTGCTACTGTCAACTCCTGCCAACTCCAGGGTGTGATTCATCCAATTTTTGGGCTCCTGAAGCCAACTCCAGTGTATATTTGGGCTCCTGCTGCTGCTGCTGCCAACTCCAGGGTGTGATTCATCCAATTTTTGGGCTCCTGAGGCCAACCCCAGGGTCTCTTTAAAGTAATATTTGGGCTCCTGCTGCTGCTGTCAACTCCTGCCAACTCCAGGGTGTGATTCATCCAATTTTTGGGCTCCTGCTGCTGCCAACTCCAGTGTCTCTTTAAAGCAATGTTTGGGCTCCTTCTGCCCCTCATAGTGATGCCACTTCAACTCTCTGCAATTGTGCCGCTCTGCGATTCTATTAGCGATGCCTCTGATCCGCATGTGATATTTCTTCAAAGTATTATTTAACTAACCCAGCACGCATCCTGTGCGTGTTACAGCAAGGCAGAATGGTTTACAACCCTATTGAGGCTCTAGGAGGCTCAGAAATAGCCGTTTTTAATAGCGATTCGTCGCGAATTTATTCGGGTCGAAACGATTTTTGTCGGAAAATTCGGCGAATCAGTCGAATCGAATTTTTCAAAAGTTCGCTCATCTCTAGTACTTATGATGTGTCTACTATAGGCCGGGTAGTGAAATGAACCATCACATTCTTGCTGCTAGTATTGTATGTATCCAGTAAAAGTACTATATATATATATATATATATATATATATATATATTTATTTATTTATTTATTTATATTTATTTACACATCTTGTCTTTTGCTTACAGAATCATTCCAGGTGGTGGTACGCGGAAACGGCTTCTATCATGCACGAAATATTGATCAAGTTCTGTGCAGCTTCAAACTAAATGACAGCACTATAAGTAAGTTCGCTGTGGTACTTTTCTTATCCATGAATATTTTGTTTATTCTTTATAATTTTCTTTAATTTTAGATTCTTTTTCCAATGATAGGGTCTTTTGTAATACATCTGATCTGGATTACAGGCAGGGTAATGCTTTTATTTTTTGACAACCCCCCCCCCCTACTCCGTCCTGTCTTATCTTTGGCTTTACACAACAGTGAATAAAAGAGATTTCCAGGCATTCACTTTTTTGGATGCTGGCTTGAAGATTTTTGGCAAGTGCCATTACCAATAATTCTTATTTCCACCCCCCCCCCCCCCATTCAATGATAGCTCATCCAAACATTGGTATATACAGTACCAAACATTCAATGGTACAACTTATAGAGATATAATAGACATTTATACATTAGTGTTGGGATAATGTTAAAGAGGCCTCAAAGTTAGATTTTAGCCTCCCTCGATTTTCTCCTTTGGTAAGATTTTCTAACAAAAGAAATTGGCACAAAACTGCCAACTAACTTCACATTGATCATAATGGGACAATCAAAACTAATTGCTAGAATACAAGAAAGTATAATCCTAGGTGGGAAAAATGAAAGTAAGAAAACAACTCACCTGGTCCCAGCACCAAGCACATTCCCTGGAGTCCTGACCAACTTAAGTAACAAGCCTGCACAGGGCACGATGGGACTATGCAGAGTAGAGCCTCGCAGTGGCCACTGGGTCTCTTTATAATGAGAGTATAGATACTGGACAACATCACCGTTCAGCAAATAGTGCTTCTATCCATTAAGTTGCAACTGTCATAGTTAAATAAGCCTTAATTAATATTTCACATTGTAACTATATGAATACCGATTGTTTAATCCATTTAGCTATGGATGATTTGGACATTGTCTGTCCTTTTTAGTTGTAATAGACAAGTGGTTGGTAATCTACTACCCTTACTTCTGCCAGTTTATTAGCCATCAAAACTGTCACACAACGGCACAAAGCTCTTATCTTCACTGATTAATCTGTTCGCTGGTGCTACCTCTAGTAGACATTTGTAGGGTATGATATGCAAATTCTTGGTTTATATTCAGCTCTCCATCTCTGCCATGTTTAGGGTGAAATCAATATCCCAGAGGGAGATCTGTAAACTAGAACTTCTGAAGAGTGCAGTTGATTGGCACTTTATAATTGGCATTACTAAGACACGGGTTTTCCATGCCTTTGTTTAGTAATTGTATTGTGAAAGGGTGGTTCCTGTTTTAAATTAAATTGTTAAGGCTTTCTTGGTAGCAGCTGGTTTCAGGTTATTTGCATTTTATCTTATAAGCTTTGTATAACATCTTAAGGATCTGCTATGTAGGCACACAAATACCATAAAACAGGTGATTTACTTACCATTTTGCACCTTCGAAGCACTATATGTGGCCAGTGACCAGTAGGGTTCTCTGCAGGAATGTGGCGGCAGTGCTGTGCATGTGCAGCTTTTGAACCTCATTGGTCAGTAGTCATGTAGACAGCAGGCTACCTGTGCAGGGGGCTTCCTGTGCTATGGGCACACTAGCCTGTATGATTAGTAAACCTGACTGGTAAACTTGGGAAGATATGGATAACTATCATTGTGCTGACACTCTCTTAGGCCTAAAACTATACTAGCTATACTTACATCACATGTGCAGGTATACCCCCTTTTATTTTATTTTCTCTTGTTTTCTGTAACTTCCTTCTCTATGTTCTGGTTTTTCTTCTAAACCCCGTTGTTGTCTCACAGCTGTCCAGTACCAAGTAACAGTGTCAGATGATTTTTTTTGCCAATCCCAAGACTACTTGACTGTAGCTTAAAAAACTTCAGATGTTTATCTTTAGATGCCCACATGGGACCTGAGCATGGACACTTACAGCTTTATGTTCCACATATTATCACCTTACATTTGTGATGTCTACATGTATCATGGGTCCAGTTTTTATCCTTTTGCTCATAGCTTGTACTATTTTTCTGTTCCATTTAAACTGTCTAATAAAAATATATACTAGGTGATTGGAGATCCATACAATATTTGATTGTGCCTCTGAATGATAAAGTACATTTGTGGTTGCGTCTAAATCGCATTATGAAGTACGTATTGGTCACAGGTGATACTGGCGGACCAGGGGCCAAATGCGGACCTCGGGGCCAGATTTCCGGACCCCTGCCCTGCCAGCCCTGCACTCAGTTGCTTCTGTGTTGCTGTGTTTAGAGCTGCCTCCTTGATCGTAGTGCTCAGTCTCACTGCCAGTGTCATGGCTCCCTGTCACCTAGCATTGCAATATGAAGTGCTGCATGGGCAGGAAGTGGCATTGCAAGGTACACACAAACTTTGTGTCTCGGTCTCCTTGCCCCATCCCCTCACCCCAGCTGGCTCCATCTATCTCTATCCCACCATCTCGTCCCCCCAGCTCAGCCCTATCCAACTCTGTCCCCCCCAGCTTTGCCCATCCAATCCCTGCCCCTCAGCTCTGCCCCATTCGGCCCAGTCTTTTTGCCCCACCCATTTCTGTCCTCTCAGTTTTCCCCATCCATTACTCTTTCTGTCCAGCTGTGCCCATTCACTCCTGTCCTTCTAGTTCTGCCCATCCATCCCTTCACCCAGCTCTCTCTCCATCTCTCCCTGTCCTTCCTGTTCTCTCCATCCCTCTTCCTTACAGCTTCTCTCCCATTCATCCCTCTCCCCCATCTATGCATCCTTGTTACCAGACCTTAGTGCCAGTTACCTTTTTGGACCATAGTTAAAGCAGTGTGTCGCGGGCCAGAGTTGTAGGTTCTGTGGGGCAAAATATTAAAAAAGTTTTTTCCCCCAGTGCCCAATAGGATTTTTGGGGTGTGGGAAGCAGCCTTTTTTTAGTTTTGCCTGAGGAATCTATAGCCCCCTCCCCCATTGTGCTGTTTCTATCTATCCAGCCCCCGATACAGCCTTCATTCTGGACCTTGACCTCTCACCAAATGCCTTTAAATGGACCTTTACAAGAAGTGGTTGAGTACCCCTGCCCTGGATAGCTGTGTGCGTACTTTAAATGTCAGTTGCTAACTTGTAATTAACACAAATAATACTGTTACAGCCTAATACAGAAGCCGGACAATGACTGACATGAAAGTTTAAAATTGTTTCATCCCAAAGTTTTGTTTTAAAATTGGTTAAAATTCTAATGGTTCTAATGATCACCCATGAGTTTATTGCACACAACCAGTTTTGTCTGGCAAAAATATTTGTTTACATTTACATGTATACATATTTATTTATTATTACTTTTTAGCTGCTTATTTATGTTTTCTGTCTGTTTTCTGTCTTTCAGATGAAAAACCAACAGACATACAAGATACCTACCTGCTGTGTCCTGCCCCAGTAATCGAGGAAGTGGGACAGTATGTATTCAGATACAAAAGTCTCTGATATGTTATAGTGAAACTTAGACTTAATTAGTCTTTGGATCTCAAACAACAAGCTATCATTGCTATTGCTATGGCCATTGGACCGCAAGGGAAGAAGGACCATGTGAACTGTATTTACCCTGATCTTGCAGTACATTAACTGTCAATGATAGAGTACACTGTGTAATTACTGTACTATTGGTAATTAACAGGGATGTAACATCAAAGGAATTGTTTTTATGTACCTAGTTTTAAGCCATGAATTGTGGTTGTAACATCCTGGGCAGTCTATTAAATTTTATTATTATTATTATTAATAATAATGTTTATTTATAAAGCACCATCATCTTCCGTAGCATTTTACAAGATTACAGACAAGATAAAGCATAAAGTACAGGGAACAAAAAAAATAGATGCTACAAGGTTTAAACCAAGTGTTGTGAGCACAGGAGACAATAAGAAAGTGAGCCCTGCCTTTGCGAGCTTATAGTCTAAAGTCTATATTTGATACTATTTATTTCCAGCCAATGGAAATAGGACATTGGCTAAGTTTGAATTGCTGTCTGTTCCGTCAAAGAAAAACATTTCTTATTCCTTCTCTTGCTTTGGAATTCTGTATCTAGCTCTGCAGCATCTTGCCGAAAGGAGTTAGCTTCTGACCTTGACTACGCAAGTAACAAGAATCCCTCTTATTGTCACTCAATCCAGAATCTCCCACTGAAGAAAGACTGATGGCCCATTTCCACCAGACGATTACCAAACGAATATTCGCTAAAGTGAACATATTAGGATGGTAATTGATTGGAAGTGCCGGCTGCACTCAAATGATCAGTGAGAATTTGCTTGTTGGTTGTTTTGACTGACATAACATTTCTCATTCATCGCTTTAATGTCGGCATGTGAAAACAGAAATTTGCTATAAATAGAACTATACAAATACCTTAAATGCCATCTTAAATATTTAACAAATATTTGCCCAAAAAATCTTCCCAAATATCTGCGATCGCTTTAGCTATTTTTGGGTCACAAATAGTAGGCATATTCTATTTGTATGGTTTAAGTTGGGTTAGGTCCATAAAAATATATATACAGCGCTTAAAGTGGACCAAAGCCAACCCTGGAGTCTGAGACCCCTGGGCAGTCTTAATCCCTCCCCCCGAACTGGTATGCCCCACTGTGTGAAACCTCCCAGGTGCATCCGATATTCTTTCCCCCAAGCCCATGACGCATGCACGGCCGGTGCCGGCATTACTCTTCTCCTATCCCATCTGGCTGTGCTGGGCCTCCGTCCGCTGCAACTGAATGGCTGTGTGGGGCCCAGCACAGCTAAAGAGAGGGAGTGATGCCATACATCACTTGTAAGTGCAGCTAGCCACGCTGTGGGCTAGAGGAGAGGTGAGTAAATTCAGCAGTCTGGGGGGTTTCACACAGCGGGGCACCCAAAACTGGGGTGACCCAGGAGGAAGGACTAGAACCGAGAATAGTGAGCATCCTGGGTTTTGGTCCACTTTAACAATAAATAAATCTATTTAAAACATATAGAACTGAGAACTAAGGTGAACTTTAGAGCAAAATAGAACTCTAAACTTATTTAAACCTGCTGTACAGTATACAGGTACCAGTGCCCCTATAGCAGCTGGTTCAAAAACCCACCAGGGTTCTTAGCCAAACATGACTAAACCACTGCCTGGCCAGAAGGAGGTAGGATCAGACCTATCTAAACAAATCCCTTGAACTAAAAAAATGGATCTCTGTGTCCTTTCCTTCCTTTCCTAAGAACAGCCAAACTCTGAAAAGCCACCCATCAACTCCAGTGCTGAGGGACCAGTTCAATCTGAGACCTTATGTATAGGAAGGTTGGAAACTCCAGTGACAATGCTGCAGAGCTGTCCCATGCTTCAAGCTATGTCGGGGTGCCACTATGGAGATAATGAGAAGTTGTAGAAACTGCTGTAAAGTAGAGACCTAGTGCTGTTGAGGCTGTTGAGGCTCGCTTAATAAATGAAAGGCCAGTTTCATGGGAAGGAAATTGCCCCTCTTTTTCATTTTATTTCTCCACGACCACACTCCAATTGTGGTTGCACAGCTGCCCCTCCAAGCAAACCACTCACTTAAACTGGAAGAGCTGAGGGACAGGGGCAGCTGTGCGACCATATTGAAAGTGGTTGAATAAAAATAAATGAACAGAGGGGCAAACTTTGGAGACCTCCTACAGCATCTACAGCCCGCTGATGAAAATGGAGGCGAGGCTCATGGCACAGGCTTCAGGTGACCTCCCTGCTGCCTTATTATTGCCTTTGCCTATACTGACCCATCTATCATAACCATAAGTATATATGATGTCTCGATGTAACAGGCCTGCTTAAACAAATGCTGATATTACTATATAATACTAATGGCAATATAAAATTCATTTTCACAACTTTTGTGGGTCACTGCTTGTGTCAGCTTTTCCACTTTCTCAGCAAGCACTGGCAGTATAGAATCACTGAAGCTGCATTTTGAATCTTGCTTCTGTCTTCATTTGCTACATCTTGTGCGTCCTGTGCGGCTTTACACTAATTATTTGTGTCACGTTGCTTCTGTCAGTTCCCGCACACATCTCTAATGAGCACTGACATGTACAGCCAATCAGGGATCATGATTGCATTATTCTAGCTGAAGCAAGGCTATGTTCTGTGCCACATTGTTACTTCATTTTTCAAATTAAATAGTGTGGACTATTTTAATTGCTGTTTTATTTAAAAACGTGTCTTATTTTTTTCCCAGAGTGGTTTACCTGCAAGTCAGCATGAACATGGGCCTCACCTTTATCTCCAGCTCTGTGAGCATCACCAGCACACACTGTGTGAGTATTTAAAAAGCAAATCTATGCTGTATGAGCACCGATATTTCCAACATCAGCTTTTTACATTTAAAGTATATATATATATATATATATATATATATATATATATATATTTATATATATATATATATTGCAATGTCTGCCTATTTAACATGCGCTTTAAAAGTAATTTTGTGCACCTTCTCATAGGTGATATGTTTTTATGTGGCCAGTTGTACATATTTATTGTGTCTTTTCTTTTTATAAAGTGCTTGCTTATGAGAACAATATATATATATATATATATATATATATATATATATATATATATATATATATTATACATGAGTTCTATTAGTTCACCAGAAACACGTGCACTGGGTATAAAATAGGTGTAGGTCTGATATAAAGGAATTTAAAGACTGTTTTTAATGCAAGTTTTTAAAGTGTATGTTTTTTGTGCCAAAAGAATGAGATGCTGAGCTAATCTAGTATTTTTTTATCTTTTATTATGTGTGTTTTATGGAAACAGTTTTCACTACATGAAATCTGTTGCTAATGTGACTGTACACCAAGTTGGTACACCAAGATCTACAAGAAGAGAAAAGTGAGTCCTGTACACACAGAACACTTCTTCTATAGATGCTGTGGGAGGGATGCCCAGCAGAAGTGTCCTGTGTGTACAAAGCTTACCTCTCTCTTCTTGTAGATCTTGGTATACAGTTGCTAATTGCAACAGATTGCAGGTAGTGAAAACTGCTTTCATAACACATTTCCTAACATAAGGAAATGTATAAGCTCAATACCCTATAGGCCAGCCTTTTTGCACACAAAAATATACACTTTCAAAAATGACATTTATAGTAGCTTTTCCCCTTTAAGTTTAGCAATCTAGTCTACCCAGGGACCTGGGGCAGATTGGCTGCATTGCAGATTGGTTGGATCGGCAGTTTGGTATGTTTTACAGGCGATCAGGATTTTACATAGCGCAAGACCAGAGCTCAGGATACTCAAAATCCTAGGTATTGGTCCATTTTAAATTACATTTACTTCTCACACTACCTGTGGATGTCACCTCCCTCTGATGTACCTGGGCAACATAAAAGAGCATACAGTACCTTTAACAGCGAAGTCAGGGAAGCAGTCCATTAGTATTAAACACATTTGTGTCAACAAATTAAACTAATATGTTTAATTAGCCAACTATGTGTTGTTAATAACTATTTTTCTGATATTACAGAACACAGGGATAATTCTATTCATTGTTCTACTGGTCCTGTTCCTCCTCCTGTTTTTGGCTTTGTTGTGGTGGTTTTGGCCTCTTTGCTGCACTGTGGTGAGTATATTAAAATACTTAACATTTACTGAATGTTTCTTAAAATATAGTGATTTTGTGTTAGTCCAAAATATTAATTCTAGGTGCTTAGTCATTGTTAATATGTGCCACAGACACGGGTCATATTCACCATGATTGGTGCCCAATCCAGATTCTTCATGTAAAGAGGTTCTTTGCACCCCTAAGCAAGTTGGCATTCTTGGGTCTTTCTACACATTTAACACATTTCTCTTCATACATTTAAAAAGCGTGGAAAGTGAGTAGAGCAGGACAAGGTTATAGTGCAACAGCAATGTAGAAGGATAAGGCCACTTCTCATCTGACATCATTGATAGGTTGGCCATAGTGACTATAGGAGTGTGTGTTATTTTAGTGACATCACCAGCATTTGGGGACAAACTTCCCCTTTTTTACCTATCCTTACCTCGTACCGCCTTCTCTCCCCAGCTCACTTCTTCCTACTTTACCTCTGTCTACCTCTTCCCATCTCACCTTGGCCCTCCTTGGTTCGACTCACTTCTGCCACCCTATTCCCACCTCACCTCTGTCTGTCACAACCCTTCCCATCTCACCTCTGCTCACCTCACCTGTTTGTTTACCTCCTCCCACCTTAACTTCTAAGGAGGGATTTCACTTAGACCTTGAGTCTTTTAGTCTTTAGTCCAAGTTTTGGTCTTATTTGGATGTTGGAGCATCCCAAATTAGGATGTCTGTTATAGGACGTCTGTTTTAATAATTGTCCTGAATTGCACAAGTGTTTGCATAGTCCATGTGATCTGCCACAGCAAAGTATTAATAATGCTAATATTAATCCTCTAACACAGTGACATAAGCCAGCAATTCTGGTTATGAGCAAACATTTTGGTCACATAATTGGAGTAAAGTTCAGTGACTGTTTTAAATTCCCTTTTGCATCAGTCTACATCAAGGGATCAGCCTAATCTATAAAAAGTCACCAATTCCCAATACATGGTGTGTGCTAAGGGGAAAACAAGCAGACCTGCACCCAAATAGGCAAGCATATACAACTTCACTTCACCAAGGAATCTTTCCTTGTACCCCCCCCCCCCCCACAGTATCCTACCTCTTAGGTTGGGTCTCTGTCCAGTTAGGGAACCAGAAGCTGAAGCACACACTGCAGTATCCAATGTCTCCTATTAAAGGGGGTGCCTGGCTTCACAGTGTTTGCTGTGGCTCTCTACCCCTGTGAAATGAAAACCCAACAGAAAAAATTGTATCCTCACTTCAAGGCTGGGGTGTCAGGAAGGGGTTCTTGCATAAAGGCAGCCATTTTGGCCTCCATTTAACAAATGCTAACAGCTCAGTCATTATTCTTCTCATCTACAGCTGACCTGGAACAAGTATGCTCCTGATCTGCAAAACAGTTACAGATCAAGGCTTCGAAAATTCTCAAGGTCATAAAAATATCACTTTATGCGAAAAAGCATGAAAATGCCACTGTTACTGAATCACCAGATAGGAAGACAATGAAAGTCAACAGCACGTTTTAGTACAGTGTAAAAATTAGTAAAAAAGTCTCTACTTTTCTTAGGAGTAAAAAAGTACTATTGTCTTTCATTGTTTTCCTAGCTGGTGATTCAGAAACAGTGAAATTATTATGCTTTTTTCTTATAAAGTTAATTTTTAACTACCATGAGAATCGAGTTCCATTACTTTTGGAGAACCATGCTGGTAGAAGTGGTTGTGCCACCAACATGTAGAAAAAGGAGGCAGATGATTTTTTTTTTTTATTGTTACCTTAATATGAATTATGTATTGGGTTAGTCCTCAGTGATGTGTGGGCTTTTGTTCAGCATAATGTATATGGGAGGCAGACATAGAAACAGCAGGACAATCACCATTCAACACTCAGCAATGTTTCTCTCCAGAAAGGTTATTTTGAAAGGTATTATAGTTACTTTGTATTGATCCATGTTACTATTTTGCAGGTTATCAAAGAGCCCCCACCACCTCCTCCTCCAGAACCTGTAAGTATGCAGTGTTGTATTTTGGCTGTTCGTCTATTCATCCTATTAGATTTATTTAGATGAGATGATGATAAATTGATTACCCGTGGGACACTACTTTTCCAGTGTGTGGGTGGGGGGTGTAGCAGGTCGAACCTCAGACCTATTCATTCATCTCAGGATGCAGTACCCTTTTTTTGAAGCCCCTTTTATCTGATTCATCTGCCGACACTGACCAAAGTTCCTCTTTAACCAGCAGAGGTGGCTCCAAACCCACTGATAGATCCAGTCCACTTCCTTGTGATTGCATCATGGGGGTGGAGGACAAATCAGAAGTGTTATTATAGCCTGTCACCAGAAGGCAGTTTAGCCACACTGTTTAATTTTCTGTCTGAATTGCGGAAGTCTGTATGAGTTTTAGGTTGTTTCCTGGTAAAATCACGGTGTGTCATGATTTCCCCATTCAGACCCCTGCAAACATTACACATCATGAATAGAGAATAAGGCATGAAATAAAATAAAGTTTGTTTCAAAGAAATGAGGAAGTTTGAAGTGTGATTTGCACCTAAAACTTTCACCAGATCAATGTGACAATGTGTTTCATTCTATTAAAGTAGACCAATACTGATAAAAATGAGAAGGCCTGCTTTAAAAGATTTCTCTAGCGTGAAAGGTCTTGGTTCCCCATGTACGCTCCTTGATCCTGCGGCTTCGGCAAGCCACACCACACAGCATCTCTGCTCCCTCCAACCTGCATGGCCCCACTGCCAGACATTTAGGTCTGCAAAAGGTGGCTGCCAGAGGACTGTGCATGCAATGTGGGGTTGAGGATCAAGGTGAGTATATGGGGAAACTCGGGTGTTTTACAAATTGGGATGCCTCTTGGACAAGGATCACCCATACCTAGACTCTTGCGCCTGACAAATAGGTGTCTCCTCTAGGTAAATATGAATCCAACTTCAAAGGGATTGTCCAGGCAAAAAGCAAACGACATTTATATTCACTTTTTTCCCCCGCGACTACTAATATATGGCTTTGCATGCTGGTGTCCATGGTGCCTTGGTTGCGCCACCACTCGACCATATGGCAATGTAGTTTCAGCATTCCACGCTACATTACAATGATTGAGTAGGTGTGTTAGGGTGTGAGAAGCCATCTTGATGGACACCAACATGTCTGTCCAGCACTGGACAACAAAATCGCTTGTTCTCAATCTATAAAAATTAAGGCTGCGGCTCTGCTCAAGGGAGGTGTTGTGGACAAAGGACTTCTTTATTTTGATGCCTGGATAGGGACTTAAAAAAAATATGGATGCTGATCGCAATCTAATTGCAGATGTCCCCCACAAGCCTGGTATTCCCTACCTCCTCCTCGCTTGGTGATATACAAGAAGTATAGAAGGAACCCGAGTAGACACGGTCTTTCTGTTCTTGCTTCCCAGGAGTCAGGAGCCTACCCCCAAATCTATGTGGAGAGCGAAGCTTTCATACCAACATCATCCATGCAGTCATATTGTGTGTTGGACCCTCCTGTCTACCAAAGTGCAGGTCCTTCTACACCAAAAGAATAGGTCAAGCATTCTCATAGTTCTTCTTGGTAATTATAAATGAATAAAGAGATGCTGGCTAGTCTTCTTTCCATCCCTGACCTGTATTACTTTTCTGACTTCTGAAGCCTTTGAACTGGATCAGTATATTGCCACATTGCATCACCTTACAGCTTGCAGGGCTACTTTGAGGATTCCTCCTTAGACTTCTTAGATTCCTTTCTGCTTTGGATACAGAGGCTAGGCTGATCTTTGTCGTATCAGTTATAGGGCTATTTATAAAACAGCTATAATAAATACAATTCTTATTATATCTGCAGTATGTAAGTTATTGATAAAATACCACTAGAATGGAAACCCCCCTCCCCCAGATTTTGGTCTCCCCAGAATCATCTTTCTTACCTCTTTCCAATCACCCACAGAACATGCATAGGTTTTCTTTGCATCCCCCACAAGCCATGCCAGACAGCTTTGAATGGCTGCCGGTGGGTGCGTATAACCGCAGGGAGCAGACATGCCAGGTGCAGAGAAATGAGCTCATTACTCTGCAGAGGAGGCCCATGCATGTGCCGAGGGAGTGTAGAGGGGGATAATCAATCAGAGATTGCAGGGGTGGGAACAGTTCTTCAGAATGCCCCTGGGGGCTTTTTTCCAGCCTTAGATTCTTTTAGGGCTGGACATAGAGGCATTCGGTCCACTTTCAGTATCTCAGCAGTCGCTATTTAATGCTTGAATTTTAATTCTTCCCAGTGTGACTTTTTTCTCATGTATACAATCTGGCAGGCATCCGTATTTGTGATGCAGGGTGGATGCCACTGTGCATTATTAGATTATAGGTTTACATTGGTCTTATCTGACTTCGGCTAGCTCTGCTCAATCACCAAGTAACTGTCTGCATAGTATATACTGTATATCACCGTATATTCAAAACTGTAATCTTCAAAACTTTCAGATGACCACATGGAATGCAAGACATTAACCTTTGTTCTACCCTCTAATGGCCTTTCCTCATCTGACAAGCTCCTCATTCATGGCCCCATATGTTATCTAAATCATTCATTCTATTGGTATGTGCAGTTCAGCATAGAATGACTTCCTGTTTCATAGCATTTATTTTAACCCATTAGCTCCCCGCCTTACACTTTTTCTGGTTTTCAATAAGTATAGAATATTACTTTCCACTGTTGATAGTCCTTGGTGGATGCAGTGTTTTATCAGCAGTGACCATAAAGGAAGCTTACAGCTTACAGCATAAAGGAAGCTTACAGTTTTCTATCTAATCTGGTAAACCAGTTCCTAAAATTTGTCTATAAATCTTATAAACAGGTCTCAGTTGCACACATTTGCAAAAGTGTTAAGGCACCTCTGTAATATACTTTGATATATTTTTCTTATTCCATTTTTCTTCTTCTTTCTCTACTATACTTTTCTTTAAACCACCCCTACATGTCCAGAATTATGCATTGGCTTGTTTACTAGTTGGGGCTTTAGTCAAGGTGAAGGGAATTAGGAACAGTTCCAGATCAGTTCCAGACAAGTTAATTTTGGTATTAAAGAAATGGAAGAATGATTAGTTTTTACCTTTTAGCATGTCAATGACCTTAAACATTAGCAAAAAAATGGCTTTGTTAGAAGAAGATGATCAAAGTTTTGGAATTGTCCAGCCAGAGCCCAGACCTGAAGCCGAATCTTTGGGTGGACCTGAAGAAGGTGTTACACAGGAGATTCCCTCACAATCTGACTGATTGTGAGCTCTTTTGCCAGGAAGTGTGGGCCAAGTCTAGATTTATTTATAGACTCCTGCCCAAAAAGACTGAATACTGCCATACATTTAAAGAGCAATTCAACAAAGTATCAGTCTAAGGCTACTTACTATGCAGCGCAGCGCTGCATAAATTGTGTGCTGTGCTGTCTGTGCGGTGCAACAGCGGCATGTGCATACTGCCCCATTTTTCCTCTGGTGCAGGTGCATGTACCAGGAGGTGGTGGTGGAAGCAGGGGATCCTGGGGCGCGGGGGCAGTAGAGATTCAGGTGGTGGAGGCAGTGGAGATCCCAGCATAGGAGATCCCGGTGGCGGAGGGAGCCGAGATCCAGGCGGCGGATGGATGAAAGTGTCGGGGACCAGCGACATGGCTCTGGAAGCGAGGGGGAGTATAGCCCTTGCACTGCAACGCATCACATGTAAAGCACAATACATCAGCTTTTCCTGCGGTGCCCATAGACTTTTGTGGAGGCGAGTTGCGGTTGCCCTGTGGGCAAAGCGTAGCAGCCTGCATCTTGCTAAAAGCAGCACACTGATCTCAAAGGCCCATTTCATTTAATGGGCAGCGGTTTCTATCCGTTTGTGTTGCGCTATAGAGTATAAATACTCCATGTCACAAACGCCCTGGTGTAATTGTGAAATGCTTTACTTGGTCTGATTTTTTTACATGACAAAAAACATTACATTTTTACAGAGGGTTGCTGACTTTTTTTTTATCCACTGTTGGCAGCTTTAGGTTTCACTTCTACTCCTTATGTGAAACGGGGTCTACAAACATCTCTATAGTCTCCATGAAATTATAACAGGGGTTTATAGTCAACTTTTTGCTATTTCACCCAAACCTATATGGTTCCCTATAGCCTTTTTATAATATGTAGTTCTAGGCATTGGTCTGTGACTATTAGACAATGGGCAGTTATTTGAAGCCCAGTATAGCTGCCAAATATTTCACTGTAGTATGACCTTTTGTTGGCATATTGTGAACTTTCTCTGGTTATGGGATAATTACAAGCTTTGTATCTATTTCATAAAATGGCTAGACTATTCTGTTCTATAAATAGATGCCATGTTGAACGAAAGGGCTTTTTATCTGAAATTCCCAGCTGGAGGCTACAGCCTAAGAGAGATACAAACTGATATATTGCAAGGATTGCTGTAAACAGAGGAGTAGCTAGGCTTTCTGGCACCCGGGGCAAATATTCAAAATGGTGCCCCCACCTGTTCTTAGGCCCCCTTTTGGCACCCCCCTGACCTGTTGCACCCAGAGCAAGTGCCCCACCTGCCCCCCCCCCCCCCCCCCAGCTATGCCCCTGGCTGTAAAGCAAATTTATTGGTTTTTGCTTTGAAGAACTGTTACATTATCAGAAATTAGATCAGAATGTTAAAGCAGACCAAAACTTAATGTTCAACTGGCAACCCCTGAATTGCTCTTCCCATGAAGCGTGCCTTTTGGCAGTGTGCACTGCCCACGCTTCCCAGCTTCCCATCTAATGCTGACTGTTTTAACTGTTTTAGCTGTATTGGCCCACTTCCTCAATTCACTGGCCTGTCTGCTGAGCTAGCCTGTGCTGGAATAACAGCTTTCTGCTACTACTTCTGATGTGTGAAGACCCTTTTACCCATCATGCAATGCTTTAGGCAGATATTTAGACTGGTTAATGCTCCTGCTCCATACAGGGAAGCTCAGGAGGCATTGAAATGAAACGGCTCACTCTGAAAAGCAGAATGGTACACTCAAATACCTGTTGCACCTGGATTTTATTTCTCTCTGGAGGAGAAAGCCACAAGTTTGGCAGGATTTGATTTCAGATACAGTTATGCAGTACAAGGTAGTAAACTGAAACCTCCTACTTGTCTAATACATTAGGTAAGGAGAAAGGCATGGATGGTTCCCTCCCAAAAAGATCTGACCACACAAAAAATTATCTATGTGTTGTGTGTGCAATCTCCCTGTTTGGAGCAAAAAGAGCAGGAATAAAAACCTTGATTGTTTTTAATTGCCTTTGTCAATGATTGTATAGTGTGCCCTCATTAATAGATGCAATTAATACCTTAGTAATTTATTTTACAGACTTTTTGAGAACGAAACATCCATGCCCTTCTCCTTACTTTTTTCTCCATATATACCCATTTTGGATACTAATCCTGGCTTGACACATGTCTTTATCTATTGTGTTGTGCGGTCCTTTCTGTACCTTCTTTCTGTAAGCGACAGTAGATTTGTTTCAGATCTTGGCAATTTGGTCCGGTTGGCACAATCCCTTATACACTATTCAATTTATCCGGCAACCTACCCACCAATGCTGGCAGGTGTCATGCTGGCCATCACTACACTGTGAACTGATATAGAGGTCCCTTACCCGTTCACAAAAGTTAAAAAAAAAAAGTTTTTAAATAAAAAATAATTCAACGTTGCTGTGCTGGGCTTATGGTGGGCCGACATCTATAGAATGGCGGCATCTCTACCCCCCTTCTCCATTCTTGCCGTACCAACAAGCTAATGTTGGGCCACTGGAGCAGGGAGGCTTTTATAACACAGAGGAGGAGCCTCTTTGGAATCCCCCATGTGACTAATGATGTCAGTGGAGGAAAGGGACATGAAAGGAGGCCCTGACCCGGTGGACTTCCAGAGAGGAAGCAGTCTGGCAGGAGACGGTAATTGTTTTTTTTTTATTTTAAAACTGCATTTTTTTAAATTGGTTGTGAACTAGTAAGAGTGCAAGGGACTATACCAGTTCACACACTGTGGTGTGTGAAGTATCCAGAATTTAGGAGTACCAAATGCCAGATACTGAAGGGTGCTTCTGATTTGGATTGTCACTACTGAGGCTCATCATTTTTAATTTTTTTCTATTCTAGGAATCCGATGATGAAGATGGGTTGCCCAAGAAGAAGTGGCCAACAGTGGATGCATCCTATTATGGAGGAAGAGGCGTGGGGGGCATTAAAAGAATGGAGGTAGAGTACAATCAGTTTAAAGAAAAAGATCTCCTATTAAACCAGTATTATAAAAGCACTTATAATGTTGATTATTTTAATAATTTATAAAAGAAAGAGGACTGTAGATGGACAATGAAAGCCTTATTTTTCACTTGCCATGGGTCTTTTACCCTTTTCATTTCAGTGTTCCCGCGTCCACTTATGTTTTTCCAGACCAACAAAACTGAGTGCCCCTAGGTCAGCATTGCCTGACCAGGCTATCTATAAACATTAACCACATTAGAAGGATTATGCTCCAATATAAGGGGCAGGGGCATGTGCTGAACTAGTATAATGAATGATGCTTCCGTCAGGTCCAGAACATTTGCTTTTTAACCTAACATTTGCATTCTCAGAATGTATTTATTTAAATTCAACTGCGTTTATTTTCAATTCAGAGTGCCTAATTTATGATTATTATATATATATATTAATATATAAATATTTCAGACACAACTCCTCACCCAGACCCTGCCCCACTTATCCAAATTTCATCTATGTTGCATCTGTTCCTAAATCTTAAATCCAAGAAGTAGAACATGGTTCTAGGTTGTTCTAGGTGTTGCACAACAGAAGGTGGCCTTTATATCAACCTCATTGAAACGTTGTTTGTTTCCTTTTTCATTTAATTTTCCTGGTTTTACAGTGGGACTCAGCTAGCTTGCACATTTTTATTGTAGGTGAGATGGGGTGACAAAGGCTCCACTGAAGAGGGTGCAAAGCTAGAGAAACCAAAAAATGCAGTTATTAAACTTCCCGAGCAAGAGTTTGAGCCCTGGGAACCCAAACCAAGGAAACATCACCAACGCCGAGGCCCACAGGAGAGGAAATGGTACTCTCCAATAAAGGTAAAGTATTTTTTTATAGCAACAAGTGAATATTTATTTGCTTACTGTACATTTTCAAACAGCTGCCTCCACAAGAAAGGTCCCACTTTACCCAATGTATTTTCTCCTTTTGCAATAAAATATGTATTTACTCCAAGAATGGCTTGCAGGGTCACACAAAGATATTTAGATATGATTGAGTGTATTGGAGACAGGTACCACAAAGCACTTGACCTTCCATATAGCCCCCCAGGTGGGAACCATGCCCTAGCCCTGTTCCCACTTTCTGCATTGTATGCCAAAGTGGTGGCCTCTGTCAGGACCTGGCCCTTTGTGAAATATGAACTGCCAAGCCTTTCCTGGGTTTTCCTCCTATTTTTCCTTAGAGGAATGTAGGCCTATGATTTCATAATCTAGGGGCAGTATAATCTTTGGAGAGCAATACTTGCTCATTCCACACAGAGTGACTGCCACATGTTGGCTTGGACTGGGGTCTGTCCTCTGCTCTTTCCTCCCTCTACACTGCAAGGGGCTTTAGGAGGGTCTTTGTGGTTGTTCCTGCTGCAGGCCCTCACCAGTGCTTCTAGCCTACTGCCAGAATGTTGGGATACCTTGAGGGCCTAAAGTTAGGTGGGCTCAGATGCTAGACTTTTTTAAAGATTGTTACAGAGAGGTATCGGCTGACATTCCTTGTAGCAGAGCTTTAGCCCTTGTGGCTGTTCTAAGCCCCTGAGCATTGGATCCTACCCTTGTGTCCTTCCTAAGGGGTGTGTCTACACTGAGTCCACCTTCTGAGATGCGGCCTGGCATGTGGAACGTATGGCTGTTAGGGACCTGGTGGCGCTTTACTTTAATCCCAGTCTCCTACATATGGATTTAGCCTTCCATGGCTTCATCCCTATGATTCTAAGAGCTCGTCTTAGCAGGAAGTGAGGTTCAAATGCTTCTACCAGTATTCCCTAGACTCTGGCATCCATCGTCCACATTCCCTGAAAATGTAAGGAAGCTGCAGGCTCAGTCATGAGACATGACTGAAGTACTCTTGAGCAGGGATTGCATGGATGGATGGGTTAAATGCAAAGGAAGAATTTATATGTGTGCACAAGCATAAAGTGGCCATCTATGCCCCAATAAATACAGGACGCATGCCACTCATACAATTATTTCTACTCTTTGTTCTCCAAGAGGGTCCTCTAAGGTAGGCTGCACTATAGTGAGTGCCTGGTAAAACTGGTATACCACCTGGAGGGTCATGACTCACATCTGCCAGAGTAAAAGGAGACCTGGCTTCCCCTGCCTTTATCTTCATTTAGATGAAACCAATTGCTGTTGCATACAATATTTGCCCTGATGATACATTTTGCTTTAAATTAAACATGTGCATAAGATTAAATTAAACTTATTGCTTTTTGTAGGGCAAACTTGACGCCATCTGGGCACTGCTGAGAAGAGGGTATGACCAGGTGTCACTGATGAGACCTCAGGCAGGAGACAAGGTAAGGAGAGACAGACCCTAGAATCATTCTACCTTCCTGGACCCCCCAGCACACATACAAGCACACTGGTTTCACACCAGATCGATTGCAGGGCACTTACTCTTTCGGGCAAGCAACCTGAAATCGCTGTGTTCAGCATCTGGAGGGCATTAGCATTTGCGTTCTCCACGCAATGGAGTTGAATGGCAAGTGCTGCAACCTCATGGCACTGGGGGCAAGGCTTTTGCAGATAGCTCCACAAACGCTCAAAGTATATGATTACTATGGGCAGCTTTTCACAGGCAGATGTGGGGTGCTCACCCAAAAGTGTGAGGGCTCCGCATCTGCTTATTTGTGCACACACAGTTACAGTCATTCAAGTTTTTAAATGTTACAGCCACTTAAATGTATTCTTTTAGATCAGTAGTCCTCAAACTTCCTCCTCAGACAGGCCAGGTTTTGCAGCTCTCTATGCTGATGCACAGATGTAATAATCAGGGCTATAGCTCTGTCTGAGCACCAGTTAACTCACCTGTGGAGTAGCGTGGAGAGCTGCAAAACCTGGCCTGTCTCGGCCCTTGAGGAGGAAGCTTGAGGACTACTGTTTTAGATTGTACAGAATAGGGTCAATACCTTATAGATCCACCTTTAGCTGCAATTACAGCTGAAAGCTTGGTGGGGAATGTCTCCACCAGCTTTGCAAGTCTAGACATCAATTTTCAAGTCATGCCACAGGTTTCTAATATAATATATTTCAGGACTTTGACTGAGCCGTTCCAACACAAAATTATGCCTTGATTTAAACCATTCCTTTGTAGCTTTGGCTGTATGTTTAGGGTCGTTGTCCTGTCCGAAGGCGAACCTGTGCCCCAGTCTCAAGATTTTTCTCCAGGATTGCCCTGTATTTAGCACCTCTTTAGCATCTTCTCATGATATCTGATCACATCTCCAGGACCTTCCCACGTCATACTCCTTCCATTTATGGATGATAGATTGAACAGTGGTTTGTGAGCTTGGGCTATTTTTCTGTTACCGAACCCTGCTCTCCCTGAGCTGTCTGGTGTGTTCCTTGGTTTTTATGATGCATTTTCACTTATGTTTTCTAACAAACCTCTGGGGTCTCCACAGAATACATTACATGCAGGTGGACTCTAGTTACTAATGAGGTGGCTTCTAAAGACAGTAGTTTTTTTTAGGGGTATCAGAGTACAGATTGCTGAATAAATGTCATGCCACACTTTTCATTTTTTAATTTTTACACAGTTGGAAAAGCATGTATTATTTTTTTTACACTTCACAAATACTGGCTTACTTAACATCTCAATTGAATACACTTAATTTGGTGGCTATAACATTAAAAAATGTGAAATACCTTTTCAAGACACTAAGGGAATGATTTACGAAATGTTTCGTCCTCCCATTCGCATAGATAAGCGTGTTTACCGCATTTACTGTGCCAAATGTGGCGATGTCCATTTTTTCAGTATTTACTTTCAGTTCATTGTAGCTTGGTGAATGTGGGCAAACACCTTTTCTGTTCACCAGCTTTTAGTAGAGGAATCATTGATATTTTAGGCAAGAGTGTAATTTGTCATTTTTGCATCTTTCACTGTTATTTCGAGCATGAACATCAGATAGTTAAATAGGTAAAAACATTGAAAAAACAGCTACTAACCCTTTAAATTGGAAACTATGTGAAATTTTTATAGCTGCCTTTCCATCTGCTAAGTGCCACCTACTTGAATTCTGGGTAGCTAGGTAGCTGGCATTTCCTCTGATTTTGAGCAAAAAAAAAAAATGCTCAGCTCCATCTGGGATCCATTGGCAGGGTCTCCTCTGCCCTTGGTGGGCCCCACCGATACCCCAAGGTCTCCACTGGTAGAGTGAATTCCAGTTCCCTGTACCCCCTGCCGTCATCTGTCTCAGCGGGCAGTGACTTCATCCCAATCTGCCAGTATAAAAGGCCGCCCCTGGTTGTGGGAGAGTTGTCAAATGCCGGCAGTGATCGGTGGAATTTGGGTGTGGCAGGGAACTCCAATCCCATGCTCCGTGCCCACCTTCCCGCTGTCAGCGCAGCTGTGGTGATCGGCAGAGGACATTGCGATTGGTGATGGAATCAAGGTCAGTAGAATAAAAAATACATTCATTTTTGCTGTGTCAGTGGGTTTTTTACATTTAACTCTTTGTGAACTGGTAAGGGGTCCTTGAGACCTGTTTTCTAATTTGTAAGGGTTTAACCCTTGATAGTCATAAAGAGCTCTTTTTGCTTTGAGGGAGTCTCCTGGGCAGGAACGGGTATCTACCGATATATAAATATGGTACTGTTGTAATCAGTAGGAATAGGGCTTTTACACGCAATACAATTTAAAAAAAAAAACATACTATTTTTATTTTTAAAAACACCACAAAATTAAAAAAAAAATGTACATGTTTTTTTACCCCAAAATATTATGAAAGCATTGAAAAATTGCAAACAAGATATTTCATGTTAAATCCGAAACTCTGCCAAACTCTGTAAAATAGATGTAATTGTTTGTAACTATGCAAGGTAAGAAACGAAGAAAACACTCATGCCCACGACTTTCCCCCACAGAACCAGCAGATGGCATCTCCCCCTATGACTAAATTTAGTGGAAAACAGACAAACTCCCTTTAAACATTAAAACACATTCAAACAGTTAAACACTATCAAACTGAGCCTCATAAAATGCATATATATATTTGGATGACCTTCCTAGGACATGTGCAGTTTTACAGAATTCGATTTTTCCTTTTCTTATATCACGTATCCTTTAGTTACCCACAAGATTCAATTGTGCTAGATCTAAGATCTAATTGTGCTGCTCAAATAACGCTCCAGTGCAAGAAAGGTTTATTCATAACGAACAGTATCCTTTTTTCTTTACACTTTTACAGTATATTAGGATGTTAATAATTTGCCTTTAGACTAATATTAAGCCACAATTTGTTTTTCCACTGGAAGGTGTTTCCATTTCTGCAATCTGTCAACATGGACATTGACTTGAACTTTTCTCTGGACATTGACCAGTCAAACTTTAAAATCATTTGTCTGCCCCCCCCCCCCCAATCCTGACCACCAATTCAATGCTGAGGCTCGTGTCAGGTTGACACCTGCACTGTTAGTGATAGTCTAGAATGAATCCTAGCTCACTTCAATGCAATGGACGCAGTCTGCTTGCATTACTCAGCCCTGCCACTCCCTTCCTTAATTCCTGAAGGTTGCTTGCTCCGTAGCTACCTACCTATTATGAGTGGTAGCATAACATACGCATGGTAGAGTCTATTTTGGGTAATGAGCAATTTCCACATACCTTGCCACCTTTTTATAGCAAAGCGAAGGTCAGGTGACTCTGCTGCATTATGTGAACATGCTTTTGCATGTGGAAAAATGTTCACATGTGAAAATATTTGCCGAAATGCATAAGCATGCGTGCACTTGATTTGCAGAAACAAACATTTTTCAAATGAAAAAAATTATTCTGAATTAGAACACTGAAAAGAGCAAGCGTAAATATGCTTATGAAAAACACAAATGAAAACTGTGCTGAATTGGCCCTATATACTCCTGATTCGAGAGGCTTGGGATTATCAAGATAAATGTTTGGCAAGATTTCTGTTCAACTTCTGGTCACCATGCCAGCTTCCTTGGGGTCGATTCAGAGCCAGGTGAGAATTCTGACCTTTTTAGGAGAGAAAACTGCCACTGACTTTCACTGTCTACCTTGGGGCTGATTCGTAGCCAGGTGAAAATTTACTCCTGGTAGACAGTGAAAATCAATGACAGTTTTTTAAAAAAGGAGTAAGAACTCTCATCTGGCTCTAAATCGATATCCATTATCCAGAGAAAGTTTGAATGTTTTGTCTGAGCCTGTAAGCAGACATAGCCTTTGACTCCCAAAGATGCATGGAGGTCTGGGAAAAGCTTCCTCCACTGCCTATGAACCCGCCAGCCCCAAGTTAAAAAATGCCCAGACACGCAGGGCACATAGAGCAAGGTGGCCATTGCAGAGCAGATCGCCTGCATGGGATCCTGGAACATGGTGCACAGCGAGGCCAAGCATTTTCATACTGCAGGGCATCCTAAACCAGGATGCATATCAATGCTTTTCTTCAGAAGATTGTAAGCCTAATATTGATTGCACAATAGGTTGATGATATATATATATATATATATATATATAATGCATTACATCTGGCTATATCAGCTGTGGTTGCTCTTAAAAAGGGAGTTGTGACCTCTATGGTTGTAGAATGCCAATTTATACATGGGTTAACAGCCATTAACATTTTTTTCTTCTTTTTATCCATTATGTGTGCGTTGCTCTTATTAATGGGTCTTGCTTGGTGTCACAGGAAATGGGTGGAAGGGATTTTTTTCTTTCTCTTCTATATTTGTAATGATTTAATCAATATTGTATCTGCTTATGATTGTTTGTAGGGGCGCTGCATCAATTTTACAAGAGTGAAGGCTGATGGAACTCAGACAATCTATAAGCCGCCAGCAAGATGTGCACCACCATCTCCACCAAGCCAGCCGCCAAGTCCCCCTCCAAGCCATTCTTCAAGCCTCCCCCCTAAACAGCCGCCCCCACAACGACAGCCCCCTCCCGGTCCTCCACCCTCACGGCTGCCCCCCGGACCACCCCCTTCACGTCCACCTCCTGAGCCTATGCTTTGAGCTTATGGGCTTTTTTACGCTGGACTGTATTTCATTTGTCAACTAAACAGCGCTAGAAACAGGCCATATCTAGGCTGTTTTTTGTAATTTTTTTTATATTTTGTAACAATCTATTGGATTTGGTTATTAATGGCTTATTCAAGCCAAAAGAAAACAATTACTTTTTTTATATATATTGAAATTAAAGCCAGGGCACGTGAGTTGTCATCTTTGTAACCAGTATTTTTATTAGACCAGTGCAAAAAACAGTGGAGCCAAATGTGGCAGTTATTTAAAGCAAAATCCATTGTTTTTTGTACCCAGAAATCTTACTACCTAGCCTTGTCAACTGCTTTAATAAGCTCCACTTATAGGGGTCTATAAATCTAAACCGTGCCTGTGGGAGCGCTCCATAGTTCACTATAGACAGTAATGTCTACACTTTTCTTAGAACAAAAGTTCATTTTTAAAGGAATGAAGCCAAGAGCCTTAAGACCATAATAGGAAAATCCTGAATACAGTTTACAAAGTTGACTTCTTCACTACCTTGTCTTTTTAAATGAAATATGTTGGTTAAGTCTTTGCTGGATAAAGCCATATTTAATTTACTTGTGTTCTCTTTTTGTACTTTGCCAAGGTGACAAATGGTCTTTCTCCTTAACAGCCCACAACATCTTCCACATTCTCTCAGTAGCCATGCACTCTTAGCTGTTGGTAGAAGCACGAGAAATGGTCACACTGAGAGCAAGTTGGCACATCAGCCAAAGAGGGTATAAATAACCAGTCTATTTATTTCTGTTTGTTGGTTTAAATTTGGAGAAAGGCAAAAAGAATTTGTTGCTGGCCAGCAAAATCTGCCCTACTTGTGCTCAAGTGACAGCCTGACCTCACTACCTGTAATATTCAGCATGTCTTCTCCTACAAGTTATCATGCTTAGTCTTTTGAATATACGCATCTTTCTTCTACTTCAGACTTTGGATGTTTTGTGCTTGCAGACAGTGGCGTAACTAAATGTGATGGGGCCCTCGTGTGAACATTAAATGGGGCCCTGTCAAAACAGTAGTAATTTTTTAGCTCAGTTGGATGCAGTTAGACAACTAAAAACCAAAACCGCAGAGACAAATGGCACTTTCTCTTTCTAAATGATGCCAAGTGAGCACAAAGCTGATAAATAAGGTGGAGGAGAAGCAAAGATTCCTCCCCTCCCGACCTCCTGGGTCCTGGTGCGGTTGCACCCCCTAAAGCTACGCCGCTGCTTGTAGAGTTCTTATGCTAGGTGCTGCATGTGCAATCATACTGGATGTTATTTTGTAGGAAGCCAACAAGGAGGAAGCATTTAAAGTGGATCTGACAATTAGAAGGCTAAGGATGGCAGTTGGAGGGCATGACTCAGCAGGTATGCCTCTATCGGAATCAGTATGCCGGTCTGACCTTTTCTAGAAAAAGGACATTTAGGCTAATTTAATATGTAGTACTTACATGGGCGTACATAGGCTTCACAGGACCCAATAGCAAAAGTCATAGTACCCTTTAATGCTGTAACTGGGTAGGGTCTCCCAGACATACACAGCAAGGTCTTCTTAACATGGATGAGATGCTTCTTCCTCTCCTCCTGAATCTCTGCCTGCTGGCTCTCCATTCCACTCTCAACCAGTGCTGCCCATCAAGTTCCCGACTTCCACCTTCAACTGGTGCCACAGAGTATGACCACAGCTGGAAATCCATGCAGCTTCTCCATGTTCTGTGGAGCTACATCCTATTGCTGCTGGCCCTTGTCTAGGCGGGTGCGGGACTTAGGCCAGCCAACACACTCCCCACTCTTCCCTGCTCTTCCCTGCTGCCAGCCATGTCAAAGGCAGAGTATGACCTGCACGGGCTGCCAACCCCCCCCAATCGTCTACATCCCAACACCGCCATCAAAACCAGCCCGGCTTCAGCAAAGCCAGCTCAATAAAGTGCAGCTTCACTGACATGTCAGTGGAACTGGGGGGACTGCGGAACAAAGGGTTCAATACAAAAAAAAATGACAATGTAACACATGATAAACTGCATATTCACACGTATAAAGGAATTATGTCAAAGTGTTATATTTTCCTTAGTTTATTAATACAAATCAGGGATATTGGGAGGGAGGATTGCTTTGCAGCAACGTGGAACTTGTAGGTGCTTTTCAGTTACTTTCATGCAAACTTTTTTACAAAGTCTATTTGACGGGAGCTGCCTTTGCTCGGAATGTGATTCATTCATTGCACACATCCTCAGCCAGGAAGAACAGGAAGGTGCAAGCAACCAGTACGCAAATGGACCCCTGGAAAAGACAGTGAAGTTGTATTCATCTATTTAGGCTACAGTATGTGGGTTTTCAGTGCTACCCCTCAATTCACCTCCAGTATGATTGCACAGACTAAAATGTCCTTTTTATTTATCTTTTATTTTTTATGTAATACATTTTGTATAGAACATCAAACGAACACATGACACTGCTGGGCAGTTCAGATGATTTATATCACATGACAGTAAAGGAAAGTCACAGAAGTAATGGTGATCATGTTACGTATAACATTAAACAAAATCATTGAATGTATGCATTTTATTCTGAATTATATTGATGTAAAATTTATCAGGGCTTCACAAATGCTTATTGATTCTGTCTGATTGCTTTAGACGATGATGGGATGTTGTTCCTTCTAGCCATGGGGATAAACTGGTGGGGATTCCTCCATATATATTAAAGTGAGAGGCAATTCAAAAGTTAAAAAATAAATATCAGTAGCTTACTGAGTGGCATTAGCACTGTCCTTCTTGCTCTGTTGTTCCCCTTAGTGAGGAAATAACTTATTCATTCAGCTTTCAATCCCCACCAAACTGATCTGGTCCATCAATCAACTTTCATTGGACCAAGAACAGAAACAACCCCCCACTCCCTGCCCAGATGTCCTGATTGGCTGCTTCTCTCTGCAACTCTGAAACCCTGCCCTCCTCTCACACTCATCACAGTGTGCTTACATCATATCACTGTTGCCACACCCTCTGTTTCTCTTCATTTTTTCTGTAAATCTCCAATGCTCTAATACTTTTAAAGATAACTTAGGAACCACAGGGTCTATTTGAAAAATGGATTGACATTTAGGGCAGTGCAACGTGTAACCCAAGACAATGGGACAACAATCTGGCTTGCCTTTAGTGTACCTTTAATAATAAAAATCCCTTTAATATAAAAGAGTTCTTGTCATTCACAGAGAACAATCCCATTCCCAATGTAAAATGTTACCAACTGCTGAGATAAAGTAAGGATTAAAATGGTTTCAGTGATAGAAGAATTTAGTGGGCCACATAATATCTTAAGATCAAGACTGCTGGGGCTTTATATACAGTACTTCCTTTTAATGGTGCATTATTCATCAGCTACTTCCTTAATTCAGCCATTTATTTTAATATGGCTGTTGCACCTTTTACACAAGGTTCTGGGCATCACCTTCTGTTTTTTTTTGGACCACGGACATGGTGCCATATAGGACTTACGGCATTTCTATACTTCACCGATGGTTGCTCTGGTTTGAGGCTACTGATTTATGGATAGTGCAAGATCCCTTAACATAAATCAGAATATATAGAGGAGTTATATAGGATAAGACAGGAGTTCAATATCCATGCAGGCATATAATGTTTTCTTGAAGATGTGCATGTGGGTTTCCTAAGACGATTTGCCACTCTTGTCTGTTGAAGCTGTCCAGGTATTTAGTGCAGGGCCAGATTTAGTGTGGTAGAGGCCCCTGGGCACAAAATCTGCTGGAGGCCCCTTTAAAATAATAGTCCATCTAAGTAAATGATTGGTGATTGTCTGGCACCCGCCTAATTGTGCCACCCTTGTGCATGTTCATGCTGCTTGGGTACTCCTGCTTTGCCATTCTGGGGGGGTAGTGTAGTCACCCAGCTGGTCCAGCAGTAAACAGTTTCCCTGCATTGAGCTGCCAGCGGCTGTGATTGGCGGCTTATGTGCAGTGACAGCTCTGCACGCACCCATCACTGTAGCGTTGCTAATGGCGGCTTTGCTGCTTTAGACTCTCCATCCTGCCCTGTGGTGGCTTTGGCTGCAGGTTTGCAAAAACAAAAAAAGGCTTGCCAAGGTGGGGGGGGGGGGGGGCTGCTGCCACTGATAGCTTTATTGCTGGTTCTGCAGCCTGTTAGACCAAAGACTAAAAAGGCTCCTGGACCAGAGGTTGAAAGGTTGATGAAGGCACCCTTTGCAGGCCAAGTAGTAGAGGCACCATCATAATCTGGCCCTGGTCAAGTGTTTTGAATGAGATGTCAACAATGAATGAGAATCATGCTCATCCCCTGAATGCTGAATAGAGTACAGTATGTGTATGTATAGTAGGTTAGTAAATATGCTTTTTTTTCAATTGCAAAAATTGCATAATACAATGAATATTTGGGTCTAGCTGCATTCAACCAACTAAACCACAGCAAAACATACCCCGAAACAAACAAAAAAACGAAGATATTTAGTACATATTAAAATGTGTGCTTTTCATTTTGTTAAAATATCTCACAAAAGGCAAAGTGTAATTTAAACTAAAATGATAATAAACACATAGTATGGTATGATGCGATAAAGAATCAGCCTCAGGAAGAAATGTACAGCTAAGAAATTGATCAGAAACAATATTCTCCATATTTGTATCCCCTGGAAAAGTTTAAAATCACTGAAATCTTCAGTTTTCTGAACTAAATTATTATTATTATCATTGTTTATTTATAAAGGGCCATCAACTTCCGCAGCGCTGTACAAAGTAGTAATTATAGACAGGGTAGAAACATACAGTAGATAGTCTATCACAAATGCAGTGAGTTTACATTGAATATTCTGAATACAAAATACAATAGGAAAGAGAGCACTGCCATCGCAAGCTTACAGTCTAAATAATGTGTGATGTATGTGGTGAATAATGTGATTTTGTATTCTATTCTGTATTAATAAGATAATTATACTAGGTACTGTCTGCCCGGACCCGCTGGTGTCAAACTTGCTGAGAGCAGAGAGCGAGTGCCCTGTCAGTCACGCTGACCTGCCTCAGCACTGCCTCCTCCATTGCAATTTATTGAATGGGCATACCCACAGTCACAAACACAGCCACCATCTTGGGTCGGATGGATCAAAGGGGTGCTCGTTCTCCACTCTCAGTAAGTTTTACAACCGTGGGTCTGGTCTGTGGAGTTGCACTGGACAGGTGAGGATAACCTCTTTTTTTATTTTTGTCTGGACAATCTCTTTAAAGTGGAATTCTAGTCAGTGGGGTTGGGCTCTGATTTAGGCAAATCAGGCAAGCACAGAGCCCCTTGCAAAAAAAATGCACGCACCTTTTATTTGCCTGTCCTCTCTGTCCCCTTCCAAACAGCTTCCGGGGTCCATCTTCTGAAGCAGCTAGGTGCCGCCATGTTGTCCTCCCATGTGCCACTGCTCGGCTCAGGATGAAATCTAACCTGTTGTGAGGCTTTAAGTACTGTTGAAAACATGGAAACTGCAGATTATTACTCATGTTTCATCCAGGTTATGGTCACTAGCAGTGTAGGGTCAACAATCAGCCTAGGATTTTACCAGCCCCAGCCAGATCATGACTAGCCCACTAAGGTTTTTTTGACCCCCCCCCCCCCCCCCCCCCCAAATGTGCTTCCCGGCTGGAGGATGCTCCGGGACTAGGGCTATTACATTGCTATAGTCATGGACGGTGATGGACAGTCTTCCATTGATAGTACTGAAGCTTTAGCAGTGTAGAGGCAGATAGCAGGGGTCAGTATGGACCTCCTACAGCCAAGATCATGAGGCTATAACCTTAGGAACAGAACATGGGCTGGGGTTTCTTGACTCTGAGGACACAATAGGAACAGATAGAGCATGGTGGGGTATGGAGACAGTCACTGAATGGGGGTGCTAGAAGCTGCAGCCCAACAAGCTTTAAAGCAGTATGACCCACTGGGAATTCTCCTGAGTCTCCCTATGGTCAGTCCAATCCTGGTTATGGTATGCAGTATGTGTAGTAATAACCCAGGGCAACTGAACTTGCAACATGTCTTGAGTATGTTTCACTAGTGACATGCTTTTTTAGCTTTGAAAAATCTTTCTAAATTGAAATCACTAGTGACATATATTCAAGACTTGCCCTGACTTATTACTACCAATCCTAAACAGCTGTGCAAGTGTGCACAGCAGCGATGTAACTAAATGGGATGGGGTCCTGGTGCGAACATTAAATCAGGCCCTTTCAAGGCTCATACAGTAAACGTCTTCTGTCTTTTAACTCAGTTGGATGCAGCTAGATAACTAAAGACTGAAACAGTAAGTGAATTTAAACATACCTGCAATAAACATATGTCTACAGTATCAATAAGGGCAGACTTGATGGACCATGTGGACTCCTTCTGTTGTCAACCATCTATGTTTCTATGTTCTAAGTTTTATATAGTTATATAGTCCCTTTAATGTCATGGCAAGATGGCAGGGAAACTATGTATAGGGGGAGGAGTGGCACAAGTGTTGGTGGAAGAAAAGTGGTTTATTATGTGAAATACAGGACGTTTGACAGTTTGGGGTGAATAGTCCCGCATTAAAAATACTGATATAATTGTGGCTGTGACCTCTACTTTTGGGTCTCCTGCACCTTTAAAATATAACTGCAAAATGCCCTTTAAAGTAGATGAAGTGAATGAGTAATACACATATACAAAGTAATATTTACTCATTTAAAAAGAACTGTACAGGCCCTAAGTGAATAGTTGGGATGATTTCCTATTCCCTTTTCTTACAGCCATGTATACAGGCTTAGACTGATCCAAGTGTCAGCCATAAAATGGGTGGGTAACTTTTTTTTTTGTAGAGAATTCCTTTTTTTTTGCAGTGCATGAGGCTGCAGGTAAAAAACAGACAAGCAAAAGAAGAAACATTCCCCCTGCAGACATACGAGACTGTGTAGGAGGTTCACCCCTCCGGGTGAAAAAGGTGGCCATGAATAAATAAAGTCTAGGGGCTGGGCTACAGAAGTGGTCAGATCTTAACTTCAACAACTTTATTCAGCAGCACGCCCAGATGAATCCTTTACATGGCAGGTGAGCAGACAATAATTAGTTTTACGCTTAGCCCTAGGAATAGTGCTAGGAAGAGTATGTACCTGGCCATCATTTCATATTCTATGCTTGACCCTTTCCTTATGATACAGTACCTACAGGCTGCTATCAGGAGCTTGGTAACATAAGGTTTCTGCTCTTTACATTTACATGTCACTTTGCATATCATAGCTACATACGTAAGCATGATGTATTAAAGGTGGAAGCCATTTTGCCCCATTATTGAAAATGATATATGCCATACTGTATGTAGTATATTTTTTTTACCATTTGATAACATTGGTCAAAGACAGATATTCAGTAACGTAAATATTTTACGTTTGTTTTGTTTTTTCTGATATTTAGAAGTGAAAGGATTTTGTACATGCCTGTATCTTTTTTGATAGTAGTCTTTTTTTCTTTTTTCTTTATAGTTTATATGATCATTCGTAGTGGGGTGTCACCTTATGTTAAATATATTAATGCCATTTTTTATGTTGCTAACACAAAGAACCTTAATAAAAATGCTATTCAGTGTCCTGTGTCTCATCACTGGGGAGTATTTCACAAAGCCGAGCATAATAACTTTAGCTGGGGTCTATAGTTCTAACCATGACTCCTTAAAAGTGATTGAGCACTCAAAAAAACCAAAGTGGATGTGGCGGTAAGCAGGAGAGACAGAGGAGGTGGATGTGGCAGTGTAGGTGAAAGAGAAGGAGGAGGTAGCAAATCTAGCTTTGACCACTCATTCAGTTGCTGGCACAGCCAAATCCTGTGGGATCCACGACTGGTTCATCAAGGAATGTAAGCATGTCCACACTGGCTGTGGATAGGCGAATCCATGTATTGGCTCATGTGAGCCAGGCAGCCCTGTCTCAAGGAGAAGCTGTTTACAATGTCAGGCGTCTCCTCCTCCTGCTCCAGCCATGTTCCAGTGACGCCCATGAGCTGGTCTGGGTTTCACCCTGCTTTGAGAGAAAGTCCTCCTCCTCCCTCTCCGAATCCTCCAAAACTTTCCGCTGGTTGGACAGTGGAGTACATGTTACCAGTCGGCCCAGCAACCCACCCTTCGAACCATGTGTGCACTGCCCTGACACCTGGGTAAATAGCCCTTCCTCTTCCTCCTCCTGTGCCACCATCACATCCTCCATCATGGCATGAAGGGTTGGTAAGGATGGGGATGGTTGAAAAGTAGTGGCGGCTGGGAATGGCGTATTGTGGGACAGCCACCTACATCAGATTTGTCTGTCCATCTCCACCAGGCGGAATGGGAGCATTTCTGAGCCCAGCAATTTGGAAATGTTTTTATTCAGGGCCTGAGCTTGTAAAGTGAGATGGGTACAACTTCCGCGTTCTCTTTGCAGGATGGAAAGCTACCCTGGGAGTGGACAGGCTTGGTGATGGTGGTGGTGCTACTGCTGGTGGTGGTCTCAAATCCTCCCTTTGGAGGGAGACAGGTGAGCTTGTGGTTGGGGGGGGGGGTGCTAGAGGCTGAGACAATTGAAGCAGCAGAGGGAGACTCAGGTGTTTGCAGGTTTTCATGTGTTTCTGCCACCGCAGCTTGTGTTTTGTTAGCAGATGCCTAGTTATGCACGAGGTGCTGAGATAATTAGCACTTTTCAGTCACTTCAGCGAATGTTGGCAGAGCATGCACATGAAATGTATTTTGTTGCCTGTGGACTGCTTGAGAAAATGTCACACTGGTGAAATCCCTTGAGGCAGCTTTGACATGCTCTGTTCCTGGCCTTAGTAGGCAGTAGTAGCAACGAGCTGACCACTGATGGTTTGCACCCTTCTCCCTCTTCTGCTGGCTGTCTGGGGCTGTGTGACTACCAACTCTTCCTCCAAACTCTGATAGCCTTCAATCTACATTGGGTCTAGTACCTTGTTATCACCCCTGGCCTCCTCTTCGACCCACTTCTCTCCGCTAGCCTCCCCCTCAGCCTCAACATTGCAGACTGCTGCAGAAGTCGGTACTAGGGGTTCATCATAATTGAGGGTGCACTGTAATGGTTCACTGGCCATGTCCTCATCCTCCAACATAAGTTGTTGGGCATTTGGGAACCCTAGGTCTGCAACTGGGACTTGCAGGTGAATGGACCACTGTATCCCAGCTAGCAGTGTAATCATGACTCCATGACTTGTGGCTGGGACAGGCTTGTTAATTTTAAGATTTTAAGGGGGGTGAGGTGGGGGCTCAGCACTCTCGGCAGAAGTGGAGTGGGTGGATGACTATTCCATGGAACGGTAGCACTGCGTGCCATATGATCTTTGCCTGTCTCAACGTGTTCTGGCCTCAATACTCTGCCAGCAGTATTGAGGCCTACAAAAATACACTCCAAACTCTGGTGCCTGCTTGCACCAGAGTAAGGTGTAGCAGGCAAGGATTAAACATGTCTTCCCCCTGCAGCACCAGCTTCATCACCACCACTAGCAGCAGCACCACCATGACCACAGTCACGCCCCTTAATTGCTGCTTTTCACATCCATGAGATCCCTATACCAGTTCACAAGGCTGGGGGCTTGCAAGTTACTTGTGGCTAGCGGGTGACTCGCCATTAACCCTCGGCCCCCATCGATCACCTGCCTTCCCAAAGCCCGGGGGGGCTGTGTGTGCTTGTAGCCGGCAGGGCGGGGGCCACCAAAGTTGGCCCCTGCACCCTCTTCTACAAGCCCCATAGCTGGTCCCGGGCTGGTTATGCTGGGTAGGGGGAACCCCGTGTCATTTTTTGGGGATTTTTAAGGGTTTTTAAGGGAACAGTGCTGGATTCTTGGTGAGGCAAGGTTTTTGTTTTAAACCCCCCTGTCCTGCCTCAGTACCAGGAGGGGGAGGAAGGGCTGGTTTACCAGGAGACTGGCCTTTTGCTTTAAAGCAATGGTTCTGAGATATTATGGCATGAATATGAGGCTAAAGCATTGCAGGGGATTTCTTGGCTGTGGAGGTACAATGGAGACAGGAACATCCAGCTGAGTTAGCACTAAAGTAGTGCAGCCCACTTGGAATTCTCTCTGTGCTCCCTCTGGCCAGTTCACCCCTGGGTCCAGGTAAATTTATTAGAGGTCCTCTTGATTGGACCTATACCATCCTGTATCAGATGATACCTGGAAAAATTAAAAAAATAGAAGCGTTGGGAAATCCTGTACTAGAAAAAGATTGTTTTTTATATTCCCATCCATAAATACAAATGAATAGATTTCCTTTCCACAGGTGTTCTTGTATCTCAGTAATGCAACATATTACGGGAAGGATGTACGCGGCTTTATTGGGGAGCTGTGTGTTGTTTCAGTCATTTGTTTGTACTCAGTGACAGGCATCCAGGTACATGTGTGTACGAGCTTAATAAACTCATGTAGTAATACTCTGCTATCAGATAGTCAATAAAAGATGCCATAAAACTGCTCCGTCTGCCTCCTCATTGCACTGGCTACTGATCCGTTGTATAATCCTGCCTTTACTGGCCATTAAGCATCCCTGGCTGTACACGAGCACAACTTGTACTACTGATTACTGAAAAATGAACATACGTCACTTCTGACATATTTATAACTCCATTGCTTATCATTTAATATTATGATTCAAATGACAACAAGACGCTTGTGGGAAGATACTTCCTTTGCTAACATATGGTTGCCTGACTGTGAACTCTTACTTGGGAAACTCTCCCACACTCAGGGGATGGGGACTGGAAATGTTTCATCTCCACAAAGGGGTTGATTTACTAAAGGACTAATGTGTTTTCTCTTGGAGAAGCAAATATGTCCTGGACAAAAGAAGCATTGGCACATCTCAGTCTTTATCTCAGAGTGCTTTCATATTTGTATGTCGTCAGGATTTAATATAATGGCATTGAGCTTTTAAAGCAAATGCAGTATATATGAGTCAACAAAAAACAGTCCTGAGTACCCATTGGCTAACATAAGTACCATCTGGGTTATACTATAGGTTGGCAGTCACTCAAAACCATGTTAAAAAGTCACAAAACAGCCATTTAAAGTACATAAAATGCAAATAAATACACGTATAAATGTTTTCGAGCAGTCTTGTACTTGAAGCAAATAAGACTTGGGTAAAGTATAGGTGGCAGCAGATCAGGTTGGGGTACCAATCAGTCTGCAGCTTGGTGAGTATCACCTGATAGGATCTCGAGTAACACTTATGGTATATGCATCACTGGTTGGAAACACCTTTTATAGGCCATTGTGGAGTACAGACCAGATAGGCAAGATCAGTGGTTTTTAGAGTCTGATCTGGACACATGCTAGGTGGTCCCACAGAAATGAACTAGGGAAAAGTTTGTGAAAGTGTACATGTGTTCGTGCCAAAATGATGTCCTCAAGGTGCTATTTTTGCTATGTTAGCGAATGTGCCCCCACACCGAGGATTTACTTATCAGCATGTTTCCAAGTTTCTTATATTCCTGTGTGTCTGTCTTGGTAAAGTAGGGGGTGGCTTTCTTACCATCTTTTAAAGCTCTTATTATACCTTCTACCCACAAATCACAGAATCATTCCATTATAACAGATCATTAGCAGCTTGGGCTAAAAAAAGCAGTAATGACCCCCCATTCCCAGATGAGAACGCTGCCAGAAACACTTTAGCTACTGGAAGACAAGACTGTGTTCCCCCATCTGAAGAGTTTGAATTAATACAGATGGTCATCTTTAGCAGGTCACCTGTCGCCTGTGCCTCAGCCAATCAGATGATTAAAAAGCAAGAGTCAGGAAGTTTTTGATGTGTACATCAGAACACATTGATAAGGTAAACACATTGTTGCTGGGGGAAACTGTTTTCCTTTATAATATAGAATTGCAAACAAATAGAAAAGAAAAAAAACAGATAAGCTCAGCACCTTGAGCACATCATATTGGCACACGATTATAGAAATCTTAAAAAATGCTATCAAATGTGGCATTAGCCTTTAAAGTGGACCGTCACCCAGGGGTGATTGGCCCGGGAATCTATAAGATTCCCGGGCCGATCACCTCCCTCACCGCGGGACATCCGAGATCGGGATGTTCCGCGGTGAGGGACCCCCCCCAAAACCCCCCAAAAACTTACCTCATCGGCGTTTGCGAATGGCCGGCACGGGCGCGCGCACTGTCAGAGGGGCGCGCGGGAGGCGGCGGCGGACGTGCTGTGTTGTCCGCCGCTGCCACCCGCTTGTCCGTCGGCGGTGATTGGCCAGCGCGGCCACGTGGGAGCGTGGTGAGGTGAGTTTCGGGGGCTTTCTGGGGGGTTTCAAACAGCAGGGCACCCTTAATCGGGGTGCCCCCCTGAAGTGGACCAAAACCCAGGATAGTCAAAATCCTGGGTGTTGGTCCACTTTAAGGTGCCTTATGAGAGGTGTTATCCAGCTCTATATGTGGCAGACAATGGATTGTTTTGTTAAAATGGAGAAACCAAGCTGGCTTCCAACACATCATGCAATCTTCCCTGACTTCATGCTTTTTATAAATAGATTGGATTGGAGCTACATCCAGTGGTAATCAGATTCCTGTACAGATTATTCTGTATTCAGAAAGTCAGTCATATGTCTAGTGAAAAATTAGCAAGTCCAGTTGCCTTGATTTTTTTGCATGACCGGGAGAAATTTGAACCGTCACAGACTAAAGATATCGCTTCTTATTATTAGATGGCGACATTGGCATCAGACTGATGGTACTGGGTTAGAATAGTTTTATTTTTTTTACTGGTAGAAATAGGGTTTTATTTTTATTTTATTTGAGGGTTTTTAAAGAGGAACATCAGACCTAAAATAAAAAGGGTCTGATTCCCCCCTCCATCAGCCCCTACTTACCTTTTGAATGTTGCCGCTGCCTGCTGCGGTGACATACAACTGCTTTAGGGCCCGATACTCACCCCGCCAACCGCTTAGCCGCCCCTAACTGTCAAGTATGGTCTTAGCAGTGTCCCTTGGCAATCTCACAGCTCAGTGAAGTCTTGCAGGATCCTGGGCGGCTCCTTTTCATCCCATTCATGGGGCACTGGGCAGGTGCATGATCGGGGGCCGCCTGATGAGATGCAAGATGGCGTCTGTCGGAATGTCGCATGGAAACCAAGGGACCCAGAAGATAGATCCCCTAGTGAGGTAACTACTGCTCAACGGTAAGACCGTTATCTTTCCACTTTTATAGGGGTGATCTGCTCCATTCCAATGTCTCCTGAGCCAACCTGTGGCAAACAGTATCTGCCTAAAATCTTTGCACGATGGGTAAAAGCAGAAATGTAGTAGCAACAAGCCAGAAATACAGCACGGGCTGGCTTAGGCCATTAAAGTTGAGCAGTCCTCCCCTGTTAAATCACAATGGTGTGTTTAAAGCCTTGCGCTCGATTCTTCTTCTTTCCAGAAAATAAAAAGACACTTTTAGATTTTCTTTTATGCAGGATGTATAAGTAACTCCTCCTATTGATATCTAGCATTTTTATGTGATTCTTTCTGTCATAGTGCTCCTTTGCTGTCAATCCTTTCTGTGCAGTTGCCACATACAGATGGGGAGGCCGATTCATTAATAGCGCCAGGTAGCGACAGATGAGCGACAGTAGCGTTATTTTCACAGCGCACGCTAGTATTCGCTGTGCTTGGCCGTTGTTCGGCTGTTGACAGCGACCCCGTCGGTGTGCGGTAATGTTGAATACGGGGTTAGGAGTCGCTGTTTGACAGGTTCCGCGCTGTATGGGAGCGCATGACAGCGAATGGCCATAGCGAACGGCTCCCAGCATATTCATTAACAAATCACGCTCAAAAAATTCTCGCGCAGTGAAATGCTTGTTTAAACCCCAGAGCGCTGGCGGCGATGGGTTAAAAGTAGTTTTTTAACCCCCAAACAACCATATTTTTAGAAAAAAAAAAAAAACATGTTTTTCAAAACATTTTGTAATATGAATACATTAATATCAGACCTGTAATATCAATTCTGCACAAATTTTTTTTTTTTTTTTACCTTAAAAAAAATATCTAACATTGCAGAAGTGGTCACAGAATTTTTGACATTTAAAAAAAAAAAAAAAAAAAAAAATAATAGCAATTAATTAAGAATATTAAAAGATTGCTCCATTGAAATGCATTGGAGAGCGCCAGGTAGCGAGAGGTCATACCTGTCGCTGTTCAAGGTCGCTCGCTGGCGCTGTGGGGTGAGGCTGGAATAATGATGAATGATTCGCTATCTGGCGCTCTGTCAGTCGCTAAGCAGGATCGGCTTGATAAATGTGTGATTGCGGAGGGGAGGCGGCGTTCTCGTGGCGGTGAGCGTCATTACCGTTCGCTCACCTTTCGCTACCTGGCGCTATCCCTTGTTAAATAAGGGCCAAAGTTACAAAACCTATAGAACATACCAAACTAAAATCCAACAAGCAGCCGTGGCTAAATCCAGGATCTTTATATCTGTACATATTTGTATGAAACCAGAACACATGCCCCCCCCATTTATGGTTTTTGAAAGACAGAAACCCTGTGTTTAAGGGAGAAGAGGTTTTGAAGATGTTTGCATGAAATGGCAGATTCATGATTTATACATAGCAAGACATTTTGATGGAATCCAGGGAAGTGCAGCTAAGAAATGGCCATCGTTAGCGTGACATTTGATTGGAAGCGTCATGTCAAGAGAGGGTGAAGCCGCCTGTTTTTTATGTCATGGAGGCATAACACAAACACTGGTTGACTTTTCACCAACCCAGTAACCGCAGGCCACCTGCCTGTCACACAGGATTTGTCAGCAGAGTCCTGGTTCTTGTCTTTGTTACTCTTAAGCCTTCATTCACCTCAGAAATCACATTTCATATGTGACTTTTCACCTGATGTAGCACCCAACACCAAGGCTGAGGCCTGGCATAGAAACTAACCATGTATCTCAGAGATGAGGCTTATGATGGTTATGGGACTTTTTTATAAAGTGCACTGTTTAGCGTAATTTTGCTGGCATACGCGTCTGATTTGGAGCGCCCGCATCTGTTTATGTTTTGGGGCTGTTATTTGTACAATGGTGCTGCAAGTCATAATGCCCGAAGTTAAATAATCTGCTTGGATTATAATAATACAATGATATAAACAAATACCGCGCTAACAATACAGCAAAAAGCTCAACGTGCAAACAAAAGTCCCTCCTCTTTCGTGATAACCAAATAAAAACAAAATATGCACAGAGCTTGTTAATGAAGAATCATCTGCAAAGATATTTCATCCCGTAGTGCATGCTCCACCACCTTGAAGACCGGTCACCGAGTGTAATGCTCACGCTCTTACCAGATAAAGAGGCCGATTCATTAATAGCGCCAGGTAGCGACAGATGAGCGCCAGTAGCGTGATTTTCACAGTGCCAGCTAGTATTCGCTGTGCTTGGCCGGGGTTTGCTTGTTGACAGCGACTCAGTCGGTGTGCGGTAATGTTGAATAAGGGCTTAGGGGTCGCTGTTTCACAGGTTCAGCGTTGTATGGGTGCGCCTGACAGCGAATGGCCAGAGCGAACGGCTTGCTGCAGATTCATTAACAAATCACGCTACTAATTTTTTCGCGCTGTGAATTCCTTGTTTAAACCCCAGACCGCTGGCGGCGATGGATTTAAAATAGTTTTTAACCCCCAAACAACCATATTTTTTGATTGTAAAATTATACAAGTTTTTATAAACATTTTGTAATCTGAATACATTAATATCAGACCTGTAATATCAATTCTGCACAAAATAATTTTTTTTTTTTTTTTACCTTAAAAAAAAATCCTAACATTGCAGAAGTGGTCACAGAATTTTTGACATTAAAAAAAAAAAAAAAAAACATTAATAGCAATTAATTATGATTATTTAAAGATTGCTCCATTGAAATGCATTGGACATCGCCAGGAAGCGACAGGTCATACCTGGCGCTGTGATGGGATTAGCAGCGGCGCTGTTCGTTGCAGTCGGCTACATGATGAATCCCGCGCTAGCTGTCGCTCTCGCCGGCGCTAGCCTCATTTAGCTTGATAAATGCGTCATTGTGGCCGACGCCGGGCGTACTTGAGTCGGTAGCCGCCGTTAGCTGGCGGGACCTGGCGCTCGTCAGACACTACCTGGCGCTATCGCTTGATGAATAAGGGCAAAAGAGTAGAAATAGCACCCTCCAAATAACCCCTCGGGTCTCCAATCTTTTAATTTTCCAATCCTCTCAAAATGTTAAGCATATGATGAGCTCGCTCAATTCAAAGCGTGACGTTAGAGGTACAATAAGCTCAATCGATTCATGCAAAGCAACAGAAAGAAAAAATAGTGCAATACGTTCCACAGATATTTAGACACTTCTATTTAATAGGTTGCACTCACAAAGATAAAAACAAAGAGAGGCTTTCAATACATGAAGGTGGTCAATAATTCTCACCGCCAGTACTGCCCAGGAAATAAAGCACGTCCAAAACTCCAGTATGTAATGACCAGTAATCCAAGCGATTACTTGAACACTCGGTGACCGGTCTTCAAGGTGGTGGAGCATGCACTACGGGATGAAATATCTTTGCAGATGATTCTTCATTAACAAGCTCTGTGCATATTTTGTTTTTAATCTGCTTGGATTGGCACACTAGGTACTTACTGGCCTGTGTCACTGCCTGTCGGACCCTGAAGCAGAACTGCACCAGTAAGGCGCTACTCTGTATCGCCAACCTTTAGGTGCTGCATGCGGTATTTATTAATTTTCGGAAATCTGAAAATGTTTTATTATACTGTATTATACTGTAGTTATACTGCTACATGTGATATGTGCGGAGTAGGTGGGTGTTTTTTTATTTATGTGGACAAATGGGGTTCTATTTATGCCAGAACTGAGGACTCATAAGTCACTATATTATTTAGAACCTGTCTGCGTTGTAGCAATCTGATCGCTGTTCATATAATACATTAATGTTTTGTATCCTTTATCTTTCTTCCAATAAAAGTGATCGAAACACAAATCTAATTCAATTTCACGAAAACATATTAAAAAAAATACAACATTCTGGATGTGTGTCACTTTTGCACAGGGAAACATTTTAGCACAATCCAATTGGGGTGCGTCTTCATTCTTGCATGTCTGAGCCTAGTTTGGCAACCCTCCCCCAAACCGTGCCATCTCATTTTTGGGAAAAATGTAAGTAAAGCCTTATCTCTACCAGTTTATACAGCCTGTTCCAGCATCATGCAGGTGGTGAAAGTGTCCTCCTTGAAGAAGAATTATTTCATTTGTGTGATGCTTTAAAGAAAAGGGTCTTCAAACTATGCCCTTGAGCTGAACACAACCCTCCAAGAAAATGACCCAGGCTGGCGGTACCCCTATTTGCAGCAGCAGGGATCTGAGGGCAGAAGGTGCACAGGGAGCAATACTAACCCCAGTTCTGAGACGTCAGTTGTTTCTGCATTGAGCACCAGTGATCAGTGCTGTATATTCCACAGGACGGAACTAACTAAACTGATAACACCACCCTGGGAAAAGTGCTGGGGAGACAAAGTTCAGTCCTGCTGCTTGTTGAAAGACCAGGACTTAAGTTAGATATGACTCTCCCAGGGCTTTCAAAGCTTGGATCTGAAACCCTGCCAGCACCACAGCTCATCCAGCAGGTGAATCTTGCACACTGTGGGTATGCCACGCCTCATCTAACCCTGCTCCACAGCTGCTGACCCAAACCTGTCAACCTATCCCCCCTCCCCAGCCACTGACCCCAGCCTCTCACTTAAACCGGACCAACACCCATTTTTACTTTAAAGGTAAAGGAGTCCAGCAATTGGCCGCTGGGCGGTCACGTGGGCCATAGTCGCATAATCTGCGGCAGCCATCGCCAGGACCCGCCCACGTGACCACCCGGCGGAGGGCACGGGACTCCTTTCCCGACGCTGGCTCGTAATGAAGGTATTACGAGCATTGTGCGGTTAGGTGTGAGGGGGCTCCAGTGTTCTGGATGCCCCCACGAGCTTCTTCTTATCAGCGGACAGTGGGACCAACACCCATTAAAGTAAAAACGGGTGTTGGTCCGGTTTAACCCCCCTCCCCAGTCGCTGAACCAACCATTTACCTAACCTTGCGTACACTGTCCCAAACCACTTACCTAACCCCCTGATTTACTGACCCACCCCTAATGAGGGGCTGTGAACTAGTCCCCAAAGTTTGAACTGTATTTTAGAGGTTCCTTTTGTAGCCTGTTAATTTTAAAGCAGACCAACAGTCAAAAATGACTTAAACCAGACCAACACAACAAACAGTGCTCATATGCATCCCTCCAAAGGGCAATTTGGATTGCTGCACATAAAAAATCATTTACCTTTTTCCAACTCCTGATGTAGTACATTTTAGAAACAAAATGGTAGCTCCTGCAAAAAGGAAGTGCAGTTATGTCAGTTGAATCTAGGCAGCAAAATGGCTAAGATACAAGGAGAGGAAGCTCTAAAATGGCCATTACCTGTCTTTCCCAACTGTGCCAGGCTGCTGGTCTGGTTTAAATGAAGATGCATGTCCCAATGTTGGGGACTCAAAATTTAGAATAGGGACCACACTAAACACAGAGTGCCTTGCCGGGGCAGTGTGGCTTCCACATGTATCTGCAGATATATGCAACGGGGAGGCCGATTCATTAATAGCGCCAGGTAGCGACAGATGAGCGACTGTAGCGTGATTTTTTCAGCGCCAGCCAGTATTCGCTGTGCTTGGCCGGCATTAGCTTGATGACAGCGACTCAGTCGGTGTGCGGTAATGTTGAATACGGGCTGGGGGGTCGCTGTTTCACAGGTCCAGCGTTGTATGTGAGCGCCTGACAACGAATGGCCAGAGCGAACGGCTAGCTTCATATTCATCAACAAATCACGCTCCGAATGTGCTGTCGCTGTCCATTCCTTGTTTAAACCCCAGAGCGCTGGCGGCGATGTGTATTAACTAGTTTTTAACCCCTAAACAACCATATTTTTTGAATGTAACATTATACATGTTTTTAGAATCATTTTGTAATATGAATACATTAATCTCAGACCTGTTAGATCAATTCTGCACATATTTTTTTTAATTTTTTTTTTTACTTAAAAATAAATCCTAACATTGCAGAAGTGGTCTCCGATTTTTTGACATTACAAAAATAAAAAAAAAAATTAATACCAATTAATTATGAATAATTATAGATTGCTCCATTGAAATGCATTGGACATCGCCAGGGAGCGACAGCTCATACCTGGCGCTGTGAGGGAATTTGCAGCGGCGCTGTTCGGTCCAGGCGGCTTCATGATGAATGCCGCGCTAGCCGTCGCTCTCGCCGGCGCTAGCCTCATTTTGCTTGATAAATGCGTCATTGTGACGCATACTTGAGTCGGTAGTCGCCGTTAGCTGCCGCTACCTGGCGCTCGTCAGTCACTACCTGGCGCTATCGCTTGATGAATAAGGGCCTTAATCTCTGGCCCTTATTCATCAAGCGATAGCGCCAGGTAGTGACTGACGAGCGCCAGGTAGCGGCAGCTAACGGCGACTACCGACTCAAGTACGCCCGGCGGCGGTCACAATGACGCATTTATCAAGCAAAATGAGGCTAGCGCCGGCGAGAGCGACGGCTAGCGCGGCATTCATCATGAAGCCGCCTGGACCGAACAGCGCCGCTGCAAATTCCCTCACAGCGCCAGGTATGAGCTGTCGCTCCCTGGCGATGTCCAATGCATTTCAATGGAGCAATCTATAATTATTCATAATTAATTGGTATTAATTGTTTTTTTTATTTTTGTAATGTCAAAAAATCGGAGACCACTTCTGCAATGTTAGGATTTATTTTTAAGTAAAAAAAAAAATTAAAAAAAATATGTGCAGAATTGATCTAACAGGTCTGAGATTAATGTATTCATATTACAAAATGATTCTAAAAACATGTATAATGTTACATTCAAAAAATATGGTTGTTTAGGGGTTAAAAACTAGTTAATACACATCGCCGCCAGCGCTCTGGGGTTTAAACAAGGAATGGACAGCGACAGCACATTCGGAGCGTGATTTGTTGATGAATATGAAGCTAGCCGTTCGCTCTGGCCATTCGTTGTCAGGCGCTCACATACAACGCTGGACCTGTGAAACAGCGACCCCCCAGCCCGTATTCAACATTACCGCACACCGACTGAGTCGCTGTCATCAAGCTAATGCCGGCCAAGCACAGCGAATACTGGCTGGCGCTGAAAAAATCACGCTACAGTCGCTCATCTGTCGCTACCTGGCGCTATTAATGAATCGGCCTCCCCGTCTTTTCACACAGCTAGACATGTTTGTTGCTTGATATTTAGATGATGAGAGGGTTAAACTGGGTGGTAAATCAGATCCCAGGCCCTGAATAATAATAATAATTTTGTATAAATAATAGTGATTGAGCTGCTCCCACCCCCCTTTATTCAATTGGTTTAAATGAACCCATAGTATCTCATTCCAGAACACTGCATTTCTTTTTCTCAGCCATTCCTTGGAGGACTTACTGGAATGTTTTGGGTCATTGTAATGTTGGCATTTCTATTTTCAGTTTAGATTTCATCTCCTGACAGATGGCCTCTCAATAAGGACTTCAAAATGGACTTGACGATGGTGGATCGCCCAAGGCCTGATGCAGCAAAGCTGGCACGCACCATAACATATCAGCCGCTTGGTTTTGGAGTATCAGTCAATTCTAATGAATTGCTTTTCTGTTTATATGAACGAATGAGGTAATGAGTCTAAAAGCAATACAAGCTTAAAAAAAAGAATATAATACCAGACACCAGGGCAAGGAAAAAGATTCAGGTAGTGAGACACAGACCAGAAACAGATAGAGGTCCAACTTATTCTGGAAGGTGCCTTGATTTTGGCAACTAAGGTAAATTTTTGCTAAGATCATTGGAAGATTGGAAAGTTGTAAGGGGTCTATTAGGATTAAGGATATTTAATTTTGCCTACTATTGTTTTACAAGCAATATGATTTTTTTAAAACTTACATTTTTTATTTAAAAAATACTACAAAATATAAAAAAATATTTTTTATTTAACTTTTTTCCACCTATTTTACCCCAAATATTGATAAAGCTCTAAAAAAATCAGTTAAACATGTATAGTGCAAAATGCATAACTATTGCATAATAACATTTTTAGGTAGGATAAAGGGTTAAAGCAGACCAAACCCCAGGATTTTAGCATTTTGGTTCACTGTACAGGGGCATCCCTATTTGGGAACCCCCCGGTTTGCCCAGTAACTGAATGCTGACTGAGTGAATTGTAGGGGAAAGTTCATGGGAAATTTCGGGGGTTTCACACAGCAGGGCATCCTAAATCGGGATGCCACTGAGGAGAACTCTGCCTTAGATTCTTTTAGACTCCAGGTAGGATGGGTTTTGGTCTGCTTTAATAGGAAGCATTAGCACCACATGCCCTTGTTTCTAACTTTCCTGTAGTAAAGGGGCTTGATGGCGGGTCTTATCATTCGGGATCAGATGCCACATTGATGGCCAGTCAATTCGAGTTTGAATACATTGTCCATTTGATATTTGAGTAGTTTTGTATGGTTAGAATTAGGCAGGGCAGCTTCAAGTCAGACAAAAAGAGATGATTTGCATGGCCCCACCTCCTCATTATTGATACACATGAATAATCTGTAAAATCTATTATTCTTGGTCTGTATGTGCCATGTAAATACTTTTCATTTAAAGAAAACCTTCCTTGCCTTGTACCCTTAAAAATAATGAATATGCCAAAACATTCCTCTATAGGGGAATGCATATGTACTACAAAGGTAAGGAGCACTTTCTTATAACAGAAAGTATTTACACGGGACAGACCACAAAAGACAGAATTTCCTTTTTACGGCATGTATGTAGGAGTAGGTGGAGCCATGCAAATCATTTTATTTTTGTCTCATTGCTATCCCAATCGCTCAGAAAGCTGCAGAGAATTCAGTGCTTAGATACAGATTTTAATATTTAGGCCCTTATTTAAGAAGGGATAGCGTCAGGTAGGGGCTGGTTAATGACAGGTAGCGACTGGTGAACGCTGGACACGGCACGCAATTACACATTTATCAAGCAGAATCTGTTTAGCGACTGGGATAGCGCCATGTAGCGTCTGATTCATCATTTTCACAGCCTCAGCGAACAGCGCCAGTGTTCAGCCTTGCACAGCGCCAGGTATGACCTCTCGCTACCTGCCGCTTTCTCATACATTTCAATGGACGAACCTTTTCTTCTCTTTAAACGTTTTTTTTTTTTTAAATCACAAATAATTATTTGACCTCTTCTGGCATTGAAATAGCAGTTTTTTCATATTTTTTTCATTTTTTAGATATTTCCTAAGAAATGACATTACAGGTCTGGCATTAAAGTGTTCATGTTACATTGTTGTTACAATGTAATTCCATATGTTTTTGCTTTGTTACTAGTTGTTAGATGCTTGAAAACAGACTTTAAACACACCGCCTCCTGCGCTCTGGCTTCAAACAAGTATTTTTCAGCGCCAGAGAGTTGGGAGGCTGTTTTTTTGCTGAATATGGTGTGAGTCGGTCGCTATGAGCAGTCGCTATCATGCGCTCCCATACAGTGCTGTACTGGTCAAATAGCGACTCCTCACAATGTATTCAACATTACTGAACAGCGACTGAGTCGCTATAAAGTAGCGACTCACGGCCGAGCACTGCGACTACTAGCGGGCGCTCTGAAAATGCCTGCTACAGACGCTCATCTGTCGCTACCTGCCGCAAATGATGAATCAGCCTGCCCGTCAGCCATCATTTCCTGCTTGTGGACACTTGTTTAGGGCTTCTGGGCCTCATCAAAGAGATGGCAGTATGTGGGGGTTGGGACCTGAGAGTGCTGTAACAGAGGAGCCAGCCGCCTTGGGGCAATACTTGATATAGAGGGCTAAAAGAGACCAAAATCCACTATTTTGCATTTATGAAACTTTTCAGCTCTGTATGCAGAATGTTTTATAGAATTACATAGTTTTACTATTTAAAAATATTAGGTAATAAATCACAACAATAAAATTGCACATATTCATTTAAATGCCACAAGCCAAGGGGTGTGACACTCATTTTCCCGCGAGGGCCACATCAGCTTTCTGGTTGCCTTCAAAGGGCCGATTAAAGCGGACCTTCACTCTGAATAAGAGTCTATCTTATATGTTTCCCACACCCTGTACATACAGATTGCCCACATTAAGAATCATCCTACCTGCATCTACTGCATGTTATGAGCCTTTAAACATCCAAGATGGCGGCTTATGGAAGCCGCCATCTTATCAGGCAGCCTGCAAACAGGAAGTGCCTCCTGACTGTGCTGCTCTGCAGTCTGGGGACTGCTGACCTTTACCTGACCCCAGCTCTGCTCTGCCTGAGCAAAGCACAGCTATAACCCGCCCCCCTGTACCTTATCCCACTCTCCTCTCCTCAGTAAGTGTGATGCTTCTGAGTCAAGATGGCGGCGCCCGTATCCTAAATTCCTGAACAGATTTGCAGCCCAGTGGGGGAAAGAATAATAAGTTAGTGACTAAAAACTTAAAATATATTAATTTTAGATGCTGGGAAACTGTTTTTTAAGAGTTTGGGCTTTTCATTAAATCATGCTGAAGGTCCGGTTTAATAATAAACACAAAGCACAATACAATCAAGTATGGTTTTAGACACAGAATGATTTTGGCCAGGATAGATGTAGATGCAGAATTATTTTGCCCGGGACAGACACTGAATAATAATACCTAGGGCAGCCCTACAATGTTTTTTTTTCCCCATCCCGCCTGGTAATAGCTAGCAATAACTCCTGCAGCAGATGTAGCAACCTCTTCTGTGGAAGTTGGTTCAGTAGCGCCCGGTGGGTTTCCCCTTGTGTGACTTTTCCTCCAGCACAGACCCAAATATGTTCTGCACAAGTGGCGTCTCTGTTTGGCTCCTATAAGAGGGCCACATAAAAAGGCTTGAGTTGGACACATGTGCCATAAGCCATTAGTATGAAAAAAATATAATGCTGCTTGTATCCAGAAAAAGCAAAATGAATGTTGTCCAATAGCGCCACCTGCTGGTCGCTCATATAGTTTCATATCGCTTTACTATAGAAGTGATTTGTATTTCAACTGATTGAAAGCAAATAGACATAAAAATGGATTGACACTTCATACTTAAAGCAGACCAACAGTCAGCAATGACTTAAACCAGACCAGCACAGCAAACAGTGCTCATATGCATCCTTCCCCAGGGCAATTTAGATTGCTGCACATACAAATTCATTTACCCTTTTCTAACTCTTGCTGTGGTAAATTTTAAAAACAAGATGGCGGTTCATGCATTTGCAGGCCACCTGCTGCTGGACTCCCTGTTACTCTGCATTGTCAGTTATGACAGTTGAATCCAGGCAGCAGCATGGCTGAGATGCTGGTAAAGGAAGCTCCAAACTGGTCACTATATTTCTTTACTACCTGTGCCAGGCTGTTGGTCCGGTTTAAAGGCCCCCAGCCCGGGCAATGGCAGATACAGTATAGGACAGCAATGAACTTACCTGACTCATTTCCCATGTGCCTCACTTCCATTTCCTGCAGCGGGCATTAGATGCTTTAGCAGGTCTGGAAAGATTGCCCTCCTTTCCATTCCATTCCTCCACGGCCACTCAAAAATTTGGTCCCATGGCCTCACCTGTGTCTCAATGCCCCAGCCTGAGCAAGCCTGGCACGCCACAGTGGCCATGTGGTGACCAGGTTAGGGAAGCTGGGAGGCAGCTGTGGGTCACCGGATTTTGGGGTGGCAGGCCGAAGCCTAGGTTCCGGACAGATGTTAAAGTCCGTAGGCCAAGCTGGTATGAGGGCCCTGTGTCGTGACGCCAGGAGGGTTTGGTGGCACCGGTTACCCTACCAACCGGGGGTCCCAGGAGATCCCTTGCTAGGTGTTGGGCAGTAATAACAGGCAGAGGCCAGGTTAGGATCAACTGAACTTTTACTGGCAGTCTAGCTGGTACAGTGACAGTACAGATCGGGAGCTCAGGAGCGATCCTGTGGTGTGGGAGACTAGAGGACTTGCTGAGACTTATAGTGCTATTTAGGCTGAATAGCTTACTTGAAAGATTGAAGATGGGTTCTGCGACCTTGGAGATTAGAGCTGAATTGAAGACAGGCTCTGTGACCTGGAATATGAAAGATGATGCTGTAGATTTATCAGCAGACTTAATAAGCATTAGTCTGGCCCCTTTCTCCACACTAGCCACATGAGACAAGCCAGCAGCACAAGCACAGATCTTCTTCCTTCAGAGAGCAAAGCTATCCTGACAGGCTCACCACTTGTCACATGACCCTTCCCTAGCAAGTTAGTTACAGCAATAGGGAGTTATGAAGTTTATGGAACTGCACAATGTGAATGCATTAACTCTTTGAGTGCAAACTACATAAATTCACATAGGAAACATGTTATAACATGAAAACAGGATATAAAAGGTTATTATACAGGAACAGGGTATATATATATATATATATATATATATATATATATATATACTGTATGAACACAGATATATTATACAATATTAGCTACGCAATATAACAGACCCCAAAGTCACAGGGACAGCCGAATGTCGAGGGGACACATAGAATAGTATGGCAAATGCTGTACTGGGACATTGCAGCCACACTTGCTGAGCTTACTCAAACCTGGTCAGGGGTGGACAGGGTAGGCCTGTCAACCTCATTTGGAGTGTGGTTGTGGAAAAATTGGACATGAAAGTAAGGGCAAATGACAGCTATGGCTCCTACAGCGAGCTGAAGGAAATGGAGGAAAGGCACATGGCAGGCTTTAGGTGAACTCCTTCTGCCTTTTTATTGTCATTGCCTGCACTGTCCCTTTAAGGCATTAACTGTAGACTCTATCATGAAAAACAGTCCAATTATAACAATTATATTATTAAATCTGGAAACATAGCAGCAGTTACTTACAGTATATGGCGCCATCGACAAACTGGGCCAAGCTAGTGTTTATCTCTTACTTTACCCAGGAATAATAAGAGGTGACAGCTTCTTGGATTACCATTTTGTTTTTAAAGGGGAGAATTCAACTTTCCAGAGCAAGTCTCTGCTGGAATAACTGAAAACATTTAGCTGTGCCCGGAGCTTCTCCAGGGAATAAAAAAAAGTAAGCACCCATGGGCCCCCATGCATGCTCATATAAAACCTATAGGTCTCAGGTTAAAATGGACCAACAGTAAAAATGACTAACACAACAAACAATGCTCATATGCATCCCTCCTCAGGGCAATTTAGATTGCTGCACATAAAAAAAAAATTCTAATGCCTGCTGGGGTAAATTTTAAAAACAAGGGCTCATGGGCTTGCAGGCCACCTGCAAACAGGAAATCCAGCACGACTTCCTGTTACTGTGCATTGTCAGTTATGTCAGTTAAATCCAGGCAGCAGCATGGCTGAGATGCTGGGAGAGGAAGCTCCAAAATGGCCGCTACCTTTCTTTCTAACTGTGCCAGGCTATTGGTCCGGATTAACAGACAGACTGTGATTATTAAATATAAAACAGCATAGTAAAGAGAGAGGGTGATTTCCCCCATACAGGAGTCCTGATGATTTGGCCTTATTCCTTCTACATCAGTCTGAGATTCCTTTTAAATCCTATAAGAAGTCCCTGATAGTTTATTAGTTTATTACTGCTTGGCCTTGTATCCCAGCAAAGACAGACCCCACTAAGGCTGCAAGGTGGTGCAGCAAGTGAGGGATGCGCTTTAAACTAATGCTGAGTGTGCAGCAAAGGAAGCGGCTGCACACTTACCTGAGCCAGCGAACCGGTCGGTCGGCTGTTTTTCTTCTCACAAAATGTCTAAGGCCGAGGTTTCAATATGATGGCTGCCCCCATGGGCAGCTGCCTTGAGTTATTCCTATATATATCATATATCATTTAACATGAGTGATATCAGATTATAAAATAAACATTGACCTATTTGATTATTAGCTTGCCCTGTGGTTGTTCCCCTATAGAATCAGCTGTTGTATATATGTACAAATTGACCTAATGAGTATATAGAAGATGTAGCCTTTGTTAGACTGGTAACAAGTAGCTAATGTATTATCTTACTCACATGTAATTTAGTTAGTACTTAGGTTAACCATTTTTTAGATAGTTATTTATAATGCTGTTTGTCATATATGTATATGTGTTAGTTGTAGGTTGCACTGGGGAGCCCATGTTAATATCCCAGTGGTTTGGTTGCCCGCACTCCCGTACAGTGTGTGCGTGCGCAGGTACTGCCGCGCACGCGCATTGGCCAGTTTGTATAACTGTGATGGGTCAGGTGCTAGTGCGCCTCCCTCTCTCTCTCTCTTTTCTGACACCCTCTCCTCCTCCCTCCTCCCCTCAGACCTGCGGATTGGCCATATGCCTGATGACATCATGCGTATGGGGGATGTGACTGCCATCAGTGTTGCGGCCTCTGATTTATGGGCGCAATTGCTTCACAACCCCTTACTATGTTAGTTCTGCGGGGTACGGGTTTGGTGCCATGGTTGATCTTTGTACCATCTTTTTTATTTTGTGAGCTGCAGTGCGGCGAATATCCGGCGGGGTGCGTCGCCTGGCAACGGGGGGCATGGCTGCCGCGTGGCACACTTCCGGCCGGAGTGCGTCTGCGCGGCGTCCGACCCATGTTACAATGACCAGCTGGCACTAATCCGGGTTTTTACTACCCCACAAACGTGGCTTTGCGCGCGCTGGCCGGTGGGGGGTGATTATGGGTGGGGGAGGGGTTGACAGACGGGCTGGCTTTGACCGCTTACTGGCCACTTTATATCACTGGGTGGGTGTGTGGGTGTACATATAATGGGGCTGGAGGGGCTCCCCATATCTATTCGTCCTGAGGAAGTAGTGACACTACGACACGCGTTGGCGTCTTACTCTTGAGGGGGTGCTCCGGTTGGTCTGTATACACATTTCCTTGTTTTGTTACTTTTTTGCACCCCCTGGCACGTTTTCCTGCTCTATGGTGTTAGCTATATGGCACGTTTTCCTGTTCTATGGTGTTAGCTATATGGCACGTTTTCCTGCTCTATGGTGTTAGCTATATGCATTCATTAGATGGTTGGATATAGAACTAGAAATGTTTACTAGTCAGCATTGATTTTGCACATTCATTGCGTATTTTGCACAATTTAATTAATTTATTGGGAATTTATATATTGCCATCTGAATTAAAATGTCACATTTCTATTATGATTTTTATTAGACCACCGGCGCCCCCTGGTGTTTTTATGTATGTATGTTGTCTATTTGTATAAGTGTTATTATGTTATTTATATGTAATTGTAAATAATAAATTGAGATATTTTTAGACTCTTGAGAGTGGTGCCACTTATGTACCCCAGGCAACTTTCTTTGGGGTAGTGTGGGTTCCCCCATTTATTTCTCTTGTATTCCTATATATATGTCAGGCTCTACGCCTTTTGGGCGTCTTCCATTGATCTCTGCACGCAGCCGCAGAAGTGCTTTGGGTGTTTGTTCTAGACCTGGCTATTTATCCATTGCACTGCTCAACAGCTCCACCTGGTGTTCAGCTCACTGTTACTGCACGAAGCCTAGAGCGTAAGCTCTTGGACTTGTTTTTTTACTTGCTCCCTGCTCTAATTGCCAGCCCTATTTAAATGGACAGCTGGCCTGTATTCCTTGCTGTGTTATCAGCTCAGTTCCTGGAAGTTGTGATTCCTGTTACCTGCAACTCCTGACTGTTATACTGGATTGACCTGGACTGCTTCCTGATCAGCTTATGGATTAACCTTTGCACGGATTACACGGTTAGAATTCGGATTGTTTATTGGACTTTGCTTGTTCGCTGCCAGCCCATGATCTTGAATTGTTTAATGGACTTGCATGTCTGCCACCAGCCCTGGAATCTGTATTTGGTTTGTCATCAGCCTCTAAACACAGATTGCTTAATGGACTTTGTCTGTCTATCACCAGCACATTCATTGCATATTTTGCACTTCTGCTGTATTTTGCCGCTTCGTAGCGGCAGGCAGCATCTGGGGATCTCTGGGTGCTGTACTTAAAACCACATTTATGAAAGCGAATCTGGTGAGCGACTCTAAAAGCGCCATGTAGCGTACAATTCATCATTACAGGCCGCTCAGCATATAGCGCCGGCATTCTGGCTTCCAGAGCGCCAGGTCTTACCTGTCGCTAAGTGTTGCTCTCCCATACATTGACATTCCCTTTCTTCTGTTTAAACAGGGTTTTTTGTTTTTATTTTTTTTTTTCTCTCAAATCATTGTGTGACCTCTCCTGGCCTAGAAAGAGTAATTTTTGAAAACTTTTATATTTTTTATATTTTTATGCATAATTGTCATTACAGGTCTGGCATTAAAGTGTTAATGTCCCAGTGTTACAACAATGTAATTCCATGAGTTTTCGCTTTGTTACTGGTGGATATGTGTTCAAAAACAGACTTTAATCACACAGCGTCTGCCGCTCTAGGCTATAGCGCCCAGATCCAGAGTACCGACGCTGTGTGAGTCTGTTTTTTTGTTGAATATGGTGTAAGTCACTGAGCTGGCGCTACCTTTCGCTCTCTGCAACGCTGTACTGGTGTTAGAACGCCCAACATACATCTCACTCATCAATGCCGGCCAGGTTACTACAGCGACTGATGTGCTCTGATACAGCGCCCGATAGGCGCACACGAGCGTCTACTAGTGGTCGCTCTAAGCGCCACTATACAGGCGCTCATCTGCCAATACCTGGTGTTAGTAATGAATCAGCCTGCCCGTCAGCTGAATCCAGGCAGCAGCATGGCTGAGATGCTGGGAGAGGAAGCTCCAAAATGGCCGCTACCTTTCTTTCTAACTGTGCCAGGCTATTGGTCCGGATTAACAGACAGACTGTGATTATTAAATTTAGAACAGCATAGTAAAGAGAGAGGGTGATTTCCCCCATACAGGAGTCCTGATGATTTGGCCTTATTCCTTCTACATCAGTCTGAGATTCCTTTTAAATCCTATAAGAAGTCCCTGATAGTTTATTAGGTTATTACTGCTTGGCCTTGTATCCCAGCAAAGACTGACCCTACTAAGGCTGCAAGGTGGTGCAGCAAGTGAGGGATGCGCTTTAAACTAATGCTGAGTGTGCAGCAAAGGAAGCGGCTGTACACTTACCTGAGCCAGCGAACCGGTCGGTCGGCTGTTTTTCTTCTCACAAAATGTCTATGGCCGAGGTTTCAATATGATGGCTGCCCCCATGGGCAGCTGCCTTGAGTTATTCCTATATATATCATATATCATTTAACATGAGTGAAATCAGATTATAAAATAAACATTGACCTATTTGATTATTAGCTTGCCCTGTGGTTGTTCCCCTATAGAATCAGCTGTTGTATATATGTACAAATTGACCTAATGAGTATATAGAAGATGTAGCCTTTGTTAGACTGGTAACAAGTAGCTAATGTATTATCTTACTCACATGTAATTTAGTTAGTACTTAGGTTAACCATTTTTTAGATAGTTATTTATAATGCTGTTTGTCATATATGTATATGTGTTAGTTGTAGGTTGCACTGGGGAGCCCATGTTAATATCCCAGTGGTTTGGTTGCCCGCACTCCCGTACAGTGTGTGCGTGCGCAGGTACTGCCGCGCACGTGCATTGGCCAGTTTGTATAACTGTGATGGGTCAGGTGCTAGTGCGCCTCCCTCTCTCTCTCTCTTTTCTGACACCCTCTCCTCCTCCCTCCTCCCCTCAGACCTGCGGATTGGCCATATGCCTGATGACATCATGCGTATGGGGGATGTGACTGCCATCAGTGTTGCGGCCTCTGATTTATGGGCGCAATTGCTTCACAACCCCTTACTATGTTAGTTCTGCGGGGTACGGGTTTGGTGCCATGGTTGATCTTTGTACCATCTTTTTTATTTTGTGAGCTGCAGTGCGGCGCACTTCCGGCGGGGTGCGTCGCCTGGCAACAGGGGGCATGGCTGCCGCGTGGCACACTTCCGGCCGGAGTGCGTCTGCGCGGCGTCCGGCCCATGTTACAATGACCAGCTGGCACTAATCCGGGTTTTTACTACCCCACAAACGTGGCTTTGCGCGCGCTGGCCGGTGGGGGGTGATTATGGGTGGGGGAGGGGTTGACAGACGGGCTGGCTTTGACCGCTTACTGGCCACTTTATATCACTGGGTGGGTGTGTGGGCGTACATATAATGGGGCTGGAGGGGCTCCCCATATCTATTCGTCCTGAGGAAGTAGTGACACTACGACACGCGTTGGCGTCTTACTCTTGAGGGGGTGCTCCGGTTGGTCTGTATACACATTTCCTTGTTTTGTTACTTTTTTGCACCCCCTGGCACGTTTTCCTGCTCTATGGTGTTAGCTATATGGCACGTTTTCCTGTTCTATGGTGTTAGCTATATGGCACGTTTTCCTGCTCTATGGTGTTAGCTATATGCATTCATTAGATGGTTGGATATAGAACTAGAAATGTTTACTAGTCAGCATTGATTTTGCACATTCATTGCGTATTTTGCACAATTTAATTAATTTATTGGGAATTTATATATTGCCATCTGAATTATTATTATGATTTTTATTAGACCACCGGCGCCCCCTGGTGTTTTTATGTATGTATGTTGTCTATTTGTATAAGTGTTATTATGTTCTTTATATGTAATTGTAAATAATAAATTGAGATATTTTTAGACTCTTGAGAGTGGTGCCACTTATGTACCCCAGGCAACTTTCTTTGGGGTAGTGTGGGTTCCCCCATTTATTTCTCTTGTATTCCTATATATATGTCAGGCTCTACGCCTTTTGGGCGTCTTCCATTGATCTCTGCACGCAGCCGCAGAAGTGCTTTGGGTGTTTGTTCTAGACCTGGCTATTTATCCATCGCACTGCTCAACAGCTCCACCTGGTGTTCAGCTCACTGTTACTGCACGAAGCCTAGAGCGTAAGCACTTGGACTTGTTTTTTTACTTGCTCCCTGCTCTAATTGCCAGCCCTATTTAAATGGACAGCTGGCCTGTATTCCTTGCTGTGTTATCAGCTCAGTCCCTGGAAGTTATGATTCCTGTTACCTGCAACTCCTGACTGTTATACTGGATTGACCTGGACTGCTTCCTGATCAGTTTATGGATTAACCTTTGCACGGATTACACGGTTAGAATTCGGATTGTTTATTGGACTTTGCTTGTTCGCTGCCAGCCCATGATCTTGAATTGTTTAATGGACTTGCATGTCTGCCACCAGCCCTGGAATCTGTATTTGGTTTGTCATCAGCCTCTGAACACAGATTGCTTAATGGACTTTGTCTGTCTATCGCCAGCACATTCATTGCATATTTTGCACTTCTGCTGTATTTTGCCGCTTCGTAGCGGCAGGCAGCATCTGGGGATCTCTGGGTGCTGTACTTAAAACCACATTTATGAAAGCGAATCTGGTGAGCGACTCTAAAAGCGCCATGTAGCGTACAATTCATCATTACAGGCCGCTCAGCATATAGCGCCGGCATTCTGGCTTCCAGAGCGCCAGGTCTTACCTGTCGCTACCTGTTGCTCTCCCATACATTGACATTCCCTTTCTTCTGTTTAAACAGGGTTTTTTGTTTTTATTTTTTTTCTCTCAAATCATTGTGTGACCTCTCCTGGCCTAGAAAGAGTCATTTTTGAAAACTTTTATATTTTTTATATTTTTATGCATAATTGTCATTACAGGTCTGGCATTAAAGTGTTAATGTCCCAGTGTTACAATGTAATTCCATGAGTTTTCGCTTTGTTACTGGTGGATATGTGTTCAAAAACAGACTTTAATCACACAGCGTCTGCCGCTCTAGGCTATAGCGCCCAGATCCAGAGCGCCGACGCTGTGTGAGTCTGTTTTTTTGTTGAATATGGTGTAAGTCACTGAGCTGGCGCTACCTTTCGCTCTCTGCAACGCTGTACTGGTGTTAGAACGCCCAACATACATCTCACTCATCAATGCCGGCCAGGTTACTACAGCAACTGATGTGCTCTGTTACAGCGCCCGATAGACGCACACGAGCGTCTACTAGTGGTCGCTCTAAGCGCCGCTATACAGACGCTCATCTGCCAATACCTGGTGTTAGTAATGAATCAGCCTGCCCGTCAGCTGAATCCAGGCAGCAGCATGGCTGAGATGCTGGGAGAGGAAGCTCCAAAATGGCCGCTACCTTTCTTTTCCAACTGTGCCAGGCTGCTGGTCTGGTTTAAGTTACATATCTGGGTAATATCAGGGAAAAATCGGGCCACTGGGGAGGGAATCGTTTAACAAATGGTAAGCTAGTTTTGCTATCTAATTTACCTAGCCAAACCTATATATACAAAAAGCAGTTCAAATGCTGGCAACATCGCCAATGATGCAAAAGTACAACAACATCATATAAAGAGAAAATCTTACCTGGCTGACACTGGGAATCGGCCTACATTACGCTTCGGGTCCTGTGCTGCACCCTTCTGCTGAGATGGAAATGCATATTTGTCTAATACACATTTAATAGCACAATTCATGTTTTTTTTTACTTTCCTCCAGGTATTGCTTATCTATGCGAGCAGAAATTTAACCATTTGCCTGGACTCTTCCTTTAATGCAGAACAAAACCCGTGTTTGTTTACTTTCCTAGGTTTGGTTACGCTTTCCTGGGGCCTCCCAAATTGGGATTTTGAAACCTCCAAAATCGCCCAATCTGCTTACTTCCACCCTGGTCCAATGGCGTATGCGCGGACTCTATTCCAATCAGAGCCGCTTGCTGTGATGATTCGGCAAGCGGCTCTAATTGGGATGAATGTAGAGCTCACACTTCCGCATCCCCCACATTCCCGCCGGCGTGCACCCCAGCCTATCTGAATGGCTGCACACAGTGCCGGGGACGTATGCTCCCCATTGTCAACAATCAGAGCTGCTTGCCAAATCACATCATTTGATCAAGCAGCTCTGATTGGACAAGAGACCACACATGCACAGTTGTACCGGGAAAAGGTGAGTTTTATCTGCAATCCTGATTGGGGATGCCCCCAAGGAAGACCAGCGGATGGCCCTGGATTCTTTTACAGTCCAGACTGGCCGCTGCTGGGTTTTGTTCCGCTTTAATGCCTTTCATTTTAAACAAGTTCACCATTTTTGCTTTTTTAATATTTTTACAATTACACTAAATGAAATGAAATGTGTTCTTTAAATTGTGTAACAGAACAGACAATGTTCCAGCCTTGTATCTAATATGCTGGTAATAGGAACATGGATGAAGCTATGGTGTATTTCTGGTATAATGGGACCAGTCATTAAGGCTGCTAATTATATTGGAAAGACAGCTCCATTTATACTGACTCACTATATACACTGGGACCAGAGGGAAAGACACAGATCTCTAATGTATCTCCCAGCATTCCTCCATTGGCAAAGGGAATATTACATCAAAATATGTAACAGATTGTTTATGTCAGTAACAATTTTAGTAATTTTCCAAAAAAATGGACTATATTCTAATATTGCCAGATCCATCATGAGAACTGGGAAGATGAATAATTACAAGAGAGCGGTTGCTGTAGCGGCAACAAAATATGTTCATAAATAGCGTTGCTTCCCGGTTTCTGGTTAAAGGAGATGCGTCACAAAAATGGTCCAAAATAGAAAAAATACATGTACAGTATGTTTCACCATATAAGACGCGCCTGCCTATAAGACGCACCTAGGATTTGAAGGAGGAAAATAAGAAAAAAATATATTCTAAACCAAATGTTCTAAAACACCCCATTACAGGCAGTGTGGCATTCCCCCCATCCCATAGGTAGTGTGGCATTTTCTCATCCCGAGTTTGTTGTAGTCCCCACATAGATATTGATTTATGATTTTGGCCAGAACAGATGCAAATGCAGAATTATTTTGCCCAGAACATTCCCAAGCAAGGTTGTCTTGTAAGCACACCGTACTTACCCCATTAGATACCCCAATGGAAAATTCAATATTTTTACAGAAGAGGAGCACACCATCAAAAACGAGATTGTATTAGTAATAATATTGGTGTATGTACACAACACAATAATATGGTGTATGTACACAACATACAAAAAGTTACAGACAAAGAAAAATAAATATATACAAAATACATTTAACCACACAATCAAATTGTGCTGCTGGTCAATATGTAATGCATATTACTATTAATATATGAATATATCACGTCATGATTATATATCCTTTTGAACATGCTGGTTGTCTCATGTGTTATACTGGGATATGTGGCCTGATGCAGAGCCTCCCCAGAACTGACCTTATTTTGTCCCGTTTTCCTTCCGTTTGTCTCGGGGTTCAAATGTGATTCAGAGCCGCTGTCGGGAGATCTCCGTTACTGATCCATTTATGTATCTTCATTCGGGAAGTGTTTTTTCCCCTCTCGGGTGCTTTCCGTGTGGTCGTGGGTTCCGTTGCCGTTCACACGGACGATCCGTTTTTGGCTCCTTTTTAATGCGTTTCCAAACTTACCTTCTTGACATCTGTTTCCGTTTTCACCCCGATTCCGATTGTTTTTCCATGTATACTTACATTTCCATGGATTTCCTGTTGACAATCTGGGTCCACGTAAGCACACATCCCAAGTCCTCCCTCAAGCTTCCCTCATACATCAAACTGACACTTTTACCAGCACCAAAACTTACCTTAAACTAATATTCTTCTTCTTCTTCCTCCTCCCTGTGTTTAATGCTTACCTTAATCTCTTCTCCTTCTTCTTCTTCTCCTTCTTCTTCCTCCTATTTCTTGTCCCTTATACTTACCTTTTGGGACATGTAACTGTATGGTTATGTTGTGAGAATGTACAGTGGCAGGAAAGAGAACACACCACAATTTTTTGTTTGTTTTTTTGACTTAATTTTTTTTTAAGAAATTGTCAAAGAATTTTTTAAAAAATTGTAACTTTTAAAAAAAAAAAAACATTTTAAAGAACAGCACAGGCAGGAGGCTCTTCTTGGTGCTCATTGTTGCCCTTTTCTTTGATCTGTGAATGAAAAACATCATCAGTTTTGCCTTGTAAGTATGTTGTGCTTATCTAGGGGTTTTTTTTGGTCCATTTTGAGGGTTAATTTTTTGCTAAGTTTTTTCCTTAATGTTTTTTGGACCTGCCATGCTCAAAACAACCAGGCCGCGTAGCTGACGCCTTTGATGCTCACGCACAGCAGAATGCATTTCCAAATCACAAAGAGCAAATACGGCTGCTAAGACTGCCTGTAAGTGAAGCGTCGAGACTCTTGTTAAATTGGGCTTGTTTCAATCGGAAATCAAGGCTCTGAATCAATTAAAAAACGGAACAATCAACGGCGAGCCGTCAATAGGAAAGGCGCCTGCAGAAACACCTGAGCGCATACACGCACACAAAAAGCGACGTAGCACCCTTTCCTGACCCGATCACAGCCGTCTGTGGTGATAAATCGGACCCTACATGGTGCTGTTAGAGTGGCTCACCAGAATCGCTTTGATAAATGGGTATTGTGTACAGCACCTGGCGTTCACCGTTCGCTACCTGTCGCTTTGAGGCACTACCTCCCGCTATCCCTTGATGAATAAACCCCTAAATGTATATTGTATATATTTATTTTTCTTTGTCTGTAACTTTTTGTTTGTTGTGTATCATACATCAATATTAATACTAATACAATCTCGTATCAGTGGTGTACTTCTATATATATATCAAATTGCCCAGAACATTCCCCAATAAATAGTTTTCCATACCACCTGGCAATAGCTAGCAATACCCCATGCAACAGCTGTAGCACCCATTGCTGGGGAAGTAAGAAGTTAGCTGGGCCCCCCTTGTATGGTGAGAGCACAGAGACACAGAACATTTGCAAGCTGTATCCTCTTCCTCTCCGAAAAATAAAATGGCTGGAATCCACCACTAGACAGGAAAAAAGGTGGTACTGTGCTCCACAGCCTATGTCAGCCGCCCAGAAGTGGCCAGGTAGAAGGGTTGCCAACCATCCACCCCACTGTCACATGCCACCTATCAACGGGCCACATAAAAAGTCTTGGCAGTGCAGATTCGGCCCTTGGGCCTTGAGTTTGACATGTGCATTAGAAGAATTGCAGTAGTAAATAAATTGTTAAGAGTACAGCAGTCAGTTTCAGTAAAAGTGAACCCATCAGCAGGTGTTTATTCTACCTTCCATTCTACCAATAGGTCCCCTTTGAAAGTAAACCCGAATTTAGAATCTAAAAGACACCAGGGCCAAGTTATATGTCAGGGTAAGCAAAGCTAACGATTATCTATCCTCAGCTTAGGCCCTTATTTAAGAAGGGATAGCGTCAGGTAGCGCCTGGTTAATGAGAGGTAGCGACAGATAGCGACTGGTTGTCTTGCTTAGGCGTAATTTGTCTAAAATTTACAAAATATATTTGCAGCCCTCAAATATATAAAGGAACTTAAGAGCTCAAACACATATATATATATATATATATACAATTGCGCCCACGGCTCACAATTACACATTTATCAAGCAGAATCTGTTTAGCGACTGGAATAGCGCCACGTAGCGTCTGATTCATCATTTTCACAGCCTCAGCGAACAGCTCCAGCGTTCAGCCCAGCACAGCGCCTCTCGCTACCTGGCGCTCTCCCATACATTTCAATGGACGATCCTTTTCTTCGCTTTAAACTGTTTTTTTTTTTTCAAAAAAATCACAAATAATTCTGTGACCTCTTCTGGCATTGAAATAGCAGTTTTTTCATAATTTTTTCATTTTTTAAATATTTCCTCAGAAATGACATTACAGGTCTGGCATTAAAGTGTTCATGTTACAATGTTGTTACAATGTAATTCCATATGTTTTCGCTTTGTTACTAGTTGATAGATGCTTGAAAACACACTTTAAACACACCGCCTCCTGCGCTCTGGGCTTCAAACAAATATTTTTCAGCTCCAGAGATTTGTGAGGCTGTTTTTTTGCTGAATATGGTGTGAGTCGGTTGCTATGAGCAGTCGCTACCATGCGCTCCCATACAGCGCTGTACTGGTCAAATAGCGACTCCTCACAATGTATTCAACATTACTGAACAGCAACTGAGTCGCTATAAAGTAGCGACTCACGGCCGAGCACTGCAACTACTAGCGGGCGCTCTGAAAATGCCTGCTACAGACGCTCATCTGTCGCTACCTGCCGCTAATGATGAATCAGCCTGCCCGACATGGGCTCAGAGCCGATTTTTCCACCAAAGGTTTTTGGTCATGGTGAAGCCGAGTTGTGATGCACTTTAGACCACTGATGTCAACCCTACAGCTACTGTTTTCAATAAACTGCAAACTGTAGGTTTATATATGCCATTCATCACTAGTAAGTCGGGCAGGCTGATTCATCATTAGCGGCAGGTAGCGACAGATGAGCGTCTGTAGCAGGCATTTTCAGAGCGCCCGCTAGTAGTCGCTTTGCTCAGCCGTGGGTCGCTACTTCATAGCGACTCAGTCGCTGTTCAGTAATGTTGAATACATTGTGAGGAGTCGCTATTTGACCAGTACAGCGCTGTATGGGAGCGCATGTTAGCGACTGCTCATAGCGACCGACTCACACCATATTCAGGAAAAAACAGCCTCACAAATCTCTGGTGCTGAAAAATATTTGTTTGAAGCCCAGAGCGCAGGAGGTGGTGTGTTTAAAGTCTGTTTTCAAGCATCTATCAACTAGTAACAAAGCGAAAACATATGGAATTACATTGTAACAACATTGTAACATGAACACTTTAATGCCAGACCTGTAATGTCATTTTTGAGGAAATATATAAAAAATGAAAAAATTATGAAAAACTGCTATTTCAATGCCAGAAGAGGTCACAGAATTATTTGTGATTTTTTGGAAGAAAAAAAAAACCCGTTTAAAGAGAAGAAAAGTATCATCCATTGAAATGTATGGGAGAGCGTCAGGTAGCGAGAGGTCATACCTGGCGCTGTGCAAGGCTGAACGCTGGCGCTGTTCGCTGAGGCTGTGAAAATGATGAATCAGACGCTACATGGCGCTATCCCAGTCGCTAAACAGATTCTGCTTAATAAATGTGTAATTGCGTGCCGTGTCTGGCGTTGACCAGTCGCTATCTGTCGCTACCTTTCATTAACCAGGCGCTACCTGACGCTATCCTTTCTTAAATAAGGGCCTATGTAACAGGTTAGAGACTGCTGTCTACAGCAAACCATGAGCGATGAAGATGGGTGGTCACTACGGGTAAGTGTACAGCTTCCAGGTCCACTAGCTACACAAATATCCATCAATGTTCATTTTAATTGTGGAAAGGCGAATGAAAGAATGACAGCATTAAAACTGCTAATTGGTGGCTGGGATAGAAGTGTATTGCAGCAGATCAGATTATGCAGGAGTAATGAAGCAGTCATTTTCTGTAATGACTTCCTGGCAATGTATAGGGCACTACATAATTGGACAAATATGTCTCCTGAGGATGCCAAGGTTCTGTATACAGATAATAAATCTAATGTAAACCAGCCGCCTGAAAACATTGCTCTTAACAATCCCAGTTTTTATCAGACTTACCGAAAAAGTGGACTGGAAACTGGAGCTGGTGTACATAAATATCACAGTGCTGACCTCTTCCTGTTACTGGGGACTTGAAATGGCTGCACACACGTGAGAAAGCCACACTTGCTCCAGTAGGAGATGTGCAGGGTGGGATAAAGCCCAGGAGGGTGTCGGTCAGCTTTAATATATTGGGGAAAGGTGCGAAAAATATAGTCAAAAAAAAAAAATATTGAGATGAACTTGCTCATGAATAGCACTTCCATCCATAAATGCATTGGAGAGTAACCCCAAGACATGAGATACATATAAAAAATAAAAGAAAAAACTAAATATAGTGGACCAATCTACCATTATTTGTGGAATTGCCTTTTTTAACAATGTGGTAGCACTTAACATACTGGTCACACATTACATGGTACCTAATTGTTACCAACTTGACAATGGGGTCGATTCAGAACCTGGTGAGAAAACTCACTTCTTTTTTAGGAGAGAAATTTTTACCTGGCTCTGAATCAGCCCCAAGGTAAACAACGAAAGTCGATGGCAGTTTTCTCACCTAAAAAATGGAGTAAGAATTCTCACCAGGCTTTGAATCGACCCCATTATGTCCAGCTTTATTAATGCACACCTGTAAAAGCTATGCTTTAATGGGTATGGATGGAATGGATGCTGTGCTTGAATTCCAGACTCCTTACCATGCACTGCCTCTTCCTGACCGCAAGAAGGTGAGCTGAAGGTTTCCTTCTTTTTTGAAATTATTTGTGATAAAGATTTGTGATAAAGAAACAGGAAAAAAAAACCCTTACCTACCTGACAGCCCACAGACTTGATATCTCATAGTAGTCCTATGGGCTGAGCTGGTCTAGTTTCTTTATCGTTAGCACTGGTGCTGACAGATGCATTTCCTAGGCAGCCTTGGACCATGCTTCTGTTTTTAGTTATGAATCTTTGATTGGATTTGCCTTCCATGTTTAATTCTGATAGATCATGTGTTGCATGAAGAGTGGGTATGAGGGAACTTGCTGACTCCTGGTTGCAATCTTTGGAGATTGGTATCTCATCATTTCTGTAGCTTGGGCCAGCTACTATCACATGGATGTCCTGAAGTGAGAACCTTGTAAAAGAATTTTTAAAAAAGTTCAATAAAAAGGTTATATATCTGAAATGATGCGACAACTCCGTCTAGCCAACACCTTAGACACAGACAACAGGTTTCCCATGGTCCCTGAAGAAGCTCCAGTGGGCGCAACGAAACGTGCGTCGGATGGATGGCCCTGACAACGCCCACGCCCCCTCTCCACACACTGAGACCAGCCGGCAGCCTTTGTTTGCTGAAGCTCAACATGCGGTGCCCCTTCGAGGAAGACATGAAGCCTGCAATACTGTACAGCCTTGAGCTAAGTACTTATGTTTACTGACACACTGGCATTTTGATAGGCTGAGACCCAAGACTGGATGTATGTTGCCCTGATGCCATGTAGCATGGTTATATAGTATAGAGACTGTGGGCTGGCCTATACGGGATTGCTGCTTTCCTCTGCACTTTCAAGCACTTTAAAGCATGCTGATGATTTATGAACTTGGCAAGCCTGTGAAGCTGTGGCTATTGGACGGATTCGGCATCTCCAACCTCAGTTAAATTCCTGACCAGGCGACTCAGTTTTACAGTGTGGATGAGTGTGGAGGGATGCATGGGTGAATAAAGGGGGCCCCCGTTTTTTGGCTATGTAGCAACGTTGTGGTTTTTACGTCATGTAGTTTGGGAATTTGTACAGTTTGTATGCCAGGGTATATGTGCAATGGGGCAATAAAGTAGTTGTCTATATCAGTATTTATGTCTTTAGTGCCCGATCCCACATTTAACCATTTGTCTTTTTTGTGTGTGTTGAGCTATAAATTAGGAGGCCGATTCATCAATAGCGCCAGGTAGCGACAGATGAGCGACTGAAGTATGGCGCTATGAGCGCCGCTAGCGTCAGCCGCGGGCGGTAGCGATTCGCTATAGCAGGCCTACTCAGTCGCTACCTGGCGTTGTTGGGAACAACGCCTACATTGCTGAATATGATGTTGGCCCTCAGCTTTGTAGGCGCTGTCAGTCAGTGTGACCACGCTATTGTACACAGTGCCTGTTAGCTTTGCTGTGTCCTGGCCATCCAGTACCTTCTGAATAAAACACATTGCAACATTTTTTTATAAATTATTTTATTTTGTGTTGAAAAGGAAATTAAATTAAACCAGATATTAGAATATAAATGCAAAATAAAACATAATTAAACACATAGCCACATTTTAAATTATTTTATTTATTTTTTAAAGAAAAAGGAAATACAATTAAACCACCAATGAGAAAGAAAATGAAAATAAAAACAGAACAGAGAAAGAAATGGAAAATAGAAAAAGAAAATAAAAACCTAAATGAGAAAGGAAAATAGAAAAAGAAAATAAAAACAGAAATGAGAAAGGAAAATAGAAAAAGAAAATAAAAACAGAAATTAGAAAGGAAAATAGAAAAAGAACATAAAAACAGAAATGAGAAAGGAAAATAGAAAAAGAAATTAAAAACCGAAATGAGAAAGGAAAATAGAAAAAGAAAATAAAAACAGAACAGAGAAATAAAAGGAAAATGGAAAAGGGAAATAAAAACATAAATCAGAAAGAAAAAGAAAATTACAATAGGAAGTAGAATGCCAAGGAAACTTTCAACAGAATTAAACACATAGCCACATGTATCTATATATAGTAGATTTTATTATTAAAATCTACAAAAATTTTAAAATGAACACAAGAGAAAAGGAAAATCAAAATTCAAACAGAAAGGAAAAAGCAAAGTAAAGGGAAATAAAGTTTGTAAAGTCCCAAATACGGATCACGGTGCATGTCTTTGTGCCTGAAAAAATAAGAAAAGTGCAGTTAGTATAGATCTTTAAAGTAGTATAGTTGTTGCAAATACAAAAATGCATTACTTGATAACCAACATTGGCGTCTTACACCCCCCTTAGAGTGGTTGGGATCATCTTACACCCCCCTTAGAGTGGTTGGGATCATCTTACACCCCCCTTAGAGTGGTTTGGGTCATCTTACACCCCCCTTAGAGTGGTTTGGGTCATCTTACACCCCCCTTAGAGTGGTTGGGCTCATCTTACACCCCCCTTAGAGTGGTTGGGCTCATCTTACACCCCCCTTAGAGTGGTTGGGATCATCTTACACCCCCCTTAGAGTGGTTTGGGTCATCTTACACCCCCCTTAGAGTGGTTTGGGTCATCTTACACCCCCCTTAGAGTGGTTGGGCTCATCTTACACCCCCCTTAGAGTGGTTGGGCTCATCTTACACCCCCCTTAGAGTGGTTGGGATCATCTTACACCCCCCTTAGAGTGGTTTGGGTCATCTTACACCCCCCTTAGAGTGGTTGGGCTCATCTTACACCCCCCTTAGAGTGGTTGGGCTCATCTTACACCCCCCTTAGAGTGGTTGGGCTCATCTTACACCCCCCTTAGAGTGGTTGGGCTCATCTTACACCCCCCTTAGAGTGGTTTGGGTCATCTTACACCCCCCTTAGAGTGGTTGGGCTCATCTTACACCCCCCTTAGAGTGGTTGGGCTCATCTTACACCCCCCTTAGAGTGGTTGAGATCATCTTACACCCCCCTTAGAGTGGTTGGGATCATCTTACACCCCCCTTAGAGTGGTTTGGGTCATCTTACACCCCCCTTAGAGTGGTTTGGGTCATCTTACACCCCCCTTAGAGTGGTTGGGCTCATCTTACACCCCCCTTAGAGTGGTTTGGGTCATCTTAAACCCCCCCTTAGAGTGGTTGGGATCATCTTACACCCCCCTTAGTGTGTTTTTGGGCTCTTTTTGATGGTAGTTCTAATACATTTAGCCAGTAGTGCAGTACTTGCATTAGAGTGAAGGTTATTTAGTTTACCGCAAAAAAAGAAGTGATCATCCTTTCCCTTAGCTCATCGCCAGTCTGGGTGTCCTCACTTCTTGCTGCGGGCATGTTGGGGATTTCTGGCACCAGTGCTGTCTCCTCGGGGGCTTGGATTCGGTGGGAAATACAGATATTGTGTAACACACAGCAGGCAAGGATGATTTTGGAGACCTTCTGTGGGCTGTAGAGCATCTCTCCTCCTGGCCGTGCCAAACAGAGAAAGCGTGCTTTCAGCAGGCCGATGGTTCTTTCCACAATGCTTCTGGTCTTGCGATGCGCTGCATTGTAGCGTTCATGGGCAGAGGTCCGTGGGTTCCTGACCGGAGTCATGACCCACGTTCTCTGCCCATATCCCTTATCCGCTGTAGAAAAAACACAAGGAGAGAGACAGCAATTAGTACTAGTACATGTTTTTTGGTGGTAGTTTGGTTAAATTTGGCTTACTAGGCCACATATTTGCAAAATACATTGACATGGTTAATTTATTACCCAGTAGCCAGCCAGCTGGCATTTCGTTGTTATCAAACTTCCGGCACAGGACTGTCCGCTGCAAGACGTAAGAATCGTGGCATGAGCCGGGGAACCCCGATCTCACCGCCCGCAGCCTCATGTCTGGGTGACAGACAACCATCACATTAATGGAATGGAATTGCTTCCGGTTTCTGTAGGACAGCTCCTGTGCACGGGGAGGGCGGAAAGGGATATGTGTACCATCAACGCACCCTAGCACATTCGGGATCCCTCCCATCAGATAGAAAGTATGTTTTATTTTGGCAACCTCTTCCTCATCCTCAGGAAACCTGATGTAAATTGGGATTAAATCACAAATTGCCAGAACTACCTGGATTAGTATGCGGCTCATAGTAGCCTGGCTTATCCCGCTGAGGAGGGCTGAGGTTGCCTGGAAGGTCCCTCGTGCCAAAATATTGAGAGTGGCACACAGGCGTACTATGCCTGGAATGGAATGAGTGCGTTTGGTGGATGGCTCGATTTTGTGCTTAATCTGATCATATAGGGACTGTAGTGCAGCACGATTCAGACGGAAGCGGCTCCTGATCTGCTCGTCACTTAAGTCCCATACTGAAAGGCGGATTGCAAAGGAGCGGGGTGCCCTAAGCCTCACAACACCCCGCTCCCTGTCCTCCTGCTCTTTCAGCATACACATACATCCATCCACCCAGACACCATACATCACCCTCTTATCCATCACACACACTAAAGATATATACAAAACCAAAAAAAATCAAAAAAAACCACTAACACACAACACACACACAAACAATCACACTCCACACACACCCGCTACAATGCAGCTCACCACAAAACCAGAACTATAGTGGTCCAAACCACCAGCCTGCTGAAAACCAGCTTTCTAAGTTAGGCACAACCAAGAGGGGAGTTGCTGCACAGCCCACAAAAGGCCCCAAAATCAAGCCTCACTTGCTGTATGCTACACAATATTTGCAGATGCCACCAAAACCAAGCTCCTAAAGAAACAGCACTGATGTCAGAAATCACCCAACAAGCCACAGAGAGTGAGGACAGAAACCAGACAGAGGCTCAAATGAGCTAAGGGAAGCGAGCACAGCACCACACCACAGCCTTTGCCACAGTGTAAGAATAGCAGAAGCTAGAAAATTCCTTCCTTTTATACTTCTCTTTCAAAAGGGACAGGTCCGCTTTGCCGCCTTTTGCGTCGCTCTGCTATTTCCGGGCGCCAATTAGCCGACCCAGGTGTGCGTAAAACAGAGTGCGCACGCGCACGCTAGTAGCGCTACTAGCGTACTTGAGCCGAAACTTGCGTGCATTAACGGACATGGCCCAAAAATCAGTGGTGGACCAATGAAAGGTAAGCTGCTGTTTTTTTAAATAGCCGTTAGGCTAACCACATGTCACAAGGGTTTGAGATACATCAGTCCATTGTTGGATTTGGGTGTGTGTTGTTTGGTTAATGAGGTCTGTAATGAGTTAATTGGCTAACACACATGCTTCAGTCAGTGCAGTGGAGGTGTGCCTAGAAGGAACTGGGCTGTATGTGTGAATCAATTAAGTGGCCTGCTTTTTGATTGGCTGTTAGAGCACATAAAACCTGGCCAAGCCTAAGAGATTGCGATGCCATTCTGTAGTCTGCATGCGTGCTTGTTGGGTGTGTATTTGTGTGTGTGTGCAGCTACAGGATGGAGCCAAATTCAGGACATCTGCCGGCCACAGCAGGCCCGAGTAGGAGTTTGGTGGGTGCTGTGCGCAGACCTCCCTTACGGAAAAGGGCACAGCCTGAAGGTGGGGCAGCACCCCAGGCTAAGCGCCCAGGTGCCAAGAGGGAGCCTGAATTTAATTTGGCTGAGAATAATCATCTTGTGCGCCTTACACTTGCTAAATGGGAGCTGATATTTGGCTCCCAAAGCAAGTCCATAGGCAAACAAGAAAGAAGCAAACTGTGGGATGCCATTGGTGTGGAGCTTAGTAGCACTGCTCAATACCCACGTAGTGGCCCATCCTGCAGGAAACGCTTCTACACTTTGCGAGGGGCCCTTATGAAAAAGATGAATCACGATCTTGATGTGGACAGTGGGTTCATCCAGGCTCCAAAGAGTACCTACAGGCCGTATGAGGAGATGCTGAAGGCCAAAATCCCACTGGCTCGGCTGCAGGGTGTGGATCCTGGGGATGACACCACCGGTTGGACTGAAGGTACATATTTTCTGGCTTTTGTACTAACCTAATGTTAATGTATGTGATTTGCATTTTTACATTCTGACCAACTAACAGTAGGACCTGTGAAGTATTACATTAGAGCTCAAACATTTGTTACTTTTCTGTCTGTTGCTTTATGCATAGGTGCACATGCTGCTGTCCGGGATGTGCCTCAGGACACCCAAGCTCCTGCCCTTCCAGCAACCTCAAGGCTACCCCAGTCTGCCATTGAAGGTATTTACCCCTAATTTGGTTGCTGGTTGTTTGGTGAACAAATGGGTGTGGGAGCAGCTCAAACAATCAAGTTTTGCACTGTTGAGTATTAATAATATGTGCCTGCGGCCTAATTTCACGCCCACTGTAACACTCACAGCAACTAACTAACAAGGCCCTAACATGTGTAGATATGTTTGAAGCCAGAGATGTGTAGCCATATATCGGCATATCAATGTGGGAGCCACACTGGCCTTGATTAGTGAATATTAGTGAAAGAGCTGCTCACACACCTTAATGCATGTTGTATTTTTGCACGCACATTAACTATGGCTCAATGTTGGCTTTATTTTGGCATAGCTCCCATGCCCTTGGCCCCAGCATCTCCTCCGGATCCCACCTACTCTTTGGATGTCGGTAAGTGCATGTGTTCACCTTGCTCGATCCACTTTTACCCAAGTGCATGTGTCTCATTCCTCTATTTTCTTGGTAGGCCAAGTGACTGGTTCATCTTTGGACCCCACTTCCGATGTTGCCGGTCAACAGGACCCTGTTGGTGTGTAGAGCAATACATAATGTATCCTTTATGCTGTTTATGTTACACTGGTTCAATTTGGTTAGTCTACTAAGCTACATGTTTGCTTGGTAAACTTGAAGATGCCTCTTGGGAGTGCTTGTTGCCTCCCCAGGGTCAGTCTATTAGTTATTGGAGTGATAGCAATGTATTTTGGCGGACATCTTTTTAGCCAAACATTCCCCGTAGTAGTTTGCTGAATATTTAGAGACATTCCTTGTGTTTTTTAGTTGACCCGAATATCGGAAGTGGCTGTCCAGAAAGGGCCCCTCAAGTTCCGGCTGCCAGAGATGAGGGTAAGTTGTTTTGCCTTGCTCTAGTCTGTATTTTGGCTCTACTTTTGTGGCACTTGCTTCTGGCAACTTGTGTGTCCACATGTATTTTCAAGGTCCAAGCTCGAGTGAGGACCCCACTCCAGACATCTGGGAGATTGCGGGTATGTGTAATTTAAGCAATGTTTCTGATGTGATTAGCAAAAATTATTGCCTCTTAGTCCTGTAACATACATGTTAACAATCTGAGTTTAACAGATACCTTTGGTCTAGTGTGTATTTTGGCACTTTTTAGAGGTATGGCCTCGATAGCCTAACCAGGTTACATTAGAGTTTGGGCCACAGACCTACTAACCTGATTTTCCTGTTTAGCATATGCCAACTTGCCGGACATCTCGGATGTTGAATTGCCACTCTCTGGCAGCGAAACCTCGAGCCTACCTGTGCCGGAGGACACGCAGGTAACATGGCTGATGTAGACGACCTCGAACCACATTGGCATCTTCGTGGGTAGTGGAAGAAGCAACATGTCACATTTCCTTTCATTGTTGTTTTTGCAGGAGGCGGAACCAGAACCCCAAGCTGGGACCTCTTCCCAAGTCCCATGTGGCCAAGCTTCTGAGGCTCAGACAAGGGTAAGTTGTATAGTGACTGTTTAGGGGATTTATTTTGAGGGGCATACCTGCATTGGTTCTGTTTGACTAAAATGTGGTTTTCTATTTGTTTAGCCTCAAACCACAGCAAGAGGAGGTGTGGCACCAACCAGTGCAGATTTCTATGAGCTAGGGGTCCGGATGCTGGAGGACTACAGTCGCCAACAGCCGCGTGATGGAACTAATGAGCGCATTGCGGCGTTGGAAAATCAGGTGCTGATGTGTCAGCAACAAAATGAGGCCCTGCAGCGCCAGATGGACCAGTTGCTCCAAAACCAACACCAGAACCAGGAACTTGGTCGGCTGGCAAATCTAATGGAGCAATCTCTCCTGCGCCAGGAACAATCTCTCCAGCGCCAGGGACAATCTCTCCAGCGCCAGGAAGAATCAATACAGCGCCAGGAAGAATGTCTCCAGCGGCAGGACCAAACTTTGTTCTTGCTACAACAGCTCATACAACAGCAGTCTATATTTTTTACTGCACTGTTGTCCCCCAACACCGCCCCTAGCAATGACTCCCAACCTCCCCGGCCACCCAGCCAAGAATATTAATTTTGTATATTTTTGGTTTTGTAAATATATTTGCTTCACCCACCTCTAAATTGTGTGTTTCCTAAGACCTAGCTAATAACACAGTCAGGGATGAGTATCTTGATCTACATATGTCAATGTATTGGTCAATTTAGCCCACACATTGGAGACCATAGCTTACTATGGTTAACACCTGAAATGGCTCCAAAGGTATGGCTAAATTGACACACAAATGGGTTGGGAGACAGTTAAACTATGCTTTGCAATGCAACACACTGTAATGATGGTAATCAAAAAAATTTAATTAGAAAACATGGCCAACAGGGCCAACATTGGCCAACAACGGCCATCAAGAGGCCAGCCTTCCCCCCACCCTAACGACGCCGTCGGCGCCTCTTCCTGGCCAGCAGCATCAGCTTCAGGAGCCGGATCTCCCGCCACAGTCTGCGATGCTGGTTTTCACAAGCTGTAGAGATGTAGAAACAACAATTTTTTAATAAATTGGATGTGACCTCAACAGACACAGATGTAGCAATGTAATGTCAGTGTGTCCAATTAGGTGACACTCACATTAACATTGTTGACCACTGTGTGCTTATTGGTTAACATGATATGAGTACTATTGACTGGCAGGAATGTGAACAACACATCCCAAGCATACATTTACTTTTAAAGTGTACCAACACCCACGGGTGATCGGCCCGGGAATCTATCAGATTCCCTGCCCGATCACCTCCCTCCCCGCGGGACATCCAAGATCGGGATGTCCCTGGGGGTGAAACCCCCCCCAAACCCCAAAATACCTACCTCAGTTTCTGTGTGGCAGTGCCGCTGGGCCCTCCCTGGCGCCCCTCTAGACGTGTGCGTGCCTGCGCCGGCCGTCTGTGAATGGCCGGCGCAGGCACGCGCGCGTAAAAAGGGGCGCGGGGGAGGCGGAGGAGGAGGCAATTTGCCATGGCTTGTACGTTTGTTGGAGTCAAAGTGAGTTCAGGGGGTTGTCACACAGCGGTGACGATCAGGGGTGCCCCACCGTAGTGGAACAACACCCAGGAAAGTCAAAATCTTGGTTGTTGTTCCAGTTTAACTCTTGGGAAGCAAAGAAGGTATAATTCCCAGTGTGTCCATTTTTGTGTTTAGTAACAGCCAAACATCAGGGCCTAAGTCCGAACGAGTACACGAGTTTGCCCTATAATGTTACAGGTCCAGACCTAATAGGGCCCATTTGGTTGTGTCTAACGCAAAAATAGTCTCTATGTGGCCTAATGAAGGATGTGAGCCAACAATCAAGCATGCAAACAGGCATGTTGGATTATTGTGCAAACACATTGAATCGAGATGTGTGTGAAATTAACACATAGGTAAATTTAAATTGTCTGCAGATGTGACTAGAAGACATAGGTTTCACAAGTCTTTAGGCATATGAAGTGGGATGTACTCACCATCGCAGCTGTGGCGGGGGCCCATGCTGCTGGCCGTCCCTGGAGCTGGGGTGGGGAGGAGGGTCTCTGGCTCCGTCTGCGTCGCAACATCTGTCAACATAAAGCAAAAGACAAAAACACAATTAGTGGGCAAATGACACCTGACTATTTGACATCCATCTGGTTATTGAGTCTGAAAATGCAAAGGCTTGCATGGTTACATACAGGTTGTCCTAAATTAGCATATTTCCTGGACCATGAGTTAATGTCAATTTGTTAGGCTTGACACATGTATCCCTAAAGAGAATGTGCAAATAACATAGACAGTGCTATGTAAAGGAATCTTTAGCAGTTGTTTGGCTAATGTTAATAGTGGCCCACATGTTGGAGCGGGAACAACTTAACCCAAGAAAAGAAATGAGAACACCCATCATGGTGTTGGCAGAAACATAGGGGTGGTTGACAGTTGGCTAGCACTGTAGTGGGGTTTGTGAGGTTAGGGTACCTTATCAAACCAGCTGTGACAATGGACCAGGAAACATGTGTCTGTTACAAGTGGGCCTATACACAGGATTGCTGCTAATCTGGGTTTGGGTCCACTTTGGCCGAGCCACACAATTTGCATGAGACAACGTACTCCGCGCCCGCTGCCTTCCACACATCACTCCTCGAGTGTGTGCGGACGCGCAGGCCATTTGGAAAAAGAGCGCAGGCGCACACACATCTGGAGTGTCACACAGGAGGCTTGGACGGTGGCTTTGGCAACCCCCAAAGAGGTAAGGAGTTTTGTGGTTTTTTTTTGTGGGGGGGGCCCTGGGTGAGGGATGTGATTTGTCCTGGAACCTTCCAGAAACCAAGCACCATCAATGTTTGGGGGTACACTTGAATGAATGTAATAACATTGGGAATGTGATGGCTAACCAAAAACACTTACCATGACTATGCCCGTGGAGAATCCTACGCCAAAATGCCATGGAGGTGCCGCCTATATGATGCCCTGCAAATTAGAGAGGAATGGCAAGGGCTAAGGACAAATTGCAAGATGAAACCTGTCACAGACTAACAATTAAAAAATGTACACTCACCAGGGGATGAAGCGCCACTTGAAGCCCAGGGAGGGCTCTGAGGAGGAGGCGGGGAGCCTCGGCTCCTCACACTCTGGTCGGAAGATCCACCAGGCAAAGGGCCACCCTCCTCCCTCTCACTCCCTGCTTGAGAGTGGCCCCTTGCCTGGTGAGAGTCCTCAGACTCAGAGTGTGAGGAGCTGAGGCTTGATCCAGCCAGCCCCCCAGCAGCACACTCCTCTGGGGCGTCATCCCCTTCCTCCCCTGGGTCCTCTAAATAGGACCCGCGGGAGGGACCCTCCCCCGATGACTCCCCCGAGTCCGCCTGCCTGGTTCGGGGGAGGAATCCCTTCCCACGTTTCCCCAGGGGAGGACGCTTATCTGTGTGGAGGGGGTGAAAGAAAATAATTAATCTAAAGAGCACAAATGGACACAGCTTAGCAGATGATTCGGCACAAAGGCTAAACATAACATAAGCTTTAACTTACCTGATGCGTAGGCATCATATAGGCGGTACACGCCTTCAGGGTCCCGGCGCTTGAAATCCGACCACTTTTGTTGGATTGAGCGGATGGTCAGCTCGGTCTGGAAGCGCCGGGACACTGTGGCCTTCACCTCCATGGCTATGCGTTTTTTGCCTCCACGGGCATAGTCATATTCGGCCAGGCAGAAGTCCTATGAAAAAAGAACAAACAAACTAAAATAAATACATGACATCAGAACACAGTCATAAACAGTTATACAGAGACCAGATCAAAGTGGACCCACACCCAGGATTATCACTATTCTGGGTTTGTGTGCACTTTGGTGGGCCACACCAATTGTGGGTGGTCCGCTGTCTGCAACCCCCTTGGAAGGCCACAAATACACCACTGAGGACACTCCCACGTCACTCCGCAAGCCAAACACAGGGCTCCGCGCCGCTGTGGTATGCGCATCCAAGGCCGTTGGGACGTGCATACCAGCTCAGCTGGGTCTGCACGGCAAAGTACGCATGTGGCGTTTGACTCTAACAGGGAGTGCGCCTGCACCCAAAATTACAATATGTCTGGCGCAGGGGTACACCCTGCTAGAGGTAAGCGCAATAGGCATCCGCAGCTAACGCATGCACAGATGGGACGGGACTGAGGTAATATTTAGGGCCCTCCAGGGGGGGCATCCCAGCAGGACATCCACAATGGGGATGCCCCACGGGGATTGCTCAAATTTGTTATTAAAACCAAAATTTGTCATAACCAATCCCCCCTGTGTGTTCTGCAACTTTTAAGCTAAAAAGACAAACCAAAAAATACTCACTTTTACCACCTGGCCATTTACTCGGCTATCCACCCGGGTGCGCTTTGGCTTACTAGGCCCAGGAGGGGAAGGGGTGGGAGGGGTGGTACTTGAGGAAGGTGAGGTAGGTTGGGGAGGTGGGGGAGGGGTGGTGGGGTCAGAGTCTGAGGAGGAGCTGGGGAGGCGCATTACTCTCCGTCTGGGCATCATATTGGAAACGCTAAGGAGGAAACAGGAACCAGAAATGACCCAAGCGACATTGGGAAAAAGTTAAAAAAAAAAAAACGCTCCGCGCACCAGCAACAAGCTATTCTCAGCTATGTGCAAGCTAAGTGGCGGAAAAACTAAAATGACGCTTGAAAACAAGCTAGTGGCATAAGCGCAAGACAGTTTTACCTTAAGGTGGCATTGAAACGCAAAGGAGGATCCCGGAACCGGATATGACGCTAGCAACTGTGCTTCAAAATTCAAACACAAACATGCGCGCAACAGGGACAAGCTAATATCAGCTATGTGCAAGCTAAGTGGCGGAAATACATTAAAATGACGCTGCAAAACAAGCTATTGGCATAAGCGCTAGACAGTTTTACCTTAAGGTGGCGTTGAAACGCAAAGGAGGATCCCGGAACCGGATATGACGCAAGCAACTGTGCTTCAAAATTCAAAAGCAAACATGCGCGCAACAGGGACAAGCTAATATCAGCTATGTACACGCTAAGTGGCGGAAATACATTAAAATGACGCTGCAAAACAAGCTAGGGCAAAAGGCGCCACAAATTATTAGCTTGATTTAGCAGGGGATTCTACATACTGTAATGCATAGGTCCTTCTAAAGCATACACCGTTGTGCTTAAATATACAAATCTGATTCCTTCCAAAAGTCAGCACACAATCAAACTAGACAACTACCTGAAAATGTGGCACACATGAGAATGCATAACGGGTTGTTATGAGCTGGTACGACTGAATGTTAATCCTGCAATATGTGGCCAGGCACGCTCACAACTACAGTGTATTCATTAACAACGACTGGGGTCGCGGGAAGTGAATTCCTTGCAAATGGCAGAAGGGCACATGTATGAACAGCACAGCGCCGCACAACGCAGCGCAGCGAGGCACAGCGACGCTCGCGCCGCCACATAGCGAATCTAAACAGCGACTGCACAAACACTGACCAACACAGATTCATCAAGGACAGGGCTGCCGAATAGCTTGGGCGCTGACAATTTCGAAGAGCGAACGTGACCGCCCAACCTGACAGGCTACAAAATAGCTTTACAAGCCCCGATTGTGTGGAAAACCAGCGATTTTGATGCCAATGAGTTTGGGTGGAGGAGATGCAATTCCCATGTCACTCACAACATTACATTGTGAAAAAAAAAAAAAAAATATATAAATAACCAGCCAGATTCATTAAACAGATCAATATAAACATGTGTGGAATTTTGTACCAAAGAAAAAAACCCAAAAACCACTAAAAACAATCATTTCAGCGTCTGCCATTGAAATGTATGGGAGAGCGGCAGGTAGCGCCAGGTAATACGTGTCGCTGTGAAGGAATTTGCAGCGGCGCTGTTCGGTCCAGGCGGCTTCATGATGAATGCCGCGCTAGCCGTCGCTCTCGCCGGCGCTAGCCTCATTTTGCTTGATAAATGCGTCATTGTGACCGCCGCCGGGCGTACTTGAGTCGGTAGTCGCCGTTAGCTGCCGCTACCTGGCGCTCGTCAGACACTACCTGGCGCTATCGCTTGATGAATAAGGGCCTAGGTTAGTGGGACGCCGGTGGATGGTCACACGGCAGTGCTTAGGACGGTAGTATAAAATTGGGATCTCTCCGTTTTTTATTGTATTTTGTCCACAGAACTCCCCTCACACTTCCTCCACCATTGGCCTGGTGTGTGGGGGTTACAGCAGTCAGGCTGTGTAATTGTGAATCAGTTTGAAGCGGATTTAAAATATATTTCTATTTAACTGCTTGCACTTGGGTCATTGATAATATGTTTGATTCAGAGCCCCTTTGTCAACATTTATTTGGAGGTCTTGGCTTGCTACCAAACGAAAAATCATGCAAAAATGAAAACATTTCACACATTAATTCTTGCATAAAAAAGGCTCTGCTGAATCAGGTGAGGGGGGAAAATGGACGAGAACGGAAATTTTCAAGCAAAAAAATGTCGAGAAAGGGGCTCTGAATCAACTAATATCTGTTGATCCTCTCACAGACATACAGTACTGAATTCAGTACAGAACAGATTTATTCACTCTAAAGCTTTATTTAGGAATACTACCTCTCACCTAAGCAAGGACAGCGATGCACATGCTCTTTGTATGTGGAGATGACCTAAGCAAAATAGTGACCTTGATAGTGCTGATGGGGAATAGAACATATGGTCAGTGAGATTAAAGATAAGATAAAATGCTTATTAAAAAAATTCCCTTCTCTTAGTATGTACTACTAATGTGTTTTGAACATATTATCCACTATTTTGTGTAAATAGATGTTTGTACAAAAGGGAAAATGATTAATTAAAAAGAAATGTTGGCTTACTGTATATCTGTTGCAACATACTGGGTGAAGTGCTGAATTGCCTTTACTCTCCAACCTAACATTGGCTTTTCTTCTTGTCAAAAGAATACACTCCTGATTAGCAGGGTATAAAAACTCAAATGTAAGAAATGCAACAATTACTGTATTTTTCACCCTATAAGACACCCTATTTTAACCCCAAAATGGGGGGTAAATGTCAGTGAGCCTTATTGGGCGAATGTAAAAAAAAAAAAAACAACAAAAAAAGTAAAAAGAAGATATACTTACAAGAGCCTCGTGCTGCGGACACTGGTAGGCCAGATGATGAAAGAGCAGCAAGCAGGGAAGGCAGGGTAACTGAACTCTGCCCGCTGTCCCCGCTCTGGCCGCTGTTGGCACCCCAGCTACTTCTTGGGCTGGTGCATGCACACACCCCGCCCATGCTGCTGGTGGGCATGGCCTGTGCCCGCGTCCCGGCCGCATGGACCGGGTGTGTGCACGTGCCGGCCCGAGGAGTAGCGGCAGTGCCGGCAGCAGGCACCCGTGGCCAGGTGGGGGGGGGGGGGAAATTCAGCCACACTGCATATGGGAATGGGATGGGGGATGCCACACTGCATATAGGAATGGGATGGGGGATGCCACAGTGCATATGGGTAATGGGATGGGGGGGTGCTGCACTGCCTATGGGAATGGGTGGGTGGAATGCCACACTGCATATGAGGAATGGGATAGGGGTATGCCACACTCCCTTTGGGAATAGGATAGGGGGAATGCCACACTGCATATGGGATGGGGGTATGCCATGCTGCCTATGGGAATGAGATGGGGGAATGCCATGCTGCCTATTGGAATGAGATGGGGGAATGCCATGCTGCCTATGGGAATGAGATGGGGAATGCCATGCTGCCTATGGGAATGAGATGGGGGAATGCCATGCTGCCTATTGGAATGGGATGAGGGAATGCCACAATGCCTATGGGGAAGAGATAAGGGGAATGTAATGGGGTGTTTTAGCACAGCATTTGGTTTAGAATTTCTTTTTCTTATTTTCCTCCTCCAAATCCTAAATGCGTCTTATGTGCAGGTGTGTCTTATATGGCAAAATAAGGTAGATCTTGAGAATGCAATACATTAGTAGCGAGGCACCAAGCTAAGTTACAAGTAGTATGCACAAAGTGTGGTGGCAAGTGCTCAGAAGAACTATTCTGAAGACATTCGTGGGAGGAAAAGATCAGAACAGAAGACAGGAGAAGGTTGTGGGTGAAGTAAAGGTTGCATCTGGGTTGGAATCTTCAGATTAAGGTTTAAGTATTGGCTTTCGCTTTGTAGTTTAAGATCAGAAGATAAAACTGATATTGCCAGGAAAGGACTGACAAAGGGGAGCAGCACTGAAGGAACAAGAGGAGCGGAGGATAAGGCCAGCAGAAGAGTTCCAAAGCCTTTGATCAGAGCACATTACAGTTCAATAGAGCTCCTGCTCACAAGAAGAAGAATCCAAACCAATGATAATGATGAATGATAATGATGAATCACCCAACATACATTTAAAATTTATGGGTAAGCACACAATGTATCCCTAAGAAGATAAAGTATTCAGATGTTCTTCCCTATTTACCCTCAATGAACTTGTAAATTCAAAGGATGTTTTTTAAATGGTTACACAGTCATTTGCGGGGCGCGGGTTCTGGGGTATGATGGATGCATATTTCTATTTGTAGCAGTCATGGGGTTACTCTTGTTATGGTAAGAATTATAGGCCCATATGCTTTTGGTAGGAGTCTGAATCTTTGATTTGTAACCATGGGTGCCTGGTGTGACTGAATGGACCCCTTTTCTACAGTGCAAGGTTTCTTCCATTTCCTCTATGTAATTTATGTGGACAATCCGTTCTGTTAATGTTGGTGATCCCTGAGACCTCCAGTGCCTTGGAATTACAGCAGAGTTAACCAGGTGAATGTATAAATAATTCTTAATTTTTAAGGGGAGAGTTTACTGTGATGAAGCAAATAGGTAGGCAATGAGAATTGTACCTCACTTGAGAACTTTTGCAACCATCTCTGTACCTTTCTCTTGTCTTTCTCTTGTCTTGTCAATAATTTGTGTAGAACATCAGGGGTCCTATGCCATACAATTCGTTTCTTGGAAGGAGCACTTCTTCGAGCATCAGACCAAAGCTTTTACCAACCCTGCCTTTTAACAAGGTGGTTGGAATGGAAAATATCTGCCTATGTCTTTAAGGCCCTGGTGGCCACACCCCGGACTGAACTATCACAAAGGTCATCAGTACCCAGGCGTATGAGTCAAGTTTGATCATAGTAGGTGGTTTTGCAGGCTTACCAGCTCACAATCAGAGTCTGTCCAAGCACTTTAAGGGAAATGACCCATTTCTCCAACCAACTATCTGGAGTTGCAGCTGATCCAATCTACAATCCTTGGATCAGAGCATGTCTACTGGTCATTTCCTTAGCCACCCTGCTCATGATTCTGACTCAAATTTCCCCAAAAATCTATAGTTAGTGAAGCTAACTAGGGCCTTATTTATGAAGTGCGCAATTTAGCATGATTTTTGTGGCTATAGCACCAGCTGCAGACATTACTGTGTTATCTGGCGCTGTACTGTGAATTACATTGGCACTAGTAGTCGCTGTGCAGAATTCTACTAATTAGCTTTAATTGTTGCACTTAGTTATTAGCTGCCCTATGTCAGTGCCTTTTGGACCTGCAAGCTGATTATTCCAGTGCCAGTGAGTGCCACCTTATACTGCCATTATTCCAGCACTCAACATCATATTTATGAATGTTTTCCTCCTTGAAATCTTGGGCACTGTATTTTTCCAGTGCTGGTCAGCAGTATTTTTCCAAACTTTACAATGCATTACGGCTGCGTTTTAGTTGTTGGTTTGCAAATTACAGATTTTTTCGATAATGTTTCCATTCCACTAGCAAACCAATAAAGCAGAGGTAAAGGGGTAAAGAGTGCCTGTCGCTTGCAATAGTTTATGGCTGCTAATGATGACCATATAGTGACAGGTGACACAGTGGCAGATAAGTACATTTTAATAGGCTGAAGTCTCTCTAGCAGCAGATGCTGAATTTCTTTGAATGGTTATATTATCCAGATCTCTTTAATGACTTCCAAATTGCCGGCTCCAGGGAAACGCATTAGCTATCTTTGTTTTCTTTTACAACACATTCGTTAAGACAAAATGTGATTGGGCATGTAATTAGTGGCAGATCTCTCTGATGAAGATAAATGGATAGCTTATCAGGACATCACTGCAGTAAAGAGATGATCAGACAGTCACAGGATGTTCTGCTCCAAGAACATGGCAAAGAACAAGTTACAAGATGGCATCTTGTGTAACTGCTCTTCTCTAAGCCTTTACAGATTCACGATAGATATAGGGGAGATTGTAATCTAACCTTATTCTACATTAAACTGGGCTGATATTAGGCAAATGAGCAATCCAGTGAAACAACAGCATAGTCTTGCTTTTCACACTTCCTTTTATAGAATAAGATAATATATTTCTCTATGTTTTATTAGGCAGAGCTTGTACAGCAAGTGTAAGACTGGAGAACCTGGGGCCCACCAGAGAACATAAATATTGGAGCTAACCAGAGAAATTATTCTAGTGGCCCACCAGATAAAATCATTCTTGGGAACAACTAGAGAAATTATTCTAGGAGCCCATAAGAGAAAATCATTATTGGGGTCAACCAGAGAAAACAAGTCTTAGCATCCACCAAGGAAAATCAGACTTGGCAGTCTACTGGGAAAAAAAAAAACATTGGGGTCCACCAGAGTATTTTATCCTTGGGATGGATTCAGGTAAAGCACTATTAAATGCACTGTTGCATTATATTAAAAGCAATGCTCTTTTCCCAAATATTAAAAGTGCGGTAGTTTACTGAAAAAAATACTAAACGCACAGAGAAATCCAGGTAAACTGGGAAACACCGTGTTAGTCTTGGATCTCTACTGCACTGATGGTGGCCCTGGAGCCCACGGGAGGATTGTCTGGTGTTCTGGTGTGCCACTCTCAAACTGGCCACAGTACAGATATAGTGACAACTAAATATTGTTAGTTAATCCATTAGGCATAGCACAGCCCATATAACAGATTGTAAACACATCTCATGAAACATGTGTGAAACAACAGGTATTTATTTACAGGTATTCCTGCTGCTAAGCCGCTCTTGGATGACGGGAACGTGGTGCACCGCTCTGGCAGCCTCCCCCCGCTCCTCTCTAGCTGTGCAGGCGCACGCTCAGGCACGCGCCCCGCAGTACGGCAGTTTGGCTGCCAGGAGGCGCTGCTTTGCGAGTGGCAGGCGGTGCAGCGTCCTTCATACCTGATAGGAATCAGGGGCTGGTCAGCCTTGCTGCCAGGACTGACCAGCCCCTGGAATATACAGCCAATCCCACACAGTGTTGTAAGTTGCACCAATCAGCACACACACTGCTTCCCGGGTTGTCACTGGTCAGCCACCCCAGAGCTAGCCCAGTCCTCAGTGCCCATTATAGTCTTTAGTGCTTTGGGTGTGATTATACAAGTGCTTATCAGTTACCGACCTGGCTTCGTTAGACCATCCCAGTTTGCTGCCCGAACCAAACCTTTGCCTGCCTGACCTCGAACTCCGTCTGACCTTTTGGATACCGCATACCTCTCATAAGCCGGCCTGACCCCCAGCTTGTTTCTGACCGTTCTTCTGCCTTAGCCTTGTGAGTGACACACCTTCGGACTGACTACCTGTGTATGACCTTGGCTTTGGGATACCCCTTGTGGTTCATCGGCCTTCACCGTAAGCTGACTTCCTTTGCACCTTTTAAGTCCTGGGGGTCAACTGTGTCCGGCGAGGCATAATGCGCATCCAGGCGAGCAGGAACTTGTCTATAGTCGGAAGCAGTCGCAGAGATTGGAGGTTGTCAGCTTACAGAAGGCAGGTGTCCCGCTGGGCATCACACCTTGGCTATGTCATAGAAGACTGATCACACGTTTAAGGGGGCAAATAATCATGAAAGTCAACTTTGACAATTCATAAAAAAAGATATACATTAAAAATCCCCTGCCACCCTGTAATGGGGGGGGGGGGTACAGGTAGCATGCAAAAAGGAAGAGTTGCTGGGTTTCCTGTCACTGTGCATTATGGATTATGTTAGTTGAGTCCAGGCAGCTGTACGGTTGGGATGCTGGGAAAGGAAGCTCCAACAGGGCCCTGGGGACCTCTGGTATGTACAGTTTTCTACCCGACTGGCATCTGGTCAGCGACCAAGTTACCCTTTTTTACAATATTTTCAGAAGACTATAACATTTTCTCTACACCTACACCACTAATGGTGGCATTTGCGACAGATCCTTTTTCCTCTTCCCAAGCCTCTTGGTGGTGGAGCATTGTCCCTATCTTACCACACTTGGCTATAGAACTGAGTACTTTTATCTTGCAACATGTGGGGCTAACTAAGACCTGTCTGAATTGTACACCATCTACCAGCATATGATTGAACAAGAAATAACAGCCATAGTATATGGACATAGAAGAATCTAGCTTTTTGACTGCTCCATCTGAAGTCACAAGATCATTGCTGTGACTTTTTACATTGCATTGCATCCAAGAATTTGTATATCTCCAAGCCCGGCACCAGCTGGTATTCTGCTGCTAGGAAGGGTCTTCTGACCTCTAGGGCTCTGCTTGTGTAAGATTTTCTCTACTCTGGGAGAAGAAAGTCATGCAGCTTTTTTTGATGCAGCCATAACATTTTATGAGCCAGAGTTCATTTTCACAGATGCTGTCGGGGTTAAAGAGAATTGTTTAGCCGCATTGTTGCCAAACTGAGACAGCAACCCTGTGCAGATCCTTACAGGATTAAATGCTTAGAGAGAAGCTTATTAAAAAGACTACACATTTCAAACTTAGAGTGAAGCTGTTCATGTAGCCAGATACACTTTATTTGGAAAGAGCTGTAGATATGGAAGTAGCTCTACAGTGGGCCAGTTATATGCAGCGCCTATGGAGGGGAATGAGCCTCCTGCTCTAGTGTAGAAACTGGTTAGCCATACACTGGACACACATTGATTTAACTGTGGAGGTAACTATAAGGCACTTTCAGTTCCCTACTCCGCCCACCATCTCCTCCTCCAACCTCCCAAATTACAGCAGAAGAAATTTCTACATTCTTCAAAGAAAAAATTGACAACATTCGACTTGGCTTTGCCCCTCAGAATCCCTCACCACTTCAAACAATCCCCCTGCCTTACTCTCTTACCTTCTTCACTCCAATAAGTGAGCTTGGACTAGCCTCTCTCATTTCTAGGGCCCACCTGACTACCTGCTCCCTCGATCCTATTTCATCCCACCTTATTCCTCAACTGTCTCCATCCCTCACTCCAGCCTTAACCTCTATAGTCAACCTTTCCCTCTCCACTGGCACCTTTCCTTCCTCCTACAAACATGCAGTTATTACTTCGATAATCAAGAAACCCTCTCTTGACCCATCTGGCCTCTCCAGCTACCGCCCTATCTCACTACTCCCCTTCTCCAAACTTCTTGAACAACATGTCCACTCAGAACTGGCACAATACTTATCCACTAACAACTTACTTACTTACTTGACCCCTTACAATCAGGATTCTGCCGTAACCACTCCACTGAAACTGCCCTCACCAAAGTCACCAATGATCTGCTCACTGCCAAAAGCAAAGGTCACTACTCCATCCGCATCCTTCTTGACCTCTCCTCAGCCTTTGACACTGTTGACCACTCTCTGCTTCTTGATATTCTCTCCATATTCTCTCCTCTCTTGGGGTTCAAGGTCTTGCACTCTCTTGGCTCACCTCTTACCTCTCTGACAGATCATTCAGTGTATCCTATTCTAACACAGTCTCATCCTCACGTTCCCATTCTGTTGGTGTGCCGCAAGGTTTTGTCCTAGGCCCCCTACTTTTCTCAGTCTACACCTATGGCCTTGGCAAACTTATAACTTCACTAGGCTTTCAATACCACTTCTATGCGGATGACACTCAGATATATCTCTCAGGCCCCAATCTCTCCTCTCTCCTATCTCGCCTCCCAAACTGCCTTACAGCTATTTCTTCATTCATGTCATCTCGCTACCTCAAGCTAAACATGGACAAGACAAAACTGGTCATTTTCCCACCATCTAACTCCCCTCCCCTCTCTAACACGTCTATTTCTGTCAACAATTATACAATAACATCAGCTTCCCAAGCTTGGTGCTTGGGAGTCATTCTGGACTCTGCCCTCTCTTTCAAACCACATATTCACTCCCTGGCCACCTCCTGTCGCCTCCAACTTAAAAACATCTCACGCATCCGTCCCTTCCTCTCATCTGACACCACTAAAATGCTAGTGCATGCCCTGGTCATATCCCGACTGGATTACTGCAACATCCTTCTTTGTGGCCTACCAACTAACAGACCGGCACCCCTCCAATCTATCCTGAACTCTGCTGCTCGTCTCATCCACCTCTCCTCTCGCTCCTCCAGTTCTGCGCCTCTCTACACTGGCTGCCAGTCCCACAGTGAATCCTGTTCAAAACTCTAACTCTCGCATACAAAGCTCTCTCCAACCAGGCCACTCCCAATATCTCCTCTCTAATCCAACAGTATCAACCTAGACACAGTCTTCACTCTGCTGCTGACCTTCTCCTGTCCTCCTCCCTGGTCACCTCCTCTCATGCCTGCCTCCAGGACTTCTCACATGCAACTCCAATCTTCTGGAATGCCCTCCCACATCCAATCCACCACTCCACAACCCTCAAAACCTTCAAAGGCGCCCTTAAAACTCACTTATTCAGACAAGCATATAATCTGGCCTAACCAATCTTCTAAAGGGCACATGCCACAAAGCTCAATACTGACTGTTTGTGATCCTTCCCCCTCTTCTTCACCCCTCATCCTTTAGACTGTAAGCTCGCAAGGGCAGGGCTCTCTCCCCTATTGTATTTTGTACTCAGAATATCAACTGTCAAATCTGTAAAACTGCATTTGAAATAGTATATGTACCGTATGTTTCTACCCTGTCTGTAACTACTACTTTGTAAAGCGCTACGGAAGATGATGGCGCTATATAATTAAACAATAATAATAATAATAATAAGGCCTTGAGCTGTACCCCGCACACACTCATTGTAAATAATGGAACCCCATTGCTAATGTTTGCCCTTCTCACCCAAGTATAGCTGTTTAAAGGTTAATTCCACTCCCAAGCTTCCATAATTGTGTGCCAGTGTTGATGTGCTCAGTGTGCTGAATGAATCTGTAAATGTATTTCTTTATTATTTGTTTGCACCTGTGTGTTGTAAAAGAATTTTCTGTGTTTATATTAGCAACGTACACCAAAGTGGTGTTTTAGAGTACATATCAGAGACATTCTGACTCTGACTGAGGCATAGATGACAGGTTTAACCCTATGTGCTTTAATTCAAACTCTGCTGATGGGTATGGAAAGCTGCTCCTACTTTAGGATAACATACACACAAAAATATTAGAAGCAAGGCAGGAGGCTGGTAACTGTACCCTGCCACATATACAGGGGTGGACTGCCCATAGGGACCAAAGGGAGAATTCCCCTTGGGCACAGTGCTTTAGGGCTGACAGTACTGTAGCATAATTCACTCATTCCTCTCTCCTTTATAGCCAGGCCCACTATACCCCAGCTCACATTCTGCCCCAGCAATAATATATCCTCAGCAACATGGTTGTGGGGGCCAAACCTATCCTTGACACATTAACTGTCTCTTCATTGCTTTAGAAATCATTTCAGCTTGTGGGCTGGTCATAGGCTGGCCAGGTCAGGAAAATCCTTGGCTGATTTTTGGCCCCAGTCAACTTCTGCACACATCTATATGTATATCTTTCAGCTGAATTTACAAGCTGCCACAATAAAATAGCCTCTGGAGCAGTGCTCCCTCTACGGATCAGATTCCTTCCTGAGTAAATGTATTGTTACAAATTTACTATAGGACATAGTATTAACAGTGTTTCTGCTGATTTAACCCCCCTGCTGTCCTGACTGAAGTACACATAGTTTTGTAACAAATAAAAGGGCAAAAGCCTTTATGTCTGGATTTTGTTATGATGTATACCTTGGGCAGTTTACTTACTGACCAGGCTGACAGCGACACCTAAAATGAGTGGAGCGCATTCTAGATTTTGGTGCCAGTATACATAATGCCAGTACAGCACTAAAACAGAAGAAACCCCCATAAAGTGATTGAGTTTTAAAAAATTGGCCAATATTTTTTCCAAATCAATCACTTTATGGGTGTTTCATTTTTTTTCTGTGCTGTATATCATCTGGCCATAAAGCCAGCCATAGAAAAATAGACATCTAAAATTTAAAATGTGCTCAATTCATTTTAGGTGTTGCCGTCAGCCCAGCCAGTACGTAACAGTGCAAATAGAATCCATTATGAAGAAAGAACAAACTAAAATAGAAGGGCCTTGATTTTGTAAACTTTTCCTTAAAATATATAATGAAAATTAGGGAATGTGAATGGAAGACATTAGACATTGATTTGAACCTAAACTTTCACTAGAATAATGAAGCCATGTATTTTGTTTGTTCTTTTTAAGTAAATCTTAATGACAGACCAGTCAATGGTAATATTAAGAGTGCAAGCCTGTCCCATGAGCCTCGTCTCCATTTCCTGCAGAAAAGTGGCCTAACAGACGTATTTCCCTAAAAGTCCTCCAGGACGACTTAGCCAAGTAGCTCCTCCCACCTAAATAGGAAACACATACTAGACATGGGTAAATACCCCACCCCTTCCCCCCGGACCACAATGCTTTTGTGTTTCCTCCCAGGAATCTACATCCCTAGTTTTAGTTTTTTCCCCCAGGGAAGATGGTGGCCCTCCCCTTTCTCCAGCAGGCTCAGGTGGTGCTTTGGGTAACCCACTGCCGCCAGAGTCAGGGGGGGAGCCCTCTCCTTATCCACTTCCTCCAGGAATTCCCTTCCTTGGAGCTAGTTCTTGTGGCAGTCTCCATGGCAGGATCCAGAATGCAGTCTGGGCTTGGATCCCACCAATTTCCCCTATAGGCCATGTGGAAGTGGGGAGTCAGGGGGACATAAACTACCCCACCCCTTTTCAGGTTGGGGAGGCAGGTAAATACGGGCTCACATTTGGGGCAGGTTGAGCCCTCACTTTTGGGATTTCTGGCTGGTCTGCAGCGGCAGTGATGGAAGAATCAGGAGGCTGCAGCACCCGGACATAGACCACACCTGCGCCCAATTTGACAGCAGTGAGTGCGGCTCGAACTGAGACATCAGCTTCCAGGCCTCCGCCCCACCCCTAGATTAGGGACATTTCATCCTCCCTTATCGATGAATCAGAAGATAAGCCCCTCTCCACTCAGGAGTGAAGGAGAGAGGGGATCCCTGTTTACTGATCCACCAGTGGCTAAAGGACATCATTGCTTGTGAATTGAGGTATCTGGAGTCCCGGTTCTTCCTTCCTTCTCTCAAGCGAAGATTTCTTTTCAGGGCGTCGGAGATGGAGGTTTGGGCTAAGTGCCCTAAGGTGAATGCTCCTTTGGCTCAGGTATCTCCGAAATCGGATTTCTCCTTTGAAGACGTGGGGTCCCTTAGCGATCCTCTAGATTAGGAGTACTCAACCACTTCTTGTAAAGGTCCATCCAGTGAGAGGTGAAGGTCTAGGCGGAGGGCTGTCATGGGTGGGGGTTAGATAGTTATAAATCAGCACACCGGGGAAAGGGGCAATAGATTTCCCAGGCAAAATGAATAAACAGGCTGCTTGCCTCCCACTCCACCCCAGGAATCCTATTGGGCACTGGGAAAAAAACAGGGGCTTTTTTTCTTTCGTTCTTTCTTTCTTTTTTTGGATGGGACAAAGAGACCGAGAAACAAAGCTTGTGTGTACCTTGCAATGTTACTTTCTGCCTGTGCAGAACATATTGTAATACTAGATGCCAGGGAGCCATGACAGTGGCAGGGAGACTAAGCTCTACAATCGATGATCATAGGGGCAGCTCTGATCACAGAAGCAACTGAGTGCAGGGCTGTCAGTGCAGGGGTCCAAAAATCTGGCGCCAAGGTCCGCGTTCGGACCCTGGTCCGCCAGTTGAGTACAGCTGCTCTATATAAAAGGTCAGATATTCTGCTCAAACAGGCATGGGATAGTGATTCCTGTGTGCTGCAGATTGCGCCAGTAGAGTTCTGGAATTCTGGGTAGACAAGGTCAGGAGGGGAATAACCAATGATGCCCCGAGAGAGGAGGTATTGGACACCCTGCTCTTTATTTCCAAAGGAGTGAACTTTATGTCTGCTGCTGCTTCAGAGACGTTAGGGCAAATGCTAAAGTATGGCCTAAATTAATTGTGCACGTAGAGCTCTCTGGTTCAAGACCTGGCAGGGTGACCAGTCGTCTAAGTCACACCTGTGTAGCATACCATTTGAGGGTAAGCTTTTGTTCGGGTCAGATCTCGAAAAAGTTCTAACTCGTTCTTCTGAGGTGGGGAAGAGGTTTCCAGCCAAGAGAAAAAAACCTCCCCTACCCCGTTCAGAATCCAAGAAACCTAGAATTCCTCAATGGGACTTACGAAGCTCGGATTCCCGGATGTCTTGGTCTACCCAGAGCCTGAAGGCCAAGGAAGGTTTGTTGTTCAAGCCGCCTCAACAGCCTAAGCAGCAGTCCTGACGGAAGACCAGTAGGGGCGACACTTCTGTTATTTCTTCCAGCCTGGCAGAATATCTCTCATTACCCCTTCATTCTTCAGACAATTTGTCTAAAATTTGTCTCAAGACCACAGGGTCATTTTGTAGTAACCCACGGTCCCAGAGATCCTGTGAAAGCACAGACCCTGCCTTTAGTGATCACACAACTAAAGGAAATGTCTTAGAGGAAGTTCCGTGGCACCTAAAATGGACATGTTTTTACTACTTTTGGTCCAAAAACCATCACCAAAGTTTTGTTTATTCTGAACCTAAAGCAGTTACATTTGGGGATACAAGAGATTCAATTTTTACCATCAAAGATATCCCGTTTCAGGGTGTCTGGATGGCCTCTATAGATCTCCAGGATGCATAGCTGCATGCACCTATTTTTCTGGCTCACAGAAGGTTTCTAAGGTAATGATAGGTGGACTGGCATCATTGGCAGTTCAGAGCGATGCCCTTTGGTCGTCCACGCCTCGGATCTTTACCAAGATTCCTGCGGAGGCAATGGCATATCTGAGATTAAGTCAGATCAGCATTTGTGGCATACCTGGACGATCTCCTTCACTTTGCTCCATCCAAGAAGTTGGAGAACAATGTGAGCATAACATTGTCCCTCCTTTAAGATCTGGGATGGATCATAAACAGGGAGAAGTGGAGTCCGTCCCCTCAGACTTTTTTCATTTACCTAGGGTATTAACAGCTCCCTAAAGAGAACCTTCCTTCTCGAAAACCAAGATTGAAAGTATTGTCTCCCTGTCCTCTTGCATTCAGGATCATCCCAGAATCTTCCTAAGGCAGATTCTGGTTCTGTTGGGGCTTCAGCCCTCCCAGTGGTCATCTGGGCCCAGCTCCATTCAAGAACCGTCCAGACCTTCTTTTTGAGTGCCTGGAACAGAGATCCAAAGATCCATGTTTGTCAGTCCCTTCAGTGCTGGTTGGATCAGGAAAATCTATCCAATGGGAGGTCCTGGCATCAGGTGGACCTGATCCGTATCATGACAGTCACAAATACACAGGGTTGGGGGCACATGGCCTTTACTGTCAGATTCAGGGAATGTGGTCCAGCACCATGACCCAAAAATCTTCGAACTTTCGGGAGCTAAAAGCAGTTTAGCTAGCCCTAAACCTTTTTGAGCAGATAATAAGGAATCAAGATGTTCTTATTGTCTCAGACAATGCCACAATCATCTGTCTCAACCATCAGGGTGGCACAAGATCAATCCAGTTGATGTCTCTATCTGAGACAATCTGTACCAAGAAGGAAATGTCAGTCGCCTCCTTACAAGCAGTCCACATCAAGCGGGAACTAAATGTTCTGGCGGACCTCCTCAGTCGAGTTCAGCTCAGACAGGCAGAGTGAGAGTTAAGCCAAGTGTTAAGTAAGCCTAAGTTAAGTATCTTCATGCATCGGGAGGAAGGGGAAAAATGTGAGTAAACCATTTTTCTGCATGAAAGGTGTGTGCTAATACTTTGGTACACGACCATAAATCAACCTTAATGAAAGAAAAGGCACTTTATACTCCTACAAAAAGTAGTGCCCTATTTGTACCTGGTGCGGAATCATCCACTATGGCTTTGTTTAATTAAACCTTCATTAAAATATCTAATGAAAATAAGGGTAATTTAATTCTTTTTTTCAAAATATGGGTTGAGATAAAACAAGGTGTGATTCAAATATTTTTTAAGTGCATAAAATTACTACACATAAAAATGGGATAGTAAAACAAAGCCACTGGCTGGTGGTCTGAAATTCTCTTGGGATTCAGACTTGCAAGAAAACCTGGGCCACTTGACTGCCAGCAGCCACAATGGGCCCAATTTGACCAGGGAAAGAGAAGCAGGTAAGAATATCTGGGCTCGGGGGGGGGGGGGGGTGTATGAGCAGGAGGCATCAGCTGACCCACGTGTCCAAACCAGCATCCAGGTATAAGACCAGTCATGTAATGCTATCAACTTTTTTTTAGGACAAACCACTCTAAACTGAAAATGCCATTCGGATGACTAGCTGCAAGAAAATAAAATTCCATTTGACTTGATTAATAAAGGTACCAGAATATTTCCATCATAGATTTTAATGGAATTCAAATTTGGGACATCTGAATCTCCAGTTTTACAGTGGAATCTCAGTAGTTTTTTTAATACCCCCACACCCTGCCTCCCTCCTCTTGCTCACTATCCAGTACTATTCCCACAATAATTCCAGTGCTGGGCGCAGCCATCTTAGAGAGGCTGCATATAGTGGCATCCACTCCTCTCTACATGGGGCCCTATTTGCCCATGTGCATTCTATATGCAATGTCCACTCATGCAACAGTGTAGGTGCAGGATGAGGTAAGGCATTTTCTTTTTTGTATCCCCCAGTCGTGCCTCAATGTCAGAAAGGGGGAGACAGAGCGGAAGGAGTGGCATTTAAAAAAGACTGGACATCCACTTTAAGGACAAAAACAGCTGAACTGCTCCTGAACTAGTGAATAGCTTGAGTACCACAAGAGGATAGCTTGAGTACCACAAGAGGATAGCTTGAGTACTACGAGTGGAATGCTTGAGTACCATGAGAGGATTGCTTGAGTACCACGACAGGATCGCTTTAGTACCACTAGAGTATTGCTTGAGTTCCACCATAGAATAGCTTGAGTATGACCAGTAGATAGCCTGAGAACCACCAGAGAATAGCTTGAGTACCACCAGAGGATTGCTTGAGGAACACCAGATGATAGCTTGAGGACCACCAGAGGGTAGTTTGACTACCATGAGAAAATAGTAACCCAGATGGTAGTTTGTGTACCACCAGAGGATAGCTTGAGTGCCACCAGAGGATTGATTGAGTACCACCAGAGAATAGCTTGAGTACCACCAAAGGATAGCTTGAGTACCACCAGAGGATAGCTTGAGTACCACCAGAAGATAGCTTGAGTGCCAACAGAGGATTGCTCGAGTACCACCAGAGAATAGCTTGAGTACCACCAGAGGATTGCTTGAGTATGACCAGTGGATAGCTTGAGTACCACCAGAGAATAGCTTGAGTACCACCAGAGGATTGCTTGAGGAACCCCAGAGGATAGCTTGAAGATCACCAGAGGGTAGTTTGACTACCATGAGAAGATAGTAACCCAGATGGTAGTTTGTGTACCACTAGAGGATATCTTGAGTACCACCAGAGAAATGTTTACGACTAGTCAGCAAACCCGGTTCTAGACTTCTATTCCTGGTCTGTATGTGTCATGTAAATACTTTCTGTTTTAAAAAGCGCTCTTTACCTTTTACCCTTACAAGTTTCTTTTAGTGCAATATATTAATGCTAACACAGGTCTCTTCCTAAAGCGGCTCTGTTATATTGCAAAAAAAAAAAAAAAAAACTAAATGCAAACCAGTCACAAGCAGCTAGAAAAATCAATGAAATTAAAGCAAATTTTAATTAATTCATAAAGAAGAAGGAAAGGGAAAAAGTACAATGTTAAATATTCTTAACACATTAGTCTTCAATGGCAAATATTTCATTTCCTGTTTTTAACAAATTGGCCATTATTTGAACACTCAGCCTTTTTGTTAATCATTCCACGGTACTTATTGGTTATGAATATGTAAGTAAGCACTTTTTCAAACACATCAATTTACTTAAAAAACTTCACATTTTGAAGAAAACAAATAAAAGACTTGAACCATTTCGTAACATTTACACTGGATACTATTTAAAAGCATTATATCATTTATAATGGACAGCCAGCTTTACCAAAGTAAATAATAAAATCCGTTCCTGACAGATATTTAGATGATAGCAAATCAACATGTTTGAATGTCTCTGTCTGTTGCACCAGTTAATTGATGTTTATAGTGTATGTGATCACAGGCTGAGTCAAAAGGATAGTCACAAATAATAAAAAGGATGTACTAAGAATTGGACCTAGTCGACTTGACTTTTACACTTGTTGCCTTTTATTACAACCAATATTAGGAGTAGCTAACCCCCACCATTTATTAAAATGTCATCATTTTTTAGGGACGCCCACAAGGCAGTATTCACTAATGATGTTAGCTGGATGGACAAAGAGTAAGAACCCTTTTGTTTTTTTAGTTTATGTTCTGAATCACTTCAAGAGTTCTGACTTTCCTGGCAGCATCATTGTTAGTGCTAATGAAACTAGGGGGGGGGGGGGCTGACCATAGAACTTTTAGTTTGTACTTACCTATGTTTTGAGAGCTTCTTCTCATCAAAACATAATCAAGTACTAGATGAAGAGAAGTTTTTTCAGGTAAGATGCAGAGGTTTATGTAATGGGATTGAGGAGCTTTAAGAATAAACTCAAACTTTGTTGTTAGCAAAGAAAAAATCTGAGCTAACAAAACAGCCTTTGATCCTGGAGCATTGTCATAAAGGGTGCTTAAACCTGTTCTACTGACAGCCTGCTCTGAGAGTCAGCGGTGTTTGTGTTTGCATTGAGAACATCTCTTTGCTATACACTAAGGATAGTAACAAAACTTTTCCGCACAAGTCTTCCATGTTCCCAGCGTGACATACCACCTAGAGATAAACGCTTCTCCTCTCAAGATATGGTGCATGCTCCCCATGCTTGGTCCAATGTCCAGGAGCAGTTCTCCCCTGCAAAAGTGGAATGGAACCCTCAAAAACCTGTTGCTTCTGGATTTTATTCCAACCAGTAGAAAACCACAAGCTTGGCAGAAATAATGCCTCCTGTTTGATTTTTTTTGTTTGATTTGAATTTCGTAATGGGGCACCTTTAAATAAATACTCCACAGCAGGTTAGGACAGTGGATGTGCAGTCACTGCTGGACCCCGAAGTCACCCACTCCCAGCAAATGCACCGAGACTGACTGCTAAGTTAGCCAATCAGTGTGCAGCTTAGAAGGCTGAAGCACTTCTTCCAGGCAAGGGAACAAGTAGTCAGCACCAGACATGTATACCTCATTTTGTATACTGCTTGGAAAGGCACTATATCAATATCATAAATGTTTTTCCCCTTTTTACACTTTTTCTATCTGTATGGTTATGTTCCTATTTTAGCCTGGGTTTAACCCAAAATTGCTAAGGAACACGTTCAGTGTAATTAAACTGTCCTTGTTTTGGCTTCCTCTTTTCACCCAAACTCTTTGTTGCACTGTATGCTGTAAGGAATTCAATTGATATTTATAAGCCTTGCTTTGATTCCTTCTATAAAAAACATTGAAACTGCCAGAATCCCACCCAAATTTTGCCAATTGTTTGGCTACAACAGATCTGAACCAGCAAAGTTTAGGAAATCCCAAATCGGTATGCCCAGGGCAGGATTATAAGGGGGCCCGTGCCCCAGGGCCTCCATCCCTTGCCTGCAAAGGGGGGCGTCCACCAACCTTTGGGTTATGGTCAGATCCAGGAGGCTTTTCATTCTTTGGTCTTACGGGAAGCAGAGCCAGCAACTAAGCTATCGGCAGCAGTGGGGTCTGTGCAAGCCTTTTTTTGTTTTTGCAAACCTGCAGCCAAAGCCACCACAGGGCAGGATGGAGAGTCTAGAGCAGCAAAGCCACCGCCAGCAATGCTGCAGGGCTGTCAGTCACCAAGCCCAGCCCCTGGCAGCTCAATGCAGGGAACTGTTTTCTCCCCCCCCCCCCACCCAGAATGGCAAAGCAGGAGTTCCCGAGCAGCACGCACCCGCACAAGAGTGGCACAAGGGACTCGAGCTGACATTCCAATAAGTAGGCGGGTGCCAGACAACCAACAATCAGTTACTTATTTTATAGGAAAAAAATGGCTGTATCTGGGGCCTCCATCAGCTTTTGTGCCTCGGGGGCCTGGGTATGCCCATTAGGGAACATTCTTGGAGGACCAAATGTCTATGTAGAATAATGATTCTCATTAGGGAATACGGATTATGATTCAGTGCACTATGCAAGCATCCAATACAGAATGTTGGTGTACCTTTTGAGTAACTTTTAGTTTAATTTCAGTCTGTGATTTTCAGTGTTTGTTCTTTTCTTTCTTCAATTTAAAGTCACTTACTTACGCAAATATTTACTGTTCTATACTTTAACAGGTAAATGTTTAGCACTTCTCTGTGTGTTGCTGGGTTAGTTTCTATATGTTATGTGTGTGTAATTGGCACTTATTCAGTTTTCAGAAATGCTTTTATGGTCACCAGAAAGCTTTGTAGACATGATAATGCACCAACTCTACTTAAATTGGACCAAAACCCAACCCAGGATTTTAGGGATGGGTGAATTCCTCCTTCATGGAGCATTATGATTCCCACAGGGCATTACTCAATCTGGCTTCCTTGCTGTGCACAGCAGTTTTGAACGTCTACGGGGGAAATGTGAATGGCAAGAGTAGCAGGGGATGATGAATAGAGAAATAAGCAGCAGAGCAGTAATTAAAGGAGCACTATCGCGAAAAATGGCCTAATTATAAAAATCCCTATAAATATGCTTAATGGCAAGAGAAGGGGTCACTTATACACCGGGCATCAAGAAATAACCAGCCAGACTTGTTTCTTTCTTCTAATGGAAAGAAGCCGAAATCACTCTGTCACCCCTGATACCTTTAACTTTTTAGGTGTCAGCCTACCTAGAGATTTTGTCACCCTCTGTTGCCAGACCATTTTTCACTATTTTGCGCTATACATTTTCAACTGTGATTTTTGAAGGGATTTCCAGGAAAATAATATATTGTTTTTTTCAGGAGTCTGGCTTTAACATGAAATGACTTGTTTGTAATTTTATTGGTGTATTCTCAAAATTTTGAAAATCAATTTTTTTAATTTGTAGTGTTCTTTTGTAAAAGCAATGTTCTTTCAATAAAATCATATTGCGTGTAAAAGCTCCATTTTGCCCGGTTACAACGGTAACCACATAAGTGTTGGTAGACACCTTTTCCTCCCCAGGAGAGGTGCACCTTGCAGTTTTTCAAGAAAACCAATTGAAATCTCCCCACAAACTATATTTTCTCTATAAGTACACACCTCTAGATGTACCAGGTTTGTTGCAGTGGGCTAATCTTTCTGGAAGAAATCCCTCGAAGAATTCTTTGGTTGCACAGGGTTTCCATAAAATATGTATAAAAAGCAGAATAAAAAACAAGTTTTCCTAAAATATCAATAGTAAACTAGAAAAAAAACAAGCTAAAGCTGAAATTGCAAGGTCCGCCGAAAAGAACATGCATAGGTACTTTTAACCCTTGTAACTGCCAGCCTACTTGAGATTTTTGTTGCCCCCTGTTGACAGGTAATTTTTCACCATTTTGTGTTATATTTAACTGTGATTTTTTAGGGTATTTTGAGGAACATTCTAGATTTTTTTCAGCAGAGTTTAGGCCTTAACATGAAATGTCTTGTTTGTAAACTTCCGGTGTTTTTAAAAATATTTTTGAGTGAAAAAAGTAAAAACAAATATTTTTATAGGGGTCTCATGGACCCCTTATTGGTTCACCAAGGGTTAAATGTAAAAAAAACACACAGACAGAAAAATATTTTATTTATTCATTTATTTTTAATACTTACCTCCCGATCACTGCGTCCCACGCCAGTCACTCTGACTTCTGCTCTCTTGCTGCTAGAAGTCTTTTATACCTTCTGAGCAACAGGACGTAAAGGTTTAATTAAAAAAAAAATGTCATAGGGTCCCCCTCCCGGCTTTTTTGGGGGTCTTTTAAACTTCAAAAACAAAATAAATGACACAGGGTCCTCCCTACCCAGCATAACTCGGCCAGGCACCAGCTATGCAGGCCTTGTAGACCGGGGCGGGTGAAAAGAAGACACGGCCAGAAGATTAAGGGGTAAAGTGAGTTTTTAACTTTTTTATCATTTATTTTATGGACAGGGAAAGTCAGCTACTTTAGTCTCACGTAGCTGGTACTTAATGGTTGGGGGGTTAGGAAACTTGTCACCCCTAGATTTTATTCCTACCAGAAGAAGAAAACCACAAGCTTTTATTCAGTTCGGGTATATAATTGACCCCTTCTTTCATTGGCCAACGTATTTATATCGATTTTTAAAATTACACAATTTTACATTTTAAGATACCTTTTCTTTAAGGCTTTTGGTCAAAACTAAAGCAGAACTTCAGACAAAATAGACAATACTTTCGTATTAAATAAACCTCATCAAGTTCTAGCAATGGCACCCCTGGATGACGGGCTAGAAGATGACAGCATGGTTTTAATTAAATGTAATAACAATTTCAACATTCTTCCATCTGCAACTAAAAAAAATTCCCACACGCTAGGCTGTGGCATGGTTTACATCAGATGCTTCTACCAGTATGCTCTCCAACCCACTCTCTACGTTATCTGACAAGCAGCATGTGACGTACAGTACACTGGTAGCTCCGCTACACATACACTGGTAGCTATGGGCAGAATGTTCTGGTAAACACTTTGCTTTCTACAATAATGGTTTCTGGGCACTTTGCAATCTCTGCACACTTTGGGATTTATAAGAATTGCTGATGAAATCTGTATATACCAGATTAACTGTGGACATTTCTTAATTGTGGCCCATGGACCAATTTATGTATTGGGTTCTCGGCATGTTAGAATTCACTTGCTTGCTTTCAAACACTGGGAACTACTGTACTTACAACAGAGACAATAATGTGGATGAATTGATACAGTGAAATTTATTGAGTGCCCAATAAGAAAGCTGGAGGAATAAAAGTAACACAGCCTGACTTAATGTACAGCGGGGGTCCCCAATCTATCCTACCTCCAGAGCCACATTCAACACATAAATGATTTATGTCATTGTAATTAGTCTGATTACTTTCACTATGTTTATAAGCCATAGATTTTGACTGTATACGCAGGGGAGTGTGTGCAGATTCCCTCAGCCCTTCTAAAATGAATGCCTAGAGTCTGCTAAGACCCTGCCCCCAGCCCCCCAAAATCAAATTAATAGAATATACTGTCAAAATTTGCCGTCCCCATGAATGAATTCCCCAGCCCACCAGAAGTTGCATTTTAAAATCTTCTGTACTCCGTGATCCCTGAAATGAGATACAGGTAAGAAGATCTTTCTCACAGGCTCATTTGGGCCTGGAAATATCCTGCCATACTTGAAATTCTTGATCTTGACATTGGGTACTGGACAAAAACTTAAGGACAATGAAGGTATACACATAATCACCCAGTTTGGCTTCCTTGAGGCTGGTTTCAGACCACTGCATGCGCGGGGCATCCGCCTGTGAAAAGTTGCCCATAGTAACCTGTTGGCGCTTTTACATATGCTACGAGTAGAGATGAGCGAACTTTTGAAAAATTCGATTCGACTGATTCGCCGAATTTTCCGACAAAAATCGTTTCGACCCGAATAAATTCGCGACGAATCGCTATTAAAAACGGCTATTTCTGAGCCTCCTACAGCCTCAATAGGGTTGTAAACCATTCAGCCTTGCTGTAACACGCACAGGATGCGTGCTGGGTTTGTTAAATAATACTTTGAAGAAATATCACATGCAGATCAGAGGCATCGCTAATAGAATCGCAGAGCGGCACAATTGCAGAGAGTTGAAGTGGCATCACTATGAGGGGCAGAAGGAGCCCAAATATACACTGGAGTTGGCCTCAGGAGCCCAAAAATTGGATGAATCACACCCTGGAGTTGGCAGGAGTTGACAGTAGCAGCAGCAGGAGCCCAAATATACACTGGAGTTGGCTTCAGGAGCCCAAAAATTGGATGAATCACACCCTGGAGTTGGCAGGAGTTGACAGCAGCAGCAGCAGGAGCCCAAATATACACTGGAGTTGGCTTCAGGAGCCCAAAAATTGGATGAATCACACCCTGGAGTTGGCAGGAGTTGACAGTAGCAGCAGCAGGAGCCCAAATATACACTGGAGTTGGCCTCAGGAGCCCAAAAATTGGATGAATCACACCCTGGAGTTGGCAGGAGTTGACAGTAGCAGCAGCAGGAGCCCAAATATACACTGGAGTTGGCTTCAGGAGCCCAAAAATTGGATGAATCACACCCTGGAGTTGGCAGAAGTTGACAGTAGCAGCAGCAGGAGCCCAAATATACACTGGAGTTGGCCTCAGGAGCCCAAAAATTGGATGAATCACACCCTGGAGTTGGCAGAAGTTGGCAGCAGCAGCAGCAGGAGCCCAAATATACACTGGAGTTGGCCTCAGGAGCCCAAAAATTGGATGAATCACACCCTGGAGTTGGCAGAAGTTGGCAGCAGCAGCAGCAGGAGCCCAAATATACACTGGAGTTGGCCTCAGGAGCCCAAAAATTGGATGAATCACACCCTGGAGTTGGCAGGAGTTGACAGTAGCAGCAGCAGGAGCCCAAATATACACTGGAGTTGGCTTCAGGAGCCCAAAAATTGGATGAATCACACCCTGGAGTTGGCAGGAGTTGACAGCAGCAGCAGCAGCAGGAGCCCAAATATACACTGGAGTTGGCTTCAGGAGCCCAAAAATTGGATGAATCACACCCTGGAGTTGGCAGGAGTTGACAGTAGCAGCAGCAGGAGCCCAAATATACACTGGAGTTGGCCTCAGGAGCCCAAAAATTGGATGAATCACACCCTGGAGTTGGCAGGAGTTGACAGTAGCAGCAGCAGGAGCCCAAATATACACTGGAGTTGGCTTCAGGAGCCCAAAAATTGGATGAATCACACCCTGGAGTTGGCAGAAGTTGACAGTAGCAGCAGCAGGAGCCCAAATATACACTGGAGTTGGCCTCAGGAGCCCAAAAATTGGATGAATCACACCCTGGAGTTGGCAGGAGTTGACAGTAGCAGCAGCAGGAGCCCAAATATACACTGGAGTTGGCCTCAGGAGCCCAAAAATTGGATGAATCACACCCTGGAGTTGGCAGGAGTTGACAGTAGCAGCAGCAGGAGCCCAAATATACACTGGAGTTGGCTTCAGGAGCCCAAAAATTGGATGAATCACACCCTGGAGTTGGCAGGAGTTGACAGTAGCAGCAGCAGGAGCCCAAATATACACTGGAGTTGGCTTCAGGAGCCCAAAAATTGGATGAATCACACCCTGGAGTTGGCAGAAGTTGACAGTAGCAGCAGCAGGAGCCCAAATATACACTGGAGTTGGCCTCAGGAGCCCAAAAATTGGATGAATCACACCCTGGAGTTGGCAGGAGTTGACAGTAGCAGCAGCAGGAGCCCAAATATACACTGGAGTTGGCCTCAGGAGCCCAAAAATTGGATGAATCACACCCTGGAGTTGGCAGGAGTTGACAGTAGCAGCAGCAGGAGCCCAAATATACACTGGAGTTGGCCTCAGGAGCCCAAAAATTGGATGAATCACACCCTGGAGTTGGCAGGAGTTGACAGTAGCAGCAGCAGGAGCCCAAATATACACTGGAGTTGGCTTCAGGAGCCCAAAAATTGGATGAATCACACCCTGGAGTTGGCAGAAGTTGACAGTAGCAGCAGCAGGAGCCCAAATATACACTGGAGTTGGCTTCAGGAGCCCAAAAATTGGATGAATCACACCCTGGAGTTGGCAGAAGTTGACAGTAGCAGCAGCAGGAGCCCAAATATACACTGGAGTTGGCCTCAGGAGCCCAAAAATTGGATGAATCACACCCTGGAGTTGGCAGAAGTTGGCAGCAGCAGCAGCAGGAGCCCAAATATACACTGGAGTTGGCCTCAGGAGCCCAAAAATTGGATGAATCACACCCTGGAGTTGGCAGAAGTTGGCAGCAGCAGCAGCAGGAGCCCAAATATACACTGGAGTTGGCCTCAGGAGCCCAAAAATTGGATGAATCACACCCTGGAGTTGGCAGGAGTTGACAGTAGCAGCAGCAGGAGCCCAAATATACACTGGAGTTGGCTTCAGGAGCCCAAAAATTGGATGAATCACACCCTGGAGTTGGCAGGAGTTGACAGCAGCAGCAGCAGGAGCCCAAATATACACTGGAGTTGGCTTCAGGAGCCCAAAAATTGGATGAATCACACCCTGGAGTTGGCAGGAGTTGACAGTAGCAGCAGCAGGAGCCCAAATATACACTGGAGTTGGCCTCAGGAGCCCAAAAATTGGATGAATCACACCCTGGAGTTGGCAGGAGTTGACAGTAGCAGCAGCAGGAGCCCAAATATACACTGGAGTTGGCTTCAGGAGCCCAAAAATTGGATGAATCACACCCTGGAGTTGGCAGAAGTTGACAGTAGCAGCAGCAGGAGCCCAAATATACACTGGAGTTGGCCTCAGGAGCCCAAAAATTGGATGAATCACACCCTGGAGTTGGCAGGAGTTGACAGTAGCAGCAGCAGGAGCCCAAATATACACTGGAGTTGGCCTCAGGAGCCCAAAAATTGGATGAATCACACCCTGGAGTTGGCAGGAGTTGACAGTAGCAGCAGCAGGAGCCCAAATATACACTGGAGTTGGCCTCAGGAGCCCAAAAATTGGATGAATCACACCCTGGAGTTGGCAGGAGTTGACAGTAGCAGCAGCAGGAGCCCAAATATACACTGGAGTTGGCTTCAGGAGCCCAAAAATTGGATGAATCACACCCTGGAGTTGGCAGAAGTTGACAGTAGCAGCAGCAGGAGCCCAAATATACACTGGAGTTGGCTTCAGGAGCCCAAAAATTGGATGAATCACACCCTGGAGTTGGCAGAAGTTGACAGTAGCAGCAGCAGGAGCCCAAATATACACTGGAGTTGGCCTCAGGAGCCCAAAAATTGGATGAATCACACCCTGGAGTTGGCAGGAGTTGACAGTAGCAGCAGCAGGAGCCCAAATATACACTGGAGTTGGCCTCAGGAGCCCAAAAATTGGATGAATCACACCCTGGAGTTGGCAGAAGTTGGCAGCAGCAGCAGCAGGAGCCCAAATATACACTGGAGTTGGCCTCAGGAGCCCAAAAATTGGATGAATCACACCCTGGAGTTGGCAGGAGTTGACAGTAGTAGCAGGAGCCCAAATATACACTGGAGTTGGCTTCAGGAGCCCAAAAATTGGATGAATCACACCCTGGAGTTGGCAGGAGTTGACAGTAGTAGCAGGAGCCCAAATATACACTGGAGTTGGCTTCAGGAGCCCAAAAATTGGATGAATCACACCCTGGAGTTGGCAGAAGTTGGCAGTAGCAGCAGCAGGAGCCCAAATATACACTGGAGTTGGCTTCAGGAGCCCAAAAATTGGATGAATCACACCCTGGAGTTGGCAGGAGTTGACAGTAGCAGCAGCAGGAGCCCAAAAAATGGCCTAAAGACATAAATATGTTTTGCACCATTTGTAAAGTGTAAAACGTGGCACCATGCTGAATCTAGTCGCATGCATCAGGCATTGGTGGGTGGAAATCCTGGCTGATCCATCCCTGATTCATTTTGACAAAGGTGAGTCTCTCCACATTTTTAGTTGACAGACGAGTTCTCCTCGCCGTAACTATGGCCCCCGCCGCACTAAACACCCGCTCAGATGGCACGCTACTTGCCGGGCAGGACAGCTTTTCCAGGGCAAACTCTGCTAGTTGCGGCCACAAATCAAGTTTGGCTGCCCAGAAGTCCAGCGGATCCTCAAGGTGTGTTGGCATGGTCATGTCAAAGTATGACATGACCTGCTGGTTCAGGTCCTGCTCCAGGTCTTCCTGCTGCTCATGAGTAGCCTCACTATGCGGGTGTAGAAAGCTACTCATTAGCGACTGAAGACTGAGGCTGCTGCTGCTGATGGAGCTTCTGCTGCTGCTGCTGCCAACCCCCCCAGCGGCCATGGCAGTGGAAGGTGAGCGCAGAGGTCCCCTCGAGTCAGACCTGCGAGAGTATGGACCATGGCGCAGATAGGCATCGGCCAACTGCCTACGTAGAATGTCTTTGTAGTAGTTGAGTTTGTCCTCCCTCTCGGTGGGTTTAAAAAATGCCCCCATTTTGTGCCGGAAGCGAGGGTCCAATAAGGTGGACAGCCAGAAGTCATCCCGCCGACAGATGGAAACAATTCTGGGGTCACTACGCAAGCATGTGAGCATGCTTCGTGCCATTTGCGCAAGTGACTCGGATGGACTACCTGTCTCCATCTCCACTGCATACTGCCACGGTGTGCCCGGGTCCTCTGTCTCTCCTTCCTCAAAAACCTCTAGCTCCTCTGGCTGCTCCTGCTCCTCCTCTCCTGTCCGCTGACTAGATAAACCAGCCATTTCGCCAAGCCTAAACTGTGTTTCGCTGGGCAACTCCTCCTCCTCCTCTTCCTCCTCCTCCTCCTCCAGTTCAGCTCCAACGGGGTTCATGTGGCCGTAAGATGTAAACGCCATGTCTCCAGTGCCCTGACCAGCCATGGTTTCCAACATGTGCTGTAGTACATGAAGCAGTGGAATCACGTCGTTCATCCCGTAATCCTGCCGACTGACAAATAAAGTGGCTTCCTCAAAGGGCCTGAGCAAACGGCAGGTGTCACGTATGAGCTGCCACTGGTTGACATTGAAGTTACACAGGGGAGTCCCCCTATCTGCTTGGATCATCAGGAAATCCGTGATGGCTTTTCTCTGTTCATATAATCGGTCCAACATGTGAAGGGTGGAATTCCAACGGGTGGAAACATCGCAAATCAGACTATGTTGGGGGATACCATTCTGACGCTGTAGCTCAAGAAGGGTGTGTTTGGCGGTGTAGGAGTGGCTGAAGTGCATGCAAAGTTTCCGTGAAGTTGTTAGGATGTCCTGCAGATGGGGGGAACACTTCAGAAACCGCTTGACAACCAGATTGAAGACGTGAGCCATGCAGGGGGCATGGGTCAGGCTTCCTTGGCGCAGCGCAGACAAAATGTTCTTCCCATTGTCGGTAACCATGATTCCCATTTTAAGTTTTCTCGGAGTAAGCCATGTTTGGATTTCCTGATGAATACATTTAAGCAGTTCCTCCCCTGTGTGACTCCGTTCGCCAAGACAAACCATGTGAAGCACTGCGTGACACCTCCGTGCCCTGCACACATGGTAGACTGGAGGGGCACTGAGACTTGAGCCTACAGTGGAGGGTGAGGAGATGGCGGAGGATGAGGAGGCCGAGTCGCACGGTGTCACAGGCCCAATGGGCAGAGAGCGCGGAGGCCGAAGCGGCGTGACCTGTCCAAGTTGCTGCTGCAAAGGGACCACATTCACCCAGTGGGCCGTAAACGACATGTACTGCCCCTGACCGTAGTTACAGCTCCAGATGTCGGCGCTGCCATGTATTTTGCTACACACCGACAGGCTCAAGGACTGGCCCACCTTCTGTTCAACAAAAGTGTGCAGCGCTGGTACTGCCTTCTTGGCAAAGAAATGACGGCTTGGGACTCTCCACCTCGGCTCGGCACAAGCCATCAGTTCTCTGAAAGGTGCAGATTCCACCACCTGAAAAGGGAGCGACTGCAGCACCAGCAACTTGGACAGGAGCACATTCAGCTTCTGCGCCGTAGGATGAGTGGGCGCATACTGCTGTCTCTTGGACATGGCTTCGCTGATGGATTGCTGGCGGGATGCATGACTTGGAGGAGGAGGAGGAGGAGCAGGAGCGACAGAGGATGGGTGTGACGCACAGCTGCCTTCGGCTGAGGTGCTGGAGCCTTGGCTGGCAGAAATTGGGAGCTCACTTGGTGAGGAAGCAGACTGGACCACCCCTTGGGAGCCTCGGTTCTCCCAGGTCGTTTTATGGTGACGCATCATATGTTGACGCAGGGCCGTGGTGCCAACATTTGGACCCTGGCCACGCTTCACCTTTTGCCTACATATCTTGCATGTGGCCATGTTACCCTCCTGCGGATGCCTCAGGAAAAACTGCCACACTGCCGAGTAGCTACTTTTCCCACCCCCTGGCCTCACTGATTCACTGCTGCTGTTGCCAACTCCAGGAACCCCTGCTCCACTACCTCCCGATAAGGTAGACTGCCGCACAGCAGGTGCTCTACCCCGGCCCCGGCCCCGGCCGGCTCCAGCCTTTGGAATTGTGCCCCCATGCTGACTGCTACCACTTTGCTGCCTCAGCTGCTGACTCCGGGGCAACCTGCACCCCTCTTCTCCTGATGATGACGATGAAGCCCCTTCATCACCCGGCTCCCAAGTGCGATCGGCTTCATCGTCATCATCATCATCATCACCGGGTTGTGGCTGTACGTCACTGATGTTCGTGGATTCGTCAACAGTGTCTGGCGCAGGAGCTGGAACGCTCGCAGCACCCACGACACTGTCCACATCACTATTTGTCTGCCTAGCTAAAGAAGCCACCTCCATTTCTTGGCTGGGCAGTAGCTGCTGACTGTCCTCTATCTGATGGTCCTCCTCACTAAAGAGTGGAGCTGAACCCAAAGCATAGGATACGTCGCTGGGGGAGGGAACGGCGTAGGACAGAGGCAATGGGAGGACAGGGACTGCTCTCGGGGCATGCCAACTCAGGGTTGTGTCAGAGGAACCTACCGACCCTAGACTGGGGGTCTCAGACGTAAGTTGTGATGATGTTGTTGATGAGCGCGTCAACCAATCTACCACGGCAGATGCGTTACTGGTGGAGACCCGACCGCTAGCAGATACTGGCAGATTAGGTCTCTCAGCGTGACTCCTGCTGCTACTGGCCCCCAGTCTGATGCGAGCTCTGCCTGCGGAATCTTGGCCTCTGCCACTCCTCTTTTCACTTCCAGGCACTTGTCTGCCCGACATAGTCTAACTGGCGTGGTAGTAGGTGATATTTAAAAAAACCCCGGGCAGCGGTGGGTCTATATGAAACAGAATATAATGCACACCAAAAGTGAGCAGTAACACTCAGCCTCCAACAGGCCTGCTTAGTGTAAATAAGAGAGCTGCTTAGTGTAAATAAAGAGGGGTATGCTATGTTACAGAATGGGATGCCTCAACAGAAGTGCACCTGGCAGGCAGCAGTAAGCCTATGCCCAGCAAAAGTGTCTTATAATATAAATATAATAAGAGCAAATGCTTATATGGTCTTAAACAGAGGCTGCTTTAGTCACAGAATGGGATGCCAGTGGCACAAAAACCAGAGAGCATGCACAGCAAAAGTGTCTTTATCAGGCCTGATTTCTATGAGAATAAGTGCAAATGTTTATTATGCTATTAAATAGAGGCTGCTTTAGTCACAGAATGGGATGCCAGTGGCACAAAAACCAGAGAGCATGCACAGCAAAAGTGTCTTTATCAGGCCTGATTTCTATGAGAATAAGTGCAAATGTTTATTATGCTATTAAATAGAGGCTGCTTTAGTCACAGAATGGGATGCCAGTGGCACAAAAACCAGAGAGCATGCACAGCAAAAGTGTCTTTATCACTCAGGCCTGATTTCTATGAGAATAAGTGCAAATGTTTATTATGCTATTAAATAGAGGCTGCTTTAGTCACAGAATGGGATGCCAGTGGCACAAAAACCAGAGAGCATGCACAGCAAAAGTGTCTTTATCACTCAGGCCTGATTTCTATGAGAATAAGTGCAAATGTTTATTATGCTATTAAATAGAGGCTGCTTTAGTCACAGAATGGGATGCCAGTGGCACAAAAACCAGAGAGCATGCACAGCAAAAGTGTCTTTATCACTCAGGCCTGATTTCTATGAGAATAAGTGCAAATGTTTATTATGCTATTAAATAGAGGCTGCTTTAGTCACAGAATGGGATGCCAGTGGCACAAAAACCAGAGAGCATGCACAGCAAAAGTGTCTTTATCACTCAGGCCTGATTTCTATGAGAATAAGTGCAAATGTTTATTATGCTATTAAATAGAGGCTGCTTTAGTCACAGAATGGGATGCCAGTGGCACAAAAACCAGAGAGCATGCACAGCAAAAGTGTCTTTATCACTCAGGCCTGATTTCTATGAGAATAAGTGCAAATGTTTATTATGCTATTAAATAGAGGCTGCTTTAGTCACAGAATGGGATGCCAGTGGCACAAAAACCAGAGAGCATGCACAGCAAAAGTGTCTTTATCACTCAGGCCTGATTTCTATGAGAATAAGTGCAAATGTTTATTATGCTATTAAATAGAGGCTGCTTTAGTCACAGAATGGGATGCCAGTGGCACAAAAACCAGAGAGCATGCACAGCAAAAGTGTCTTTATCAGGCCTGATTTCTATGAGAATAAGTGCAAATGTTTATTATGCTATTAAATAGAGGCTGCTTTAGTCACAGAATGGGATGCCAGTGGCACAAAAACCAGAGAGCATGCACAGCAAAAGTGTCTTTATCACTCAGGCCTGATTTCTATGAGAATAAGTGCAAATGTTTATTATGCTATTAAATAGAGGCTGCTTTAGTCACAGAATGGGATGCCAGTGGCACAAAAACCAGAGAGCATGCACAGCAAAAGTGTCTTTATCACTCAGGCCTGATTTCTATGAGAATAAGTGCAAATGTTTATTATGCTATTAAATAGAGGCTGCTTTAGTCACAGAATGGGATGCCAGTGGCACAAAAACCAGAGAGCATGCACAGCAAAAGTGTCTTTATCACTCAGGCCTGATTTCTATGAGAATAAGTGCAAATGTTTATTATGCTATTAAATAGAGGCTGCTTTAGTCACAGAATGGGATGCCAGTGGCACAAAAACCAGAGAGCATGCACAGCAAAAGTGTCTTTATCACTCAGGCCTGATTTCTATGAGAATAAGTGCAAATGTTTATTATGCTATTAAATAGAGGCTGCTTTAGTCACAGAATGGGATGCCAGTGGCACAAAAACCAGAGAGCATGCACAGCAAAAGTGTCTTTATCACTCAGGCCTGATTTCTATGAGAATAAGTGCAAATGTTTATTATGCTATTAAATAGAGGCTGCTTTAGTCACAGAATGGGATGCCAGTGGCACAAAAACCAGAGAGCATGCACAGCAAAAGTGTCTTTATCACTCAGGCCTGATTTCTATGAGAATAAGTGCAAATGTTTATTATGCTATTAAATAGAGGCTGCTTTAGTCACAGAATGGGATGCCAGTGGCACAAAAACCAGAGAGCATGCACAGCAAAAGTGTCTTTATCACTCAGGCCTGATTTCTATGAGAATAAGTGCAAATGTTTATTATGCTATTAAATAGAGGCTGCTTTAGTCACAGAATGGGATGCCAGTGGCACAAAAACCAGAGAGCATGCACAGCAAAAGTGTCTTTATCACTCAGGCCTGATTTCTATGAGAATAAGTGCAAATGTTTATTATGCTATTAAATAGAGGCTGCTTTAGTCACAGAATGGGATGCCAGTGGCACAAAAACCAGAGAGCATGCACAGCAAAAGTGTCTTTATCACTCAGGCCTGATTTCTATGAGAATAAGTGCAAATGTTTATTATGCTATTAAATAGAGGCTGCTTTAGTCACAGAATGGGATGCCAGTGGCACAAAAACCAGAGAGCATGCACAGCAAAAGTGTCTTTATCACTCAGGCCTGATTTCTATGAGAATAAGTGCAAATGTTTATTATGCTATTAAATAGAGGCTGCTTTAGTCACAGAATGGGATGCCAGTGGCACAAAAACCAGAGAGCATGCACAGCAAAAGTGTCTTTATCACTCAGGCCTGATTTCTATGAGAATAAGTGCAAATGTTTATTATGCTATTAAATAGAGGCTGCTTTAGTCACAGAATGGGATGCCAGTGGCACAAAAACCAGAGAGCATGCACAGCAAAAGTGTCTTTATCACTCAGGCCTGATTTCTATGAGAATAAGTGCAAATGTTTATTATGCTATTAAATAGAGGCTGCTTTAGTCACAGAATGGGATGCCAGTGGCACAAAAACCAGAGAGCATGCACAGCAAAAGTGTCTTTATCACTCAGGCCTGATTTCTATGAGAATAAGTGCAAATGTTTATTATGCTATTAAATAGAGGCTGCTTTAGTCACAGAATGGGATGCCAGTGGCACAAAAACCAGAGAGCATGCACAGCAAAAGTGTCTTTATCACTCAGGCCTGATTTCTATGAGAATAAGTGCAAATGTTTATTATGCTATTAAATAGAGGCTGCTTTAGTCACAGAATGGGATGCCAGTGGCACAAAAACCAGAGAGCATGCACAGCAAAAGTGTCTTTATCAGGCCTGATTTCTATGAGAATAAGTGCAAATGTTTATTATGCTATTAAATAGAGGCTGCTTTAGTCACAGAATGGGATGCCAGTGGCACAAAAACCAGAGAGCATGCACAGCAAAAGTGTCTTTATCACTCAGGCCTGATTTCTATGAGAATAAGTGCAAATGTTTATTATGCTATTAAATAGAGGCTGCTTTAGTCACAGAATGGGATGCCAGTGGCACAAAAACCAGAGAGCATGCACAGCAAAAGTGTCTTTATCAGGCCTGATTTCTATGAGAATAAGTGCAAATGTTTATTATGCTATTAAATAGAGGCTGCTTTAGTCACAGAATGGGATGCCAGTGGCACAAAAACCAGAGAGCATGCACAGCAAAAGTGTCTTTATCAGGCCTGATTTCTATGAGAATAAGTGCAAATGTTTATTATGCTATTAAATAGAGGCTGCTTTAGTCACAGAATGGGATGCCAGTGGCACAAAAACCAGAGAGCATGCACAGCAAAAGTGTCTTTATCACTCAGGCCTGATTTCTATGAGAATAAGTGCAAATGTTTATTATGCTATTAAATAGAGGCTGCTTTAGTCACAGAATGGGATGCCAGTGGCACAAAAACCAGAGAGCATGCACAGCAAAAGTGTCTTTATCACTCAGGCCTGATTTCTATGAGAATAAGTGCAAATGTTTATTATGCTATTAAATAGAGGCTGCTTTAGTCACAGAATGGGATGCCAGTGGCACAAAAACCAGAGAGCATGCACAGCAAAAGTGTCTTTATCACTCAGGCCTGATTTCTATGAGAATAAGTGCAAATGTTTATTATGCTATTAAATAGAGGCTGCTTTAGTCACAGAATGGGATGCCAGTGGCACAAAAACCAGAGAGCATGCACAGCAAAAGTGTCTTTATCACTCAGGCCTGATTTCTATGAGAATAAGTGCAAATGTTTATTATGCTATTAAATAGAGGCTGCTTTAGTCACAGAATGGGATGCCAGTGGCACAAAAACCAGAGAGCATGCACAGCAAAAGTGTCTTTATCACTCAGGCCTGATTTCTATGAGAATAAGTGCAAATGTTTATTATGCTATTAAATAGAGGCTGCTTTAGTCACAGAATGGGATGCCAGTGGCACAAAAACCAGAGAGCATGCACAGCAAAAGTGTCTTATCATCAGGCCTGATTTCTATGAGAATAAGTGCAAATGTTTATTATGCTATTAAATAGAGGCTGCTTTAGTCACAGAATGGGATGCCAGTGGCACAAAAACCAGAGAGCATGCACAGCAAAAGTGTCTTTATCACTCAGGCCTGATTTCTATGAGAATAAGTGCAAATGTTTATTATGCTATTAAATAGAGGCTGCTTTAGTCACAGAATGGGATGCCAGTGGCACAAAAACCAGAGAGCATGCACAGCAAAAGTGTCTTTATCACTCAGGCCTGATTTCTATGAGAATAAGTGCAAATGTTTATTATGCTATTAAATAGAGGCTGCTTTAGTCACAGAATGGGATGCCAGTGGCACAAAAACCAGAGAGCATGCACAGCAAAAGTGTCTTTATCACTCAGGCCTGATTTCTATGAGAATAAGTGCAAATGTTTATTATGCTATTAAATAGAGGCTGCTTTAGTCACAGAATGGGATGCCAGTGGCACAAAAACCAGAGAGCATGCACAGCAAAAGTGTCTTTATCACTCAGGCCTGATTTCTATGAGAATAAGTGCAAATGTTTATTATGCTATTAAATAGAGGCTGCTTTAGTCACAGAATGGGATGCCAGTGGCACAAAAACCAGAGAGCATGCACAGCAAAAGTGTCTTTATCACTCAGGCCTGATTTCTATGAGAATAAGTGCAAATGTTTATTATGCTATTAAATAGAGGCTGCTTTAGTCACAGAATGGGATGCCAGTGGCACAAAAACCAGAGAGCATGCACAGCAAAAGTGTCTTTATCACTCAGGCCTGATTTCTATGAGAATAAGTGCAAATGTTTATTATGCTATTAAATAGAGGCTGCTTTAGTCACAGAATGGGATGCCAGTGGCACAAAAACCAGAGAGCATGCACAGCAAAAGTGTCTTTATCACTCAGGCCTGATTTCTATGAGAATAAGTGCAAATGTTTATTATGCTATTAAATAGAGGCTGCTTTAGTCACAGAATGGGATGCCAGTGGCACAAAAACCAGAGAGCATGCACAGCAAAAGTGTCTTTATCACTCAGGCCTGATTTCTATGAGAATAAGTGCAAATGTTTATTATGCTATTAAATAGAGGCTGCTTTAGTCACAGAATGGGATGCCAGTGGCACAAAAACCAGAGAGCATGCACAGCAAAAGTGTCTTTATCACTCAGGCCTGATTTCTATGAGAATAAGTGCAAATGTTTATTATGCTATTAAATAGAGGCTGCTTTAGTCACAGAATGGGATGCCAGTGGCACAAAAACCAGAGAGCATGCACAGCAAAAGTGTCTTTATCAGGCCTGATTTCTATGAGAATAAGTGCAAATGTTTATTATGCTATTAAATAGAGGCTGCTTTAGTCACAGAATGGGATGCCAGTGGCACAAAAACCAGAGAGCATGCACAGCAAAAGTGTCTTTATCACTCAGGCCTGATTTCTATGAGAATAAGTGCAAATGTTTATTATGCTATTAAATAGAGGCTGCTTTAGTCACAGAATGGGATGCCAGTGGCACAAAAACCAGAGAGCATGCACAGCAAAAGTGTCTTTACTCAGGCCTGATTTCTATGAGAATAAGTGCAAATGTTTATTATGCTATTAAATAGAGGCTGCTTTAGTCACAGAATGGGATGCCAGTGGCACAAAAACCAGAGAGCATGCACAGCAAAAGTGTCTTTATCAGGCCTGATTTCTATGAGAATAAGTGCAAATGTTTATTATGCTATTAAATAGAGGCTGCTTTAGTCACAGAATGGGATGCCAGTGGCACAAAAACCAGAGAGCATGCACAGCAAAAGTGTCTTTATCACTCAGGCCTGATTTCTATGAGAATAAGTGCAAATGTTTATTATGCTATTAAATAGAGGCTGCTTTAGTCACAGAATGGGATGCCAGTGGCACAAAAACCAGAGAGCATGCACAGCAAAAGTGTCTTTATCACTCAGGCCTGATTTCTATGAGAATAAGTGCAAATGTTTATTATGCTATTAAATAGAGGCTGCTTTAGTCACAGAATGGGATGCCAGTGGCACAAAAACCAGAGAGCATGCACAGCAAAAGTGTCTTTATCACTCAGGCCTGATTTCTATGAGAATAAGTGCAAATGTTTATTATGCTATTAAATAGAGGCTGCTTTAGTCACAGAATGGGATGCCAGTGGCACAAAAACCAGAGAGCATGCACAGCAAAAGTGTCTTTATCACTCAGGCCTGATTTCTATGAGAATAAGTGCAAATGTTTATTATGCTATTAAATAGAGGCTGCTTTAGTCACAGAATGGGATGCCAGTGGCACAAAAACCAGAGAGCATGCACAGCAAAAGTGTCTTTATCACTCAGGCCTGATTTCTATGAGAATAAGTGCAAATGTTTATTATGCTATTAAATAGAGGCTGCTTTAGTCACAGAATGGGATGCCAGTGGCACAAAAACCAGAGAGCATGCACAGCAAAAGTGTCTTTATCAGGCCTGATTTCTATGAGAATAAGTGCAAATGTTTATTATGCTATTAAATAGAGGCTGCTTTAGTCACAGAATGGGATGCCAGTGGCACAAAAACCAGAGAGCATGCACAGCAAAAGTGTCTTTATCAGGCCTGATTTCTATGAGAATAAGTGCAAATGTTTATTATGCTATTAAATAGAGGCTGCTTTAGTCACAGAATGGGATGCCAGTGGCACAAAAACCAGAGAGCATGCACAGCAAAAGTGTCTTTATCACTCAGGCCTGATTTCTATGAGAATAAGTGCAAATGTTTATTATGCTATTAAATAGAGGCTGCTTTAGTCACAGAATGGGATGCCAGTGGCACAAAAACCAGAGAGCATGCACAGCAAAAGTGTCTTTATCACTCAGGCCTGATTTCTATGAGAATAAGTGCAAATGTTTATTATGCTATTAAATAGAGGCTGCTTTAGTCACAGAATGGGATGCCAGTGGCACAAAAACCAGAGAGCATGCACAGCAAAAGTGTCTTTATCACTCAGGCCTGATTTCTATGAGAATAAGTGCAAATGTTTATTATGCTATTAAATAGAGGCTGCTTTAGTCACAGAATGGGATGCCAGTGGCACAAAAACCAGAGAGCATGCACAGCAAAAGTGTCTTTATCACTCAGGCCTGATTTCTATGAGAATAAGTGCAAATGTTTATTATGCTATTAAATAGAGGCTGCTTTAGTCACAGAATGGGATGCCAGTGGCACAAAAACCAGAGAGCATGCACAGCAAAAGTGTCTTTATCACTCAGGCCTGATTTCTATGAGAATAAGTGCAAATGTTTATTATGCTATTAAATAGAGGCTGCTTTAGTCACAGAATGGGATGCCAGTGGCACAAAAACCAGAGAGCATGCACAGCAAAAGTGTCTTTATCACTCAGGCCTGATTTCTATGAGAATAAGTGCAAATGTTTATTATGCTATTAAATAGAGGCTGCTTTAGTCACAGAATGGGATGCCAGTGGCACAAAAACCAGAGAGCATGCACAGCAAAAGTGTCTTTATCACTCAGGCCTGATTTCTATGAGAATAAGTGCAAATGTTTATTATGCTATTAAATAGAGGCTGCTTTAGTCACAGAATGGGATGCCAGTGGCACAAAAACCAGAGAGCATGCACAGCAAAAGTGTCTTTATCAGGCCTGATTTCTATGAGAATAAGTGCAAATGTTTATTATGCTATTAAATAGAGGCTGCTTTAGTCACAGAATGGGATGCCAGTGGCACAAAAACCAGAGAGCATGCACAGCAATGTCTTTATCACTCAGGCCTGATTTCTATGAGAATAAGTGCAAATGTTTATTATGCTATTAAATAGAGGCTGCTTTAGTCACAGAATGGGATGCCAGTGGCACAAAAACCAGAGAGCATGCACAGCAAAAGTGTCTTTATCACTCAGGCCTGATTTCTATGAGAATAAGTGCAAATGTTTATTATGCTATTAAATAGAGGCTGCTTTAGTCACAGAATGGGATGCCAGTGGCACAAAAACCAGAGAGCATGCACAGCAAAAGTGTCTTTATCACTCAGGCCTGATTTCTATGAGAATAAGTGCAAATGTTTATTATGCTATTAAATAGAGGCTGCTTTAGTCACAGAATGGGATGCCAGTGGCACAAAAACCAGAGAGCATGCACAGCAAAAGTGTCTTTATCACTCAGGCCTGATTTCTATGAGAATAAGTGCAAATGTTTATTATGCTATTAAATAGAGGCTGCTTTAGTCACAGAATGGGATGCCTCACAGCAGACTTAAGATCAGTTCAGTATATATGCACAGTTAGTTACTATAAGCAGCCTGAAAACGCTAACAAAGGCTGGATGAAAAAAAAAAAATCTCCCTGTCATCCAGCTCCGTTTTTCCTACCTTTCCCTGGCTTTCTGTCTGTCTCCTGTCTGTCTCCTGCCTGTCTCCTGCCTGTCTCCAGCCTGTCCCTGTCTGTCCCTGTCTGTCCCAGCCTGTCTAACTGCCTCAGCTACACAGCGTTCTGTCTGTCTGTCACGAATGCAATAGAGAAATGAGGAAAAGCAAGATGGCCGCCGTTAAATACCGCTGTGTGACGTCACCGGGCTTGCTGGCTGCTGATAGGCTGCATGTGACTGCCCCAGCTTGCACTGGCGCGGGATACATGTCCAGACATGTCCCGTCCGCCATCTTAGAATGCCTGTAATGTAAATGAATGGATGTTAAAGGAAAACTTCGAGTGATCGAATCGCGGGGAAATTCGGATTCGATCCGAATCGAATTTTTCCTGAAATTCGGATCGAATCCGGGTTCGTCCGGATCGATTCGCTCATCCCTAGCTACGAGCTTTTGCGAAGTGATCTGAGCGCTCTGCAAAAGCCTTGCCTGCAGCATTGTGATGCCACAGCAAGGCCACCCCATTGAGTGAAAAACTCCTAAAACCCTCCAGACGCTCAACACAGGGTTGGCGGGTGGAGCAGGGACGGGGCAAAGGAATTACATGGTCCATGGATTGATGGTCACCATGGCCTTCCAATGTGCAGCAGAGACAGCAAAAATACTTATTTATTAAACAAAGTTCACACTCCAGCAAAGACTTATCAAACATGGTTCAGCAACCATAGTTTCCTCCCAAATACGACTTAGGGGATATCTTCCTATTTGGGCATCCCCTCCTGGGATCCCTATGAGCCTCGCTCCAGGGGTAACTTCTTGTGCGCCCTCACTTCCAGGTCCCAAGCTAGCTTCCTTGCCTTGCCTGTGAAGATTCAACAGGGGGTAACAGACACTTGGGCCTATGTCCTTAGTCACCCCCCAAGGTTCCAAGCCGGTTTCTCTTTCTCCTCTGTGACATCACATGGGTCCTGAGCACTAGGGACTATTTCACTAGGCATCCACTCATAGTTATCTCCAGCAGCTACACTTCAGCTGCACTTCAGGGCTGCGTCTCTACCTCTCATGGCAAGAGGTAACTGTATTACATTACTTATTCTATTTCTTATCTTGTAGGGGCATCTACAAGGGGCAAACTACATTTACACTATACACTTCTCAATAAAGCTTCCTTCTCTCTCCAAACATAACACCCCACCCAGGGTATCCCAGGCTTGCCCCACCACTCCAGGGACCCCTCCCAGGTAAAGACTCCATCTACCTCTACCTGCAACTTCAAACCCTGTTATTTGCACTAGTGGAGTCCAACCGTCTCTGCAGAAGAGCTATTACTTATAATATCTAAGTAACTCAAATTTATTGGGGATGCAACAACCTAGCTTTGTCTTTACTTGCTGGAGTGACTACAGTTTACATTTATGACACTAAATGTCCGTGTTACCAAATGCTTATCTTTGGTCTCTCTGTGCCTTTTCAGAATGTGTTCTATTTCCTGTACATTGAGCTGTGCTCTATGACTTTTTTTCCTGTCTATGATATTCACCACTTAAGTTGACCTTCTTATACTGCACTCATGTTCCATTAAAGTCAGTACCTGTCACACCACAAATGTCTATCTGCCCAGCCCCTATGCTCTTTGATACAGGGACCCCTATAAGTGCAAGAGGTAGGGGGTCCTACAAAAACAATTTTACTGTATGAGCTGTGAAGGGGCCCTGTTTAATGTTCGTACCAAGGCCCTTATCTTGCCACAGTGGCAAATCAGGGGGGTCGGTAGTGGCCACACAAGCACACAGGCAAACTTAGAGGACCCATAAAGAGCGTAACTACAGGTGGTGCAACCGCAGCGGGACCCAGATGGTCGGGGGGGGGCATAATTGTTGCTCCTCCACATTATTTACCATATTTGTGCTCACTTGCCAACATTTAGAGAAAACTTTGTAGTTTCAGTCTTTAGTTGTCTTTAGTTTACTGTATGAGCCTTGAAAGGGCCCCAATTAATCTCACCAGGGCCCGTCACATTATTTACGCATCTGTGCAGGGCCAGATTAAGGGTGTCCGTGATACAGAGCAGTTCTTTAATGGCCCCCCCAACATCACACCCTCCACTATACTTTTCACCCACTGATTTAAGCCCCCATAATCACTCTAGTATACTCAACGGTGATCGCTGAGAGCATTAGTGGGCCTCCGCCATGCTTCCCTTTAGCAGGGGCACACTCCATGTAACATTGGTATTGATTATTGAAACAAAGATTGGGATAGTGAAATTGTTGGTTTTGATCCTCTTTAAGAGCAGACCAAAACCTGTTTCCCTCAGTCCGAGAGTTTATATGAGTTGAAAGTTTGCCACCAGGGCATCCTTATTGATCATATAAAACAGGGGATTTAACAAGTTAGACATCCCAGGTAGCGGACCAAAACCCGCGGGATGGGGGGGGGGGTAGGCGGTCAACCTAGCTACCATTATGAGAGACAAAAATTGTATAATTAAGAAAGAAAATCCAGGAAAAGCTGGAAAAAATACTGACCTCTCCTTGCCAGCTGCTTCAGCAACATCTCCACTGGTTAAATACTCCTCCAAACCCAGCACCCAATACAACCAGGTACAACGGTGTGTCTGTGCCCAGGGATTCCACCCATCCACCTGTGACATGTACTTCTAACTTCATTAACTGCAATGGAGGGAGTGTGCGTGGATGCTGGGGAACCCGATCATCGGACAGAGTGCTAAAGAGCTGGATTGCTGAAGCGGGAGCAGGGGAGGAGGTACAGGTATTTTTAAATTTGCAGCTTTGGCTGGAACGAACCCAGGAATAGTAATTGGAAACCACTTTATCCCATGGCAAAATAAATAGCCAATATATTAAAATCAACATGAACAATACATGTACAGCATATTTATGAGTGTATTTAAGCCCTGCTGGGTTTTAGTCTGCTTCAGCAGCATAAATATGCTGGATTGCGGGAGCAGAGGTAACGTATACATCCGGCATCAAGAAATATCCTGCCGGGCCTTTTTCTTTCTTTTAATGGAAGGAAGAGGAAATCAGGAGTGACAGGTTCTGACACCCCTGTTACACTCAATCCTGTCACCCCTGGATTTTATTCCCGAAGAACAAAACCACAAACTTAGTGGGAGATTTATTCAGTTTGGGTGTATAAGTGACCCCTCCTCCTCATTAGCCAAGAAGTTTATATGAGTTTTTAATATTGCACAATTTCAAGATACAGCAGCTTTAAGGGAGGACACTACAGTAAGTCAAGATGTTCTTGGGGATAAGTAATTGAGTCACCTAAGGAAGAGCCTTGAATTAGATATGTAGCTGTAGAAGATATGAAGATCCATGGCAGCTTTGAATCGATCTTGGGCACTCACAAGTCAGGGTTAACACTAGCAGTGACAGGCTGAGGAATTGTAACTGTGCTGTTGTATTGTGAAATGCTACAACCTTTAACCTGCTCCAGAGGAGGGATAAAGTATTCTGTATTGTTTTTGTATTATTTGTTGTTACTTAAAAGGAGTCATGTGTCTGAATTGGGGCATCAACCCTAAGTACTTGGGATTACACTACACCTTGCACCACACCTGAGACACATCAACCGGGTGCTCCAGGGTTTAACCATACCTAGCAACTTTTCAGGGTAGGATAGAGGGACATTTGTTAAATTAGGCCACACCCCGTCATTGAAGGATGGATAGGAGATAGGTTGTAACAGTTAAAACAACATAACACTTTAAATAGGCAAATCAATCATTTATTGATGCAGATCTGCTTGTTAAACCTCAAAGAGGGACAAATGAGAACAACACAGGACAGGGGGACATGGATTCCAAAGAGGGACAGTCCCTCCAAATCAGGGACACTTGGGAGGTATGGTTAACATCCCTGCTCTTCTGACACCACCTATGGCCAGGAGCATATTCCTTACACTTGCTCATCATGAATCAGTTTTCCTTGAATGCTAATATTTGCTAATGTCCAGAATATTGTTCTCACTTGTTATCAGAGGACCACAATAATGGCTATTGATCAATCGATTCCAATGTCCAGGTGAATTATGTTATTGGGTAGATTATTTTTTACCGATCCTGCTTGCAACAACTGGGGGCATGTACAGTGTTTTGTAACTGGGCAGCACATGACTTCTTGTACATCCTGTTTTCCAGCTGTCAGATGGCATGGAATTGTGTAATGCACGTTTTCAAGATAAGAAATCAGCGTTGTGTGCAGGTGGACAGCATGTCACTTATCGAGCTGCTTGAACGCTTTTTTTGAAATACAGGAATTATGTCAGTCTGACGTTTTGCCGATCTTAATCTCAATTATAAGAGGGTTTAAAACATTAGTCTATACTTAACTAGATGTTTTGAGGTGTAAATAGCTTTTTCTGTGAAAACACAGATGAACTTTGAAAGAGCTTTATCAGTAACTAAATATAATAAACATCATTAATGCCAGACATTATTTACAGCTACTATCACAAACCAATATAAAAACTGTCCAGGGCAGCAGTGAATTTAGTATCTGGTCTCAAAGCCATACAAGTACATTATCAAAAAGAGGCCAACACTGGCCTTATTTGTTTGCAGCAGAGTGAATATTTGCCTGGGGCAGAGGATAAGATACTTTCCTCAAAATCAAAATTTCCTCAAAAGACATGAAAGTGGACCAAAACTTGAGTGACAGGTATTTGCTAGAGTTACTATATGATCATTGACTTGATTTTTGGCTGCCATGTCCTACACTGGCCTAATTTCAAATTTTTGGGCTACAGCTACTACATCAGACTGTTAGATGTTGACCTAGACATTCAAAATGTGCAGCAGTACGTATGCTGCCTAACTCACTACAGCTTCGATACTCTTCATTAGCAGTGGCAGCTCACTTATGATACTCAGTCAGACGCATCCATATTTTTGTTGCCCCATCTAGGGCCAAATTAAAGTGCCGCTGCCGCCACTACACCAGCGCCCCTGCTGATGAGGAGGATCAAGACTGAAGTGAGTTCCAGCAGCTTTGGCTGCTGCATATTTTAGGTGAAGCGGGTTAATGAGCAGTCCATCAACTAGCTTTTCCTTGTTCAGGCTCGACAACAAAATCAATATCCATATGACAAACAAAACCTTTTTCTCTAATCTCAATGAAGGAAAGTCAAAAAGAGTTATCTTCGCTAATGGTCACTATTCAAAGGAGGGTCACACTCTAGCAGAAGGGACAATAAAATGTGACTTTTATCAGCTAAACTGCAAAGAAAGTGTGTACAGTGCTATACAAGATCAGCATAAAAACTGTATCCATGTATGGCATAGAAGTCTTGAACATAGACTCCCAGAAGCAGTAAGGAAGCTAAGCTAGCTCAACAATAGCTTGCAGATAGAATTGCAATGGACCAATTCAGTCAAATTATGAATTGCACCAGTTGTCCCAAAGGGAAAATGTCCAGAAAATCCTTTCCTAAAGTATGTTTTTTCCAGATACACAGTGATGTTTTTTCCAGATGCACAATTGTCTACCTGCTGCACAGCAAATATGAAGTGTCACAGAAACTTGAAGAATATCTTGCTTTAGTGTTTAACAAATTTGAAAGAATGCCAAAATGCCTGTGTGCAGATAATGGAACTGAATATACATACTGCAAGGTGCAAACCAATGTTCTAGACTACCGTTCCATACAACACAGAACAAAATAGTGTTGCAGAAGAAAGTGCAAGAAGTATGATGCTTGATGCAAGCCTACCTACAACAATTTGGGGAGTAGCCACCATGATAGCGTGCAATCTTCAAAACAGACTGCCAGGCAGAGTTACGAACAAAGCTCCATTTGACCTATGAAACTACAAGAAGCCTGACCTGAAGCACCTCAGCATATTTGGATATTTGGAAGCAAAACATTTGTGCATGTTCCCAAAATGGTCCAAGTGAGAATCTTGTGCAAAAGAAGTGGTCCTGGTTGGTTATAGCAACATTTAAAAAGCATACAGAAGACTGCACTTAGAGACCAACACAGTGACAATCAGCAGAGATGTAATTATTGATCGAAAGAACAAGAATCTCAATCACAAGCTCCAGGTGCTGAAAAAGAAAGCACTAAAGTCTGAAACACATTGGAAGGTACAGAAGTCCACATCCAGTCAGAAGAGGCCAAACATGTGAATCCTAGCTAAGCGCCTTTCTTATTTGGTCAGAACCAGGGCCATAGTCTTGGCCGCAGATGCAACAACTGCCTCTCAAAGAGAAGCAGAAGTGCATTAAAGCTGCACATGACTCAACTGAAGGTTTTATGAAAAAGGGTAAAATGCAAAAATCTCTCTATGGGGCAAGGAATAAATTTATGTTTTACATACACACATTTCATAACCTAATCTCTCTTTCAGCCGCTGGCTCGACTGCCACGATCTATTCTCTTTTTAAAGGAGACACCACACCGTCAATTGAGCGCTTCTGAAAGTAGCACCACTGACTGGCCCCAACACTCCTAAGCCTAGGCCTGTGCTACATAGGATAATCCAAAATATTTGCATTAATATATAATACTATTATATAATATTGTATAAAATAATAATATACTTTATAATATAACGTTTTAATTGCCTTTACTACTTTCTAAAAGTGTTGTGTAACCTGTTTTAACTCTAAAAAATCATTGTGCAATTATATTTTGATAGCTAAACTACATATTGAGCACCTTTTCATATTTTGGTTTTGCCACGTATTGTACTTAGTCCTGCCTTATACAATCTCTTTCCAGGAATAGATCACCACCAAAACACCTGCACCAACATTGTTTTAAACCAAAATTCTGCCCTGCATTAGTTAGCCCTCCTGATGCTCCTTTTCTCCTTCCAGACCCCCCCACCTCCTTTTTTTTTATTAGTAGATGCATCACACCTATGTGACCTAGTGTTCTCCAAATGGAGCAGGGAACCACACAGGACCACTAGCAGAACAATTTGATGTGACACAGAACCAGGGGCAGACTTTCTAGCACCTACAGTAAACTATGTTGGGGGAAAACTGAGGTAGGGCTTAAATAAACAAAGAACTAGCAGCTCTGGGTGGAGCAGGGGATATGCTGAGAGAAATGTAAATAGGGGTGACTTAGGTATAATTGAAAGAAAATGCAGTTATGATAATAAGCGATAAATGGGAATGTTAAAGGGAAAAGTAAGTATAATAATTATAGGTATATTATACTTTATATGATTACAGATATTTCCCAAATTATCCTGAATTTCTAAGTAACACTCAAATAGTATGTGAGCCTGAAACCCTGCCATTTGTCTATAGAAGATTATATTCACACCTAGCTGGCAACAAGGTACTTCAATGGCGTAGGTGTGTTCTGAGTTGCAGCTGAGACATTCAAATACACATTGAACACGGGCATTGGATGATATTTGAGGAGAGCGATGTAACAGTTATGACAGTTATGACTATATTAATGAGAGAGTCTTATTCAGGATTATAAGACCTTTCATTTGAAATTAAACATGGCATATATGTATTGGCCAGAGAATTACAATCTGCATAGTATCAGACTTTATATGATATGTATTTTGTGTTTGGGTTCATTTAACTAAGAAATTAATGGGGATCATGAATTTCTTGGTTACAATAGGATAACATGCATATTGTGGGAGTTATTTTACTTTATAGAACATTTATCTAATCTCACAGAAGTGGGTTATAGGCAGTGCAATGCAGACACACCCAGGAGGATGGGATTGCTAGCCACACCCCCTAGTCGATTAGGAGGCTAGTTGCAGGGGTATTAAGTCGATGGACATTAAAGCATAATAACCAAGTATCTCTCAATCTCTCTCTATCATTTTTAACATTATTGTGCTGTAACTTATATAACTTATTATGTAATAACTGCCTGCAACATTTAAACCGGACTAACATCAGTTTTTACTTTAACGGGTGTTGATCCCGCTGTCAGGTGATCATAAAAAGCTTGGGGGGCATTCAGAATGCTCGCAGCAAACCGCACACAAAGCTTGTAAATACTTTCTGCTGCCACATCAGAGGGTATGGATTGTATTCACTGTAAACAATGTAAATACAAGCTGTAACCAAGCATTAAGTGAGTCAGTGGTGGATACACCAAGTATGGGGGGGGTTGCCATTGCTGAGTTTATGCTGTGCTTCACTTAAAGCAGACCAACAGTCAAAAATGTCTGACCAGCAAAACAAACATTGCTCATGCTTCCTGTAACTGTGCATTGTCAGCTATGTCAGTTGAATCCAGGCAGCAGAATGGCTGAGATGCTGGGAAAGAAAGCTCCAAAATACCTTTCTTTTCCAACTGTGCCAGGCTGTTGGTCCAGTTTAAAGGCAAAAGCTTAGTTTAGCCTGCTTTCTGCCCCCCCCCCCCCTCCAATGATGGTGGTCAGGGACTGCATTTATTATTCAATCTTTATTCGGCCTGCTTTATATTTCTTGAGCCCTAGTGAACTCTCTCCCATTTGCTTGGTTTCCCCGTGCATGAATAAGTCATGCCTTGCTTTGTGTATGTAAAGGGCCCTGAGAAGTGAAATGTATTTAGGGGAGGGAAGGGAAAAAGTTCCTTATCAGGAAATGCAAGGTGTTGGTGAATTGTAGTTTTGCTGCAGCTTCACTTAATGTTTCTACCTTTTGACATAGGTAGAGATTTCTTTTTTGATGGGCAATCCCAGTTCTAGCCCATTTTTCTGATTGCAAGAACTCCAAATGAAAATCACTTAAAAAGTGGGGGCTTTTTGGGTGGAAAAGTAGGTACGAATTTTTATTTTGCCGGGCTTTCAAGCAAGCAAAAAGCCATCGTAAGCGGCCGACTTTACTCGGGCGAGGACCAACACCCTCCCTGGCAAGGGTGTTGGTGGCCACCAGTGCTGCTGCTGTATGACAAGCTGGGGGGGCATCTAGAATGCTGTGGCCCCCTGCACAATCCTTACCTTAATCTTGCTCCCCCACCTGCAATCCAGTGTTGCGATTGACTGCCCAGCGCTCACATGAGCACTGACGTTCCAGCTGGAGAATGTCCTGCCCGAGGGCAACCAATCACATCGCTGGATTCCTGGCGTGGGAGCAAGGATAAGGAAAAGATAACAGGTGTTCTGGGGGGTTATGTGTGGGGGGCTCCAGCAAAAAGTAAACTCGCCAGGATGCCCACCCCAGCCTGTCATATAGCGGTGGTGACGGCAACCCCCAACACTCTCGTTGCCCTGCTTTAAAAATCACACACCGCTCGAGATGGCCAGATTTTTAACAATTGCATTTACATCTGACATTAATCATTTTGGTATTTTCGTTAGAAAAAAATTTTCTCTAACAAAAAATGGCTAACCATTTTTTTTAACCAGCTTTCAATTATAAAATTAATCCCGACTGAAAGTTTAAATTCGAGTGGGACCTAAAATCTATCACATACTGACTGACCAATTTCCCCCTTTTGTTTAGGAAGCTAAGTGAAGACATGAAACTGTGGAAAGGTCTCGGAAAGGTCATTATCTTGGTTTGGGAGGATTTTGGATCTGAAGATGACCCTGCACCCAAGGATTATATATGCCTTTAGGGCTATTCCAATTGGTTTTACCAGGGATAGATACAGAAAGGGATGTTGCAGTTCATTTGGGGCTCGAGGGCTTCTAAATATGTGGGAGGATTGGTATTCCCAAATCTCTAACATTAATATCTGGAGATTAGAACTGCTGTAATGATTTTAGTACATTGGAGCCGGTCTCGCCCGATTTGGACACCTAGACCCTCCTTCCCTGAAAAAGATTTTTTTCAGCATTTGCTAATGCGTAAAATATAAGCCTTACCTTGAAAATAATCCATAGTTAAAATACATCCTCCAGCTGCTGGACTTCAGCAGAGTGATGGGAGTGGCTGTAAAGGAGGGTGAGAACACCTCTCGGCTGTAAAGGAGAATGGGCACACGTCATGGCTGTAAAGGAGGTCGAGGACACGTCATGACTATAAAGGAGGGTGAGGACACATCAAGTCACACGGGTAAGCTTGTCTTTTGGGAGGGTAAAAATGTCTGATCATGCTGGCTCTACCCAAGCTTGCCACCATGCTGGGCATGCAGCCAAATACCCCCCCCACTGCCAGCGGGCTCTGTGCACATACTGTACCAGAGCTGCTGTACTGCCGTCATCTTGCCAGTGGGCTCTACTACATCCTCTGAAAATATGCCCTGGTACCTATTTTTAGTGCAAAAATTAACATAAGCTCTTATTTTCAGGGAAACATGGTAGAACCTTGTTCTATGGTCTGATGCCCTAAATGCCCTCAAATCCATAACACTTTCTTATTACACTCAGTGAAGGCTTGGGATGAAACAATTCACTCTTACCATGAATTCTCGCTTCATTATGCCCAAACGAAAGTATCATCACCCGAGATGATACTGGCGAGTTTACAGTGGCGAGTTTACATTCTCACAAAAACAAGATTCCACACCGGGGCTTTGAATCAACCCCATAGTATACAGTATATTGCTGAGAACTTTATATGTATCTTACGTTTAGCTGCTATGCCTTTTTCCAGTTTCACCGATTATTTGGGATTGAATTCAGGAGTGTTTAACAAACTTTATTCCCTTTTTTGGCACTCTAATTAATCTTGGCATACTTTGCTTTATTTATCCTTGCTTTTTTGGCCAGCTTTGCTGTAATAGCAATTACATCAACTACAGGGGGGGTTATTATTATGTGATTTATGATCATTATTTAAGCAGTGTTGTTCTAGTATTTGGCTACATTGTCTCTTATCCCATGTCAGTGCCATTATGCTTTGTCTTGTTTATGCTGTTGTGTGTCCAACAAAGTTGTTAGTTTCCTTGTGCATAAAAGTGCAGGTTTTATAGGGAGAGTTTAGTGGTACCTCTTTTTGGTTTAGTTGTTCTATAGTAGCTTCTCCCCTTCTTAACTTATTTTGGTTGGGGAATCAATCTCTCAATCTGCCCTGAGGAAAAGGGCTTTGTACCCTGAAAGGTTGGTGACCTGTATTTACCTGGCGTACTGTACATTGAAAGTAATCTTACAGTATGTGATCAGCAGATATCAGACAGGGAGGCGTATTCATTACTAATGCCAGGTATCGGTAGATGAGCATCTGTATAGCGGCGCTTAGAGCGACCGCTAGTAGACGCTGTAAGCGGGTATCAGGCGCTGTAACAGAGTGCCTCAGTCGCTGTAGTAACCTGGCCGGCATTGATGAATGTGATGTTTGTTGGGCAGTGTAACACCAGTGCAGCGCTGTAGGGAGCAAAAGGTAGCGCCAGCTCAGCGCGACCGACTCTCAGCGACTCACTCCAAAAAACTACACACACAGAGCGACGGCGTTCTAAATCTGGTCGCTATAGCATAGAGCGCCAGATGCTGTGTGATTAAAGTCTGTTTTTGAACACATATCCACCAGTAACGGAGCGAAAACACATGGAATTACATTGTTGTAACATTGTGACATTAACACTTTAGTGCCAGACCTGTAATGACAATTTTGCATAAAAAAACAAAAAATCTAAAAAGTTTTCAAAAATGACTTTTTCTAGGCCAGGAGAGGTGACACAATTAATTGAGAGCGAAAAAAAAACACTGTTTAAACAGAAGAAAATGAATGGGAGAGCAACAGGAAGCTAGAGCGCCGACGCTATACGCTGAGCCACCTGTAATGATGAATCGGACGCTACCTGGTGCTGTTAGAGTTGCTCACCAGATATGCTTTCATAAATGTGGAATTGCGTACAGCGCCCGGCGTTCACCAGACGATGCCTGCCACTACGAGGCACTACCTGCGCTATCCATTCTTAAATAACCCCCATAATTCACACAGTCACAGTCCTGTCATGAATCAAGAAAGATTTGACATCACGTCCCAGACAGTTACATTCAAACTTTACCCACACACAGGTCATTGGGAAAGCTGCCAGCTCTGACTATCTGGTCTGCCGGACACCATAAACCTACAAGTGCACACAGGTGGTGAACCTAGCCTCTCTGCTACCTGAGGCGAACTAGAGAATGGCGCCCCCCCCATGGCATGCCACAGGGCCACAGTCACTGAGCCACAAATGACTGACTGTAAAAATGCCACAGCATACAGTGGTGCCCCCCAATTTCTGCTGAATGAGATAAAAAATAATCAGAAAAACAAAACAAGACCAGAAATTGCTACCCCCCCCCCCCCCCCTCCATGGCTGCCTCACATTTCCTCAAAGGTGCACCCCTGGGTCTTAAGCTAGAATCCCTTCTGATGCTGCAGTCAGAACACTAGATCACACAGCTACTGCCTGCACACCTAATTTAGAAATGAATTCCAATAAGGGGCAGTGCAGATTATGTACAATAAACAAAAGTACAGAAAATAGAGCAGACATACAAAATATATCAAGTATATATCAAGTTCTAAAATAATTAGGAGTAATAAACAAAAACTCTGGCTGCATTGCATGTCCCAACTTTGGGGACTCAAAAATAAGAGTAGGGACCACACTAAACATAGAGTGCCTTGCCGGGGCAGTGTGGCTTCCCCATGTATCTGCAGATATGTGCAACCAAATCTCTGTCTTTCCACATAGCTAGACATGTTTGGTGCTTAATACTTAGATGATGAGAGGGTTAAACTGGGCGGTAAATTGGTTCCCAGGCTCTGAATAATAATGTTGATAATTTTGTATAAATAATAGTGATGGAGCTGCTCCCACCCCCTTTGCTCCAATTCAAACTACCCCCTTTGGCATCAAGACAAAGCTTTTGCTGTTAGCAGCCAGATCAGCTGATCATCATATCTCGGTGACAGAGGTGGTGTCAGGTCCCATGGGACACCCACCTTCTGAGTAAGTCCGCAACCCCCAATCTCCGCTGCTAGCTTCACCTATAGACAAGCCCCCATCTGCCAGGACGCTTTATACGCCTCACCGGGCACGGTTGCCCCCAGGACTTCGTAGCACAAAGGATGTGGACTTACGGGGAGGAAGGTGGATGAACCCGGTACAAGACTGGGCGAGGTCGGGCAAGCAGGGGTCATACACGAGAGATCAGTCCAGACAAGCGCTGCACCAAAGGATTAGACGGAAGAGTAGTCAAAGTCGAGCCAGGGGTCAAGCCGAGAGGTCACGGGTTCGCAGTCAAATCGTAGTCGGAATCATAGTCGGAAACAGGCAAAAGGTCGGTCTAGGCGGCAATCACAGGATGGTCAATACACAGCAAGATTAATACAGGAAGTTCAGATACGGATAAACACACCCAGCAGCACGCTATCACGGGCAAGGAGTAAGTGTGGGGAAATGACCTTTAACTGATGGGAGCTAACTGGATTGGCTGGGGAGGGGGAATGTGGTGATTGGTGCAACCTGGGAACCTTTGGGCTGATTGCCCTGTTAGAACTCTAAAGGACGTTAAGTCCAGTGCACTCTGGGCTCATTGGCCCACCTTAACTCAGGGCTCATTGGCCCACCTTAACTGCCTGCAGCGCCACCGGAGGTCATAAGACAGCTGTCAGTGAAGAGAGACAGCAACGCGAAGAGGGGGCAAGTCCTGACAGGCGCCGGAGCGGCGAGGGGGTGAGTTGTTAGTGACAGGTGGCTTAGCCTTTCTTTTGCCTTAGGCAAGCTATAGAAAGACACCGCTCACTAGAGTAACGCAGCGGTAGGGAATAGAGGTGGAGCCCGTGGCGCTGAGCCTCCAATATTAGACATAAAAACATGACACTGACATTCTAATGAAAGAAAATAAAAGAAAAAATTTAACATATTTGAAATAAATACAAATGAAGAAGCATTGCAATTGCCACCCTTTGGCTGGTGTCTCCACTTGTTGGAATAGCTTTAATGTGACAACTGCTATTTTCCTTTGCTCCATGTCGAGATGTGTTAAGTCTATGCTAAGTAAGTGCCAGAATATTCAGGACTATATAAGAGACCCCCTAGAGATTGTGGAGTGCCTCTGAGGCATTGAGGCCAGATGATGAGCTTACATTAGAGTATGTTAAAGGCAAACTTGTTAATGAGTCTCTAAGCAAAAGTAATGAATCCAAAGCAGAGTCGGCATTACAGACACATGATTTCTCTTAAAATAGAAGTTATCAAAGGGAAACTCTAGAATGTTTTGTCTGTAAAAAGGTTGCTCACCTAAATAAAAACTGCAGTTTTTCTTGGAAAGCTAGAATGAGTCATCTTCAGAAGCATTAAATTCAGCAAAGGGTTAAGTCTGCTGTGGAGGAAGCTAATGCTCCTGAACGTATAGAAGCTGATGAATGTATCAAAGCTGTGTTTAAAGTAAATACAGGCACAGCTGCAAGGAATGAATGGTGTATTCACTTGGAATGGTTATATCCACTGTTCCGTTTCCCCATCGCAAATCTGAAAGATTCCATTAAAGGATGTGTTATATGTTCCCAGTGTTGAAATATTTTGTCAGTGAAAAAGATCACTAAATGAGAAAATGTAGTTACTACTTTTACACACACTAGCAGAAGGGGCAATTAAAGGGGAACTTTATCAGCTAAACTGATAAGAAAATGTGTACAATGCTAGACATCAGCATAAAAACTGTATCCATGTATGGCACAGAAGTCTTGGGCACAGACACCCAGAAGCAGAAAGGGTAAGGAAGCTAGCTCAACAACAACTTGCAGATGGAATTGCAATAGACCAATTTAGTCAATTGATGAAATGCACCAGTTGTCTTAAAGGGAAAATGTCTAAAAATGTAAACCCCCCAACAAGATATTTTCCAGATACACAATTGTCGACCTGCTAATAGAATAATAGATAATATAACTGAATATACAAGCAGCAAGGTGTAAACCATTTTGAAAAAGAAAGGAATTGTGTTCCAGACTACAAAATGGTGTTGCAGTAAAAACAAGAAGTATGCGGTTTGATGCAAATCTACCTACAGAAATTTGGGGAGAGGCCACCATGACCTATATAAAGAAGAACCAAATTAACCTGCTATAAAGAAGAACCCGTCAGGAGATCACAGTGGCCAAAGATAGGAATCCCAGCTAAGGGTTTATAGTCTTATATGGGAAGCAGAATTGGATTAGAGAGATTAAGAGATGGAGTCTATTTACCAACTCCAGACATGGAAGCTTACTGGGCTACCACAAGGTATCTGATGTTAAGGGGTCTTTAAGAACCAATATGACTCTGCAGGTAAAGTGTACTGGTTCAAGGCAACATTTGTCGCAAAAGGATACTCGCAAAAGTATGGTGAAGATTATAATGCTACAATTTTTCCAGTTGCTAAGCAAACTACTTTAAGAATTTTAATGACTGTAGCTGCTTTTCAACTGATGACAGTGAGACATTTTGACATCAAAACTGCCTTTCTAAATGGCGACATTGAAGATGAGCTGTACATGACTCAACCTGAAAATGATATAAGAAAATCTTGTTTGTAAAACAATCGGCAAAAGCATGGAACCCCCGAAATGAAAAAAGTCTTGATTGATGAAGGATTTCAAAGATCTCAAAATGATCCACGTTTGTACACAAAATGTGTAGCAGAGAAATTGGCTTATGTTTTTCTATATGTAGATGATATAATCATGGAAATGGATGGGGCTGAGGTGGCGTGATAGGGATGGATGGGGCTGAGATGGGGATCAGGACAGAATTGGATGGGGCAAAGAGACCAAGAAACAAAGTTTGTGTGTACCTTGCAATGCTACTTCCTGCCCGTGCAGTACTTCATATTGCAATGCTAGGTGCCAGGGAGCCATGACACTGGCAGGGAAACTAAGCATTACATCGCCAATCAAGTAAAGGGGGCAGCGCTGAGCACGGCAACACAGAAGCAGGGGTCCAGAAATCTAGCACCAAGGTCCGCATTCGGACCTCGGTCCGCCAGTTGAGTTCCGCTGGTCTAGGAGCTCGTCATCCTCCATGGCATCATCTTCCACCCACCCCTTCCTGCTAGCCTCTCTCTCAGCCTCAACATTGCAGAAAGCTGCAGCAGTTGGCACTTGGGTCTCATCATCGTCAATTAGGGTGTCCTGTGATGGTACGTTTGCCACATCCTCATTCTCCTACAGAAGCTCTTGGGCATCCATAAGCCCTAGGTCTGCAACTGAGGCAGGGACAGGCGGCTGGCCCATGGTATCCCAGCCAGACGTGTCATTATAGAGCATCATGTGACTTCTGTCCGGAACTGCCTTGCAGATCTTACTGGGGGTGGGGTGGAGGGCTCTACACTTCCAGTGTCAGTGAAGTGGGTCGAAGGATATCCCCCAGAACTGGTAGCACTGCCTGCCATGAAATCTATGAATCCCTCAATTTGTTCTGGCCTCACCACCCACCCCAGCACTGGGGCATACAAAAATGCACTTCAAACCCTGGCACCTGCTTGCACCAGAGAAAGGTGTAGAAGGCATGGATGAAAGACGTCCTCTTCCTGCAGCACCAGCTTCATTACCAGCAGCAGCAGAAGCACCACGGCCACATCCCTGTACCTTATTTGCTGCTTTCTGCATTGTTAGATACCTGCAGCTACAGTAAGACACTCACCCCAGTGATTACAGATAAGTAGCTTCATTACCAGCAGCAGCAGAAGCACCACGGGCACATCCCTGTACCTTATTTGCTGCTTTCTGCATTGTTAGATACCTGCAGTTACAGTAAGACACTCACCCCAGTGATTACAGATAAGTTTGTTATAAGGCACTCTGACCCCAGGCCTTACAGCTAGGTTTAGTATTTGGGGGACTGTAGTACCCCAGGCTTTACAGCTAGGTGTGCTATAAATGACACAAACACCACAGTGAATACAGATAGGGTTGTTATAAGGGGACATTATCACCCCAGTTTAAGTGTGTTGGAGGCCCAGTGTGCCTCATACACACTTAACGCTTCTAGTGCCAGCTACGTGAGTCTCACGTAGCAGCCTCTCCTGCCATTAAGTGCCAGCTACGTGAGACTCAGGTAGCTGACTTTAAACCCCCAAAGTAAATAAAATATAAAAGTAAAAAACTCACCTGACTCCTCCCCCCGGGGCTCTTCTGTCTTCAGGAGGGCGCCCAAAATAGCGCCCCCCTGCTTCGGCTGCTGCCACAAACTGTAAAAAAAAAATAAAAATGACATTTACTCACCTGCAGCCCCGATTCCTCCCGTGGGGTCTCCTCTTCACTGGGGGGCCTCCGATCGCCCCCCCCCGGGCTATTCCATGGTGATGAGAGGGTGAGAAATCACCCTCTCCCCCCACTTCCTAGGTCGGGACTGCTAGCCTGCAGACTGCAGCCGAGACCCGAAGCTCAGTTGCTGTTGGAGATCGGAGGAGGAGGGCTGGTTACCAGCTCTCCTCCTCCGATCTCCAGCAGCTGTCATCTGAGCAGCTGAGACATCGTGGGACATGATCGGGACATCGGAGGTGAGTAGAAAAAAAAATAAATAAATGTCATTTTTTTTCTTATGGGTGTCTGTGTGTTTATTTTTATTGTTAACCCCTTGTGAACTGGTAAGGGGTCCATGAGACCCCTATACCAGTTCACAAGGCTGGGGGCTGGCAAGTCACCAGCAACTAGCAGGGGACTTGCCATTAACCCCCGGCACCCCAATTACCTGCCTCCCCAAAGCCAGAGGGGGGGGGTAGAAGAGCCCGAGCCCACACAGGGTATGTGGGCTTGTAGGCTGCAGGGTGGGGGGCCACAAAAGCTGGTCCCGGGCTGGTTATGACGGGTAGGGGGGACCCTACGTCATTTGTTTTGGTGATTTTTAAGGGTTAGGGTTAGGGTTAGCCTAACCCTAAGCCTTAAAATTCCCCCAAAAAATGGGGTCCCCCCCAGGGAGGGGGGACTCTATGTCGTTTTTTTTTTAATTAACCCCTTATGTTTATAGTGTGGATAGTAGTTGTATTTTATTTGTAAATGTTATAAAGTGCTCTTTTCAGTTTGGGGGGTCTCCTGGGCAAGAATGGGGGGGCTACCGATACATATGTGGTACCGTTGTAATCGGGAGAAATGGCTCTATCACATGCAATATGGTTTTCATTAATAAAACAAATTTTTTATTTAAAATATTAAAAATATTAAAAATTTAAGACAATTGTTTAAAAAATATTATTGGGGAAAATGACCTGTCAACAGAGGGTGACAAAACTTCAAGTAGGCTGGCAATTAAAAGGGTTAATAGTACCTATGCATGTTGGTTATTGCTCTGTTCGGGGGACCTTGCGCTTTCAGATTTAGCTTGTTTTTTCTTGTTTGCATATTGATGTTTTAGGAAAACATGTTTTTTATTCAGCTTTTTTAGAATTTTTTTTAAGGAAACCCTGTGCAACCTAAGAATTCTTCAAGGGACTACTTCCAGAAAGATGAGCCCACTATAACAAGCTCAGTACGCTTAGAAAGCTACTTTCAGGAAATATATGGTTTATGGGGGATATTCCAAATGTAAAGGGTTGTTTTGATTGAAACACTTTGTCAACAGAGCTGAAAATTTCAAGTAAAATTACCGTTATGCGCATGCTTTACTTTGGGATGTTTGGCAACTCTTCCCTTGACACTACCTATGCATGTTGGGTACCATTCTGTTCGGGGGATGTTGCTTTTTCAGATTTTACTTGTTTTATATATATAGCTTATAGCTTAGGAAAATGTGGCTTTGATTCTATTTTTTTATTCTGTTTTAGGGAAACTCTGTGCAACCAAAGAATTGATTGAGGGATTACTTCCAGAAAACTGCGCCCATGTCAACAAGCCTGGTACACCTAGAAAGCTTGAGGTGTGTTCTTCCAGAGAATATATAGTTTTGGGGGGTATATCAAATGTAAAGGATTGTTTTTCTGGAAAAACTGCAAGGTGTGGGTAGCATAGTTGTATTTTATCTGAAAATCTCCTAAAGCGCTGTTTCAGTTTGGGGGAGTCTTCTGGGCAGGAAAGGGTGTCTACCAATACATATGTGGTACCGCTGTGACCGGGAGAAATTGCAAAAAATGCATTTTTTTTTTATTTTTTTGCACATATTTCACCCAAAAGTATTGCGAATACACTAAAAAAAGGCCAAACAAGACATTGCATGTTGAAGCTCAGACTGGAAATCCCTTCAAAAATCAAGGTTGAACATGTAGCGCCAAATAGTGAAACGTGGTCTGGCAACAAAGGGTGCCAAAAATTCTAGGAAGGCTGGCAGCGAAAGGGTTAAAGTGATACTATATCCAAAAAAGAAGTTTATGTCATCACCTTCTATCCCCAGGCTTTGTTTACTAAAGCCTTTGCCCAGTATTCATAAAAATACTAACTGAAAGCAGTATAATAGGGATAGAAGGTGATGACATAAATTTTCTTCCTGGATATAGAATCACTTTAATCCAGTCCTAGGGGGAAATGTAAATTTTACAACTGTAAAAATAAATGACTATCAGTTTTAATTTTTAAATAGCTGTATGTACAGTGTGTGTATGTTTCCGCGTGCTACTTTGTATAGTCACAGTTGGTGGTTGTGTGCTTGTACAGTATGTGCAAGTGTGTACCTTTGAACCTTTTTAAAGTCATAAATTTATGTTAGGGCTGTGGAACAGGAAGCTGTCTGATATATGACCAGAAGTTGTTATTGCCTTTTTTTTAATGTGGAGGCAAATCACAGTGACGGAGTGATTAAGATCATGATTAGTTCAATGAGCATATCATTAAAGTGGACCAAAGCGGCCCTGGAGTCTAAAAGGTTTGGGATGCCCCACTGTATGAAACCCATCCCCACCTCAAGTTTTCTGAGGAGGAGGTAGGTAATTTCTGGAGTTGGCACTGGAGAAGCCTGTGCATGGCCACTAGACAACTGTCATCTAAATCTAGGGACCCTGGTGGTTGCAATGACTAGGCTGAAGGGTTAACTGGGGCTGGCAGCCAGTGTTGGCAGTAGCAGGTGCTCTGGATGTAGAAACATACATGTCAGCAAGGATGTCAATCTGACCCATTCCTGCAGGGTGTTTTTTCTTCAGTCCTGTACTTCACAATGACCATTTACCTCAACACATGACTTAGATCATTAGAAATCCTATTCAACCCTGTTTATTGTCTGAGCCCAGGTATGTTTGGGAACATGTCCAGTGCTAAATGTAAGGCTCAAGAAAAATCACCCTGCAGGAATGAGTCGGGTTGGCGTCTCTGAGTCGGGGCTTGGCACAGACATGTGCTCAGCCCTTGCTGGGATGGCAATGGGGCTTGGCACAAAATGTGTCATGACATGACACATGACACATTTACTACCCAGAAATATTGCCACAATTTCTCCTTCTAGCAGGTGACAGTGATCATTGCTTCTATTTGCACCCAACACTCAGTCTTGCTGACCTACAGCCAGACATGACTACACCATGGATGTCAACCTGACCCTTTCCTACGGGATGATTTTTCTCCAGTACTACACTGTGCAACAACTATTTTTTTCTAGACTTAGGTAATTAGAACTCTTATTTAAACGAACAAAAGGGGGTGGGAGCAGCTCAATCCCTCTTATTTATACGAGATTGTTCCTTCATACAAGATTATTCTTATTATATAACCCCTTATCATCCTCTTATTTAGCTCAGTTAATTGGCTGAGCCCAGGTGTGTTCAAGAAAATGGTCAGACCTAAGTGCTAAGTGGGAGGAAAATCACCCTGCAGGAAGGGCTGTGGGTGACATCTCTGCTACACATGGTCTACCAAGCCTTGTCTCTCCTAAGGAGCCCACCATGCCTTGCTTGGCCTCATGCCTTTTTTATTGACAGTGCCATACGGCATTGTGCAGCTATATCCTTTATACACACCCATAGCTACACCCACACCCCAGTTACAAATAAAGTTTTCCCGCTGCCATTTGCAATACATAACAGCCAGTGTCGGACTGGGGTGTCTGGGGCTCACCAGTAGAACTGACTCTGGGGGCCCCCCCACGTTTAGATATTCATAAAAACACTAACTGAAAGCAGTATAATAGGGATAAAAGGTGATGACATAAATTTCCTTCCTGGGTATAGAATCACTTTAATCCAGTCCTAGAGGGACCTCCCTTTAGAACACTTCACAAGGAGAGATCCATATTGACTGAATCCCCCCCTGCTTGTGCTCATGGCAATTCAAATGAATAAAGGGGGGTGGTCCCAGTCAATATGGATCTCTCCCTGTGAAGTGTTCTAAAGGGAGGCTGGCAGCTTCCCAGGTGAGTAGCTCTCAAATATTTGACTGCATTGCATGTCCCAATTTTGGGGACTCAGAAATAAGAGTAGGGACCACACTATACACAGAGTGCCTTGTCGGGGCGGTGTGGCTTCCACATGTATCTGCAGATATATGCAACTAAATCTCTGTCTTTCCACATAGCTAGACATGTTTGTTGCTTGATATTTAGATGATGAGAGGGTTAAACTGGGCGGTAAATTTGTTCCCAGGGCCTGAATAAAAATAATCATTTTGTATAAATAATAGTGATTGAGCTGCTCCCACCCCCTTTATTTATTTAGATGGTAGGAACATGACGTATGATCCTGTTTACTAGGGCCTGGCCTGGTGTATGTGTTTCTAATCCATCCTCATCTATATCTTAACACAGCCCACCACACTTGCAAGTGAGTACACCCTTTTTGAACTAAGTAGTATGAGGGGGCCATGGCGGGGCATATGGGACTGATTGTGATATCTCATGTCCCCTGTCATAGGACCAGATTTTAGCCCAGAGCTGGGAACAGGAGGTTTTCCTGGGCAGAGGTGCTTTAAACTGCGGGTGGAGCTGTATGGTAGAGTGGTCTTCCGGCTACTATCCAGGTACTTATTTATATTATTATTTGCACTGTAGTTAGCCATTACACTTGACACATCATAGTATTCATGGTGGTTTATGTTTTCTTTTTTTTTGTGTGCATCAGTTTCTGATACGAGTCCTACTCACGGTATTTCAGATAGGAGGAACCAGCATTATGGATTACAGAAATATAAGAAGTGGGAGGGTGCTGATGAAGCCCCGCTCAATGGGGAGAAACTAGTTCACCGTCACCACTTAGTGGCTTTACTGTTAACACACAGTTATCAGATAAGAATGTTTCATCAAATGTAATGTTATATACTACTGTCTGGGTGAATACCAGCTACAATGTTCGTCTTCTAACCATGTATATACTGATGTTGCTAGCCTCTGTACTTAGCATTTTTTTGGATTTATAAGTCTGTTAATTCTCATCTATGGGGACATTCTCTACGGTAATACAGAGATGCCCCAACATGTGAATTTTAAATTGTTAAACAAATAAAGCATTTTGTATTTTTATATATAGGCATTGAATGTGTTATTTGGGGCGGGGTCACCCTGGAAGTTTTCCACCTAGTACCGGGACGGTTCATACCCGGTCTCTGTTCTTTTGTTCTAAAATACTCATCTATATCAGTCATATATCAATATTCCCTTTTAATGCTACCTGTAATAACGAGTGTATCATTGTGCTATATACTTATGTTTGTTATGGACACCATTTGCAGAAGAAGAAACCCCTAATCTGCATGCTAACTTGTACAGAGGTACCAAGATAAGAGCGGCTTTGTCTTCTGGAATAAACCGCCACAGTACAATAAAGAAATCTTACCAAGCCAAGAGCCTTTTGTGTCTGACTATGTACAGTGCGTGCTGCGCCTCTGAGCTATGGGACTGTCTTACCATGTGCTGCCTGTTTACGGGAGAACGCAATACCTGACTGGGAAAATATTGACTTTTCAATGCAACACGGAACCAGTTAACCCAATAATTGCAGAGGCCAGCCAAACATTACAGATCTGCAGTCAAACAAAGGGCCAGTCAACCATTGCGTGTCTTCATGTACTTTACTGTATGGAAAATTGTGACATGTCCATAGTTTGTACCTTGATATAGGCAAGTTAAGAGCACTTAGACATACATCCTAGATGTGTTGGTTTAGTCACACAGTTTGTAAGGCTAAAAAAAGACTTTAGTCCATCTAGTCCTGCGTGTTTCCTTGTACTGTTGATCCAGAGAATGGCAAAAACATTTTTCTTACTTTTGGGAAAAAAACCTTCTTGCCTCCTGTACCCACAACTGGAGAAAGTATTGCACACAAGCCCCTCGATTCAAAGAGCAAAAGTTAATTGATTTCGTATCGAGAATCGTAAGTTTGGGTGGGTGTTTGTCATTTTTTCTTGTTTTTTTGGCCATTTACGACTCGCACGAGCCTACGTTCGAATGCGTATATGCTCTTACGATCATCGCAAGTTCGTTCCTAAATTTTAGGATGAAAACGTAAAACTTAGGATCAAATCCTAAAACTTAGGATGAAAACGTAAAACTTAGGATAATTGGATGTGTTTCGGTGTGATTCAGAGAACAGTTTTCAAACCTCTAAATACGTTTTAAAAGAAAGCCACTGCCGACACCTTTTAGCAGTCGTATTGCTGTTCTTGAACAGGTTTTTTGGCTATGTGGAGGAGTCTGCGCGTCTTGAGCTGCAATGAACTGCATGTATCAGCATGGCCGAGGCCATAAATTGTATGGCAATGCATACCTGATTCATGTATGCCTTATAAAAGCATTTTAATGTGGACCTTAATTAGTCCTTTGCATGTAAACCTTTATTTGGCAATATATTTGCGTTAATTAAAGAAACTTATGTCCTTGGTTATTTATTTTTAAATTGATGTACTAGAATAATATTTTTAGATTGCATTTATTGGTGTAGTTGTTTACCTTTGCTTTGTTTAATTATTTAAGCACATCTTTGGTCAGATGCATCACACTTACTGAGGAGAGGAGAGCGGGATAAAGTGCAGGATGTGGGTTACTGCTGTATTTTGCACAGACACAGCAGAGCTGGGGGCACGGAAAGGTCAGAAATCAAAGAATCCAGAGCAACACAGTCACAAGGCCCTTTCTGTTTGCAGGCTGCCCGATAATACCTGAGCCGCCATCTTGGCTGTTTCTAGACTCATAACGTGCAGAAGTTGCTGGGTGTTTTTTAATATTTGAGAGCAATCTGTATGTAGAGGGTGTGGGTAACCACACTAAAAATTTTAAGTTGTACCATTTGAAGCCTAAATATTAAAATTAAATCCACAAGTAAAAAATGCAAGTTAACTAAAAATTAAACAAAGTAAGCTTTACTTATGCAAATGCATTCATTAATGGTTGGTTACTACAAAATGAATGAAATAAAGAAAAATAAAAGACCAAATATTTAGAATGCACTTTAATGAGGTAAGTTTGTAGTGCGCAGCCGCAAGATCAGAAGGATTTACGTCCAGACAAAAAAGGCAAAAGGGCAAAACCAATGTTGCAACCTGAGAAATGAAACGGAAAATTCAGGATGGAAACTGACATAGGTCTGATTCCCGAACTGCCATACGAACGGACGTATATTTTAGGATAGAAACGTATTTGCTTATTGAATCACTCGCAAGTTCATACGAACGCACGAGCGGACGTGAAAAATAGGATGATCGGCACCCAAATCCAAGCTGTTACATGTTTCTTTGAATCAACCCAAAGGAAGGTATTCAGGTCCTTTTCTACTCTTAGGGCCTGATTTACGACTTTTGTGGCTTTTGCTAGTTCACTGCAACTGGTAGCAGTGAACTGAGCTATTATCTAACAAAAAAGTGCTATAGTTGTAATGGCAAATGTAGGGAGAACTGAGCATTTGCTGGCATTTTACAGAATTTTTGGATTCTAATGGGGTTTTCTGCTAAAAGCTAGAGAACTGACAAAGGGTTTGCCAGCATTCGCCCAACTACACTGAACAGATGATAAATGCAGCAAACGCAGATGTAGCTGAGTTGACATGGCACATTTTGTTTGGTAAATATGGCAAATGGAGCATAAATGTTGGCGAATAACGCAAAGTAATCCGTGAATCAGACCCTTGCGCATTTCCCATAACCTGTGTTCAGTGTGTGAGTCTATTAAATTGGACCAAAATGTTTTGACTATACAGGGTTTTGGTCCTTTCCTCAGGGGCACCCCGATCGGGGGTGCCCCACTGTGTAAAACCCCCCCAGGATGCTGCAGCCAACTCACCTCTTTTCGGTCAGACGGCACTTCTAAGAGCAGCGGCTCTGACGGCGCATCCTCCACCTCCCTCTAACAAATGTGGGCGCACTGCTAGAGGGAAGCGGAGGATGTGGCCTCCAGAGCCGCTGCTCTTAGACGCACTGTGGGACCGGGGCAAATCAAACCATGTTACTTGTGCTTTTATGCAATTTTATATTGTTATAGGCAAGGAGCTAAAGCACAAAACATCACAGCATTCAGCATTTTACAAAGATACACCCACGCAGCAATGTTTTTCAGTCATCTTGGATGCAGTCCCCCCACCACCACTTGTCTCCTTCCATGGCCAGATGCTGTCCTATGCTGCACGTTCTTCAGCCGGGAGTAGCGGAAACCAGAAGTGGGGCAGACGACACCACTCCCGGCTTTCATCACTCACTCTGGGCTTTGCTGCTCACTCCTGCTGCAGAGAGGGGCCTTTTATTCTCTGCCCTGTGCACTGCTTTTTATACCAGCAAGTGAGATGATGGCAGTACTCTTTGCTGCGTGTGAAACCCCCCCCCCAGGATGCTGCAGCCAACTCACCTCTTTCCGGTCAGACGGCACGTCTAAGAGCAGCGGCTCTGATGGCGCATCCTCCACCTCCCTCTAACAAATGCCTGGCACGCACACTGCTAGAGGGAAGCGTAGGATGCGGCCGCCAGAGCCGCTGCTCTTAGACACGCTGTGGGATCGGGGTGAGTTGGCTCCGGAGATCTGGCGGGGTTTCACACAGCGGGGCACTCCCGATCGGGGTGCCCCCAGGAAAAGGACCAAAACCCAAGATAGACAAAATCCATGGTTTTGGTCCAGTTTAGCACAAGAATATGCCACAATTCAATTGCCCAAAATGCAAACCTTTAAAGTGGGCCAACACCCTGCAGGATCGGCCCGCGAATCTTCAAGATTCCCGCCCCGATCCAATCCTCCCCCACGTGGCATCCAACATCGGGATGCCCCGCTGTGTGAAACCCCCCAGGACGCCCCATTCACCTTACCTGCATCCCGATCCAACGGTGCATGTGCGGGCTGGGTCGTATCTCGTGTTTCTCTCTAGCAGGGCGCGTGCCCCTGTTAGAGGGAAGCGCGAGATGCGGCCGCCAGCGTGCTCAGAGCCGCTGAGCTATGACGGTGCCTAAAAGCGCATGCACCGTAGGAGCAGGGTGAGGTGAGTTTTATTCGGAGATCTCGGGGTGCCCCGGGGAAGTGGACCAATACCCAGGATAGTCAAAATCCTGGGTGTTGGTCCACTTTAACCCTTAAACCGTCAAGCATGTGAAATTCAAGGGGCGCATCTCTGTCCGGTAACTGCCAGCCCTGTGCCCCACGTGCCTCTGTCCAGTAACTGCCAGCCCCACGTGCCTGGAGTTTTCCCTTAGTTAGAACCAAAAAGAAAAAAAGCTCACCTCTCTCCAGATTCAAGACCTCTGGTCTTCAGCGGAGCAGAGAACACTGATGCACGCAGCAAAAAGTACTGCCATCATCTCACTTGCTGGTATAAAGAGCAGTGCACAGGGCAGAGAATAAAAGGCCCCTCCCTGCATCAGGAGTGAGCAGCAAAGCCCAGAGTGAGTGATGAAAGTCGGGAGTGGTGTCCTCTGTCCCGCTCCTGGTTTCCGCTACTCCCGGCTGAAGAACGGGCACCATAGGACAGCATCTGGCCATGGAAGGAGGTAAGTGGTGGGGGGGGCTGCATCCAAGATGGCTGAAAAACATTGCTGCGTGGGTGTATCTTTGTAAAATGCTGAATGCTGTGATGTTTTGTGTTTTAGCTCCTTGCCCATAACAATATAAAATTGCATAAAAGCACAAGTAACATGGTTTGATTTGCTTTTAAAGGGACTGTCCAGGCTAAAACAGAAAAGAAAGTAATAATCATCTTCACTCCCCAGCAGCTGCCTTTTCTAGTTCTGGTGCGCAGGAACATACTTGCTTTTGAGATCTATTCTTGTGGTGGGCACATGCACGTCAAAGACAAAATGGGGAGCATGGCCCTGCTCCTCGAGTTGGTCATAATGATTGGAGCACACCCAAATATATTCACTGTAGAGAGCAAAGTCTTTTATTTATTTGGCGAAGCATGTTACCAAGGGACACCAGTAGAGGGCGCTTATTCACACTTACACAAGCCCAGCAGGAGTGGTCTGTGTGTACAAGCTTACTGCTATCTTTTTGTAGATCTTAGTGTACAGACTTGGTGTACGGTTGCCAATAGCAACAGATTGTGTAACAGAGTGGTGGCTTATCTACCACCACTGGTAAGGGGTTAAAAGATAGTTTGAGGCTTATGGTTAGTGTAGTGAAGTTTAGGAGGGGTTATGTTTTAGGCATATAGTTAGAGACCAGCCACCTAGTCATTGATGATGGTTACTGGCTGGAGTGTGAAAGGGTCTAAGAGATGACAGAGACCAGTACCCACAGAAAGAAGCACTGGCCAGTAGCCTCTGGAAAGAGATGCTGCAGGAGCACCCCTAAGAACATTTCCTAACCAAAGGGGCTTTGGGGTCACCGAGGCTTAGCAACCCTCATGACGGGCTGGAGCCAGGAGTTCTTCGGTTGCCAGAGAGAGAAACTCCCAATTGGGCAGGTCTCCGGAAAGGCTGAGCAGGTGGGGGCCAAGTAGTTGGTGGTGGACGCCTTGAGGATTATCCCTATGTGCTGGGGACCCTTTGGCCAAAACAGGCATACCAATAAGGAGGATAAATTCTGGTTAACCCTTTTACCGACCATGGAAAGCTGGGACCTGCCTGAGAACCTGGGGACATGAGTGAGTACCTACATTTCCCTGGCCCCTTATGGAAAATGGGTTGAGCAAAGTGGCCATCCCAAAGTTGTGGTTGTCCCTTCTACAATTGCAAATAGTTAAAACTGCTTACATAAAACACAAATTTGCTAACAAAGAAAAAGAAACTAGCTCAGCTCTGCACCAGAATAAATAGAATAGAATAGTTCTTATTTAGCAAGTATATGCATACATACATACAAGGAATTATCTTTTTTTTTGGGGGGGGGGATTAAGTGGGGGAATCACAACAGTAATATATTATAAACTTGCATCAGCTACATCACTGAACAATTCACTATAGTAATGCTGGTTCCCTTTTTATAGTTAGTTATGGAATTGTTCATGTTGGATTCTTAGTGAGCCTTGGTGGTGATACTCCATGTTTTCAGCTGTTCAATGGCCTTGGGAAAAAGTGATTTTGTATCAAGAGGTCTTTGTGAAGGGAACCCTATAATGACGGCCTGATGGAAGCTGCTGGTAACAGGGAGAGCCTGGGTGCGTCGGTCCTGAATGATCTTTTTCACCCTTGTTTTGAGTCTGTCATTAAGGAGATGTTGGATAGATGGCAGTGAAGCACCAATTATCTTTTCTGCCATTTTCACTATTCTTTGAAGACACAACTTTTCTGGTAGCTCCAAAATACCAGATAGCGAATGAGGAACACAAGACTCAAGCAATGCCCATATTGTAGAAAAGGGTTAGCAGCTTTTTTGACAGGCCATACCACCTGAGTTGGCGCAGGAAGTAAAACCTTTTTTGTGCCCTGTCCAGTACCATTGCAATATTCCTTCCCCACTCAAACTCATTATTAGCAGCATGTGCTCGGTGAAGGTAGTGCTTAAACCAGGTTATATGCTTGTGTGACGAGGTGTGTTTTGAGGGTACTTTTAAATACTTGGAGTGTTTGAGAGTGACATATTGAGTGGGGGAGTGCATCTTAGAGAAGTGAAGAGGTACGGTAGAAGTCTTGAAGGCGGGAGTGCGAGGAGTTGACCAAGAAGAAGTACAGAAGGTTGTCTTTATTTTTTTATAATAATTTGTTGCGAGTGCAAAATAGTTTCTTAAAGGTTTGTGGGTTTGGGGTTGAGAATGTGGGTGTTGAATTGGGAGCTATGTTTTAATAGGTGTATTTTTCCATGTGTAAGTTTACCTCCAAAAATTTTGAATCTGTGAACGGAGAGATGACGCATACCCAACGTCATTTCAGTGTGAAGCCAGAAAACAAGAGGCAGCATGTCTCCTTCCCGGCGTGAGACGCAGAGGGAAGGGAGAAATCTGGCAGCAGCGCTAGATAGATACCCCGGACACAGCGACAGCAGCAGCGACAGTAGCACCACAACGCTCAGGGGCCCAGCAAAGTGCACCTGTCATGTCGGAGCTGAATCCCGACGGGGAAGCGCAGCATGTGGTAGGACAGACTTGCTATTTTATGTTATGGGGTAGACAGGTAACTTATGTTACTCTTGGTTGTTTTTTTTTTTTTTTGTTTTTTTTTTTTAAGGGTATTTGAAATACAACTTTATTATGATCTAAACGAAAAAAAAGGTATGGGAATGACAGTAACAAACAAGATTCACCACTGGATATTGTGATGTGACTGTAGCAGTCTTAACTTAGATTTGAAAATTTAGGGAATATTTGCAGTCCCAAACAGCTAAATATGCAGGTCAGCTTCAAAATATGAAGGATTTTTCTCAACTGCCACATTCACTCCGAAGCCCATTCATCTCCTTCAGCATCCCAAAAAGATTAAGCACATGTTCTGCTCAGCTAAATAAAGTGGCAAACACGCTGCACCACTGACATCACAGGACAGTTGCCTATAAAACTAGACTTCTGACTCTGGGCTTGAGCTTCATTCACCTCACAGATCATCATCTTCATCTGGTAGTGCTGTGGTCTGGGCAATTGCTAAATCATTTTCATACTGTGCAGCCAGTAAAGGATCCATAATCACTTCAGGTGGTGCAAGAGCAGGCATAGCTACAAATTCTAGGTTGGGATCTCCTATCAATTTTCTGGCAAACCAAAGGAATGGCTTTTCAAAGTTGTAGTTACTTTTTGCAGAGATGTCATAGTACTGCAGATTCTTCTTCCTATGGAAGACAATCGATTTTGCTTTAACTTTTCTGTCCTTGATGTCCACTTTGTTGCCACACAGGACTATGGGGATATTTTCACATACTCGTACAAGATCTCTGTGCCAGTTGGGTACATTCTTGTATGTGACTCTTGATATGACATCAAACATTATAATGGCACACTGAGCCTGAATGTAGTACCCATCTCTTAAGCCCCCAAATTTCTATTGACCAGCTGTATCCCATACAATAGGACCTCTGTTGGTATGGAACACCAGGGGATGGACTTCAACACCAAGGGTTGCGACATATTTCTTCTCAAATTCACCAGTCAAGTGACGCTTTACAAAAGTTGTTTTACCAGTACCTCCATCACCAACCAGAACAAGCTTGAACTGAACTTGAGGCTCTCCTTGGGCTGCCGTGGTTTGTCTAGCTTCCAGAAGCGTCTCTACGTGAGGCAGCCCTTGGTTGTTTTTTTATTTATTATAGAAAGACACTGATCCTAAATCCAAAATGGAAAAATATGCTAAGGCTACTTCTAATACAGCTCTTCCAGCCAGTTGACTGTGTGTTTAGGGTGTGACAAGGCTAAAAAAAAGGCAGATTCAGTGGAATTATTAAGGGAAATCCTTAAAATTAAGCAGAAATTACGGTTACAAAAGTACAGCCTGAAATGCAGGATGTATCTTTGATTAATACAATCCCCAGTGCCTTACCTTCCTCCCCTATACAGATTGATATAACGTCAGAGGCAGGGGAGGTTGTGGAGGATCAGAACTCCCCTCAGGATTCTATGGAGGAGGGGACCCAGGAAGAAGGGGAGAAGAAGGGGAGCAGGAAAGTTCCCATATAGTCTCAGAAGAGCTAAATTTATTGTTGCGAGATATATAATTCAGCAGGAAGAGAAAGCCCTTAAATTGCAAGATGAAATGTAAAGAGAAATTCGAGTCAAAAAGTCGGAAAAGGCTTTTCCGCTCCATTCAGTCTTAAAAGAAATGGTCAAGAAGCAATGGGATATGCCAGAAAATAATTTTTTCTTACCTAAGTCCTTAAAGAGAAAATATCCATTCCATGATTCATTATTGAAACATTGGACCTAAATTTGGTGCCCCCTTAGGCCAAATGTCTAGGTCATCAGATTTAAGTTTTGAGGATATGGGAGCCTAGCGTGATCCCATGGATCGCAGGGGCGATCTGATGTCCTCTGATGTGGCCCTTCAAAGCATGACTAAGTGGGTCGATACTCTTAAATCACATATGAATAATAAAGTACCTTCTCAGGATTTGTTGGCATCCTTACCAACCATAACTAGAGCTATTACCTTTTTGACTAATGCTTCAAAGAAACTCATCAGGGCCTCAGCTAAAACATCCACGCTGATTTCCTGTGCTTGTAGAGCAATTTGGTTAAAAACTTGGTCAGGTGAGTCCAAAACAAAGTTATATGGTATTCCCTTTCATGGGGGCCTCTTGTTTGGGGAAGACTTGGATGTTATCCTAGCTAGATCTAATGAAATAGGGAAAAAGTTCCCCACTAGAAAACACAATTTTTATCCGCGTTCTAGTAATAGAGGGAGAGTGGTTTCAAGTCTGACCCAGGCCAGACAAACAGATACCAAGAAACGTTGGACCCAGCCTAGACCCCAAAGAAAGTATTCGTTGGTCAACAAACCTTCGGAGGGGCCAAAGAAATTGCAGTTATGGGGAGTCTCTCTAGGTTCATACCCACCTGGAGAGAAATTACACAAAATCAGTTTTAGTCAGTGTAGTTTTTAGAATTGTACCCCCGTCATCCTTTTTGGTAACCAAGTTACCAAAGGACCCGAACAAATGAAAAGCTTTTCCGTTAGTCCTGCAGGAACTTCTACAAAAGCTTGTGATAGAGTCAGTCCCTCTAACCTCAGTGGAAGAGGGAATTTACTCTCACGTTTTTCTGGTCCAGAAGCCATCGGGAAAGTACCGGATGATTTTAAATCTGAAAAGATGAAACAAATTAATACGATACAAGAGATTCAGAATGGAATACATTTATTCAGTGAGAAATATTTTGATAGAGGAGGCCTGGATGGTGAACCTAGACTTACAGAATGCTTACCTACATATCCCTATTCTAGCAGCACACCGGACAAACTTAAGATTTGTGGTGCAGCTGAATCAAAAAGTACTATACTTCCAGTACAGAGCTCTGCCCTTCGGCCTATCCTCATCGCCAAGGATATTTACCAAGATTCTGTCGGAACCAATGGCCCACCTCAGACAACAGGGAATCATTGTGATCTGGACAACCTGCTTCTGTTAAACCAGTCAGGGGTGGGATTGTTAGCAGACCTAGAAAGGACTTTGGGGATGCTAAAGATTCTGGGATGGTTAGTAAACCTGGAAAAATCCAGTCTAACACCTAGGAATTACCGGGTGTCCCTAAGGGTTATAATGAAATTACAGGGGTTTATGACCTCGGCAATACTGGCAGTACCCTGGGCTCAATTGCATACAAGGACACTGCAGAGATTCCTGTGAGAAAGATGGGACAAAACACAGACATCATTAGATCAACTAGTACAGTTGAACCAGCAGGTGCTAAAGAATTTGGTAGATAGACCCAGAGAACTTGGGAAAAGGAAAAAGGTGAAGACAGACCAACCGAGTTATAGTCACAACAGATGCAAGCACCTAGAAAGCCATCAAGCGCAGGGGAAATTGCCCAAAGAAATAACACCCAGTTCCTCAAATTTCAAGGAACTTCTGGCTGTGAAGCTCAAACATTCGACCGTTAATACTGGACAGTGAAGTGCAGATAAGATCAGACAACACAGCGACGATGGCATATCTAAACCGTCAGGGCTTAACCAGATCCTTAAAAGGAATGACATTAGCAAAAGAGATACTAGTTCCCCTCCAGTATCAAATCCGATCATTGTCGGCAGTTCATCTGAAGGGGACCCTAAAAACTCTGGCAGATTACTTTGAGTCGAGTAAGAATTCAGCAGACCAAGTGGTGTCTATACTTCTACTATATTTCACAAATGTTTGGGGTCAGCCGCAGATAGATCTGTTTGCCAATGCCAGGAATGAAAAGTGCTAAACATTTTTTTCCATAACAAGGGAGAAGGGTGCGTTAGCAATAGATGCTCTGGCTCAGCCATGGAAATTTCATCTTGCTCATGCCTTCCCTCCTTTCAGAATCCTGTCCATTCTGGTCAAAGAGAGCTTGGGAGAGAATGAAGATGGCCACAAAGGGTCCCTGGAGACTACCAGATATTCCGGACATTGGTTTATCTGGTTTTGAAAAGGGCTTGGCTGTGAGGACATAAAAGAATCAGAGTTCTGCATTATCAGTAGTCCTGGAACAGAAATTGGGACAAAATGAACTTATTACGTTTTTTCATGTCAGTGAGGCTGAAAAGGCCGGGCGCCATGTAAAGGTTTTCCTACATGGAACTTGTCGATTGTGTTAAAATGGTTAATGGAACCCCTATTTGAACCTCTGGATGAGGTCTCAGAGAAATGGTTATCTTTGAAGTGTTGTTTTTTGCTGGCTATTACTTCTGCTAGGGAACTACAGGCCTTATCCTTTATAGAACCTTATTGTGCAGTACTTCCAGACAAAGTCATACTTAGTAGGCCCAATCCATTATTTCTACCAAAAATTGCAGTTTCAGCTAAGAGGTCGCAAGAGATAGTTCTGACATTGCCAAATGGAGCAGGTAAGGAAGAAGATCTCCCGCTGCTTGATGCCAGAAGAGCGCCGATCATCTACTTAGAAAGATCCAAAGAATGCGAATAGCAGAACAACTCTTGGTAACTTTTAGTGGAAAAAAGAAAGGTTCAGCAGCTTCAAAATCCACTATAGCTAGATGGATAAAACAGACTATTGCTCAAACTAACTCTACTAGGGGGGTGTCTCCCCCAGAAGTCTCGGCTCATTCTACAAGAGCTATGACTACATCATGGGCAGAAAGGACTGGGGCATCCATAGATGAGATATGCAAAGCAGCAATGTGGTCACCTTCCTCAGACATTATAGACTTGATTTGCTATCTGCAAAGCACCAGGCCTTCGGTAGAAGAGTACTACTTGCAGCTTCCCATCCCTAAGGTATAATTACAAGCCTAATCCTCTCCATGTGTTCAGTCAAGCTGAAGGATGACTTGGAAAAAACACTGCTAGGCTTACCGGTAACAGATTTTTCAGGAATCCTTCAGCTTGACCTCTTATTACTTGCCCATAGTCCAAGGGTGGTTAGGGTATTAAGGTGATAAAGGGTGGAGCTTTTAATCTCTGTTCAAGTTTGTGTTTCCTCCAAGGGGGTGGAGCATAATCTCTCCATGTAGTTGGTCAAGCTGAAGGATTCCTGAAAAATCTGTTACCGGTAAGTCTAACTGTGTTTTTTTTTGCTTTACCTTTAACAGTACATATGTTCACTTTTAAGTAATTTTACTGTTGCATTGAAAGTAAAAAGGTTACTAAAGTTTACTCCTCATTTTCTCTTGTTTTTCTTTAGGCTCTCACTGCCCTAATATATCAACAATGTTGGGATGAATCTGACAAAGCGCATCTAATTTATTAGTAAATGGTTCTTGCTGTGGAAAAGATATATAGAATATTTGTTCTTCCTCTGGGAGGGAGAAACATCAGTTTAAGATTTTTTAAGAATTATATTTATATTAGTCTGTAGAAAATAAGTTTTACAGCTAATTATAGTTTGAAGATTTTTTTGTATCTAGTAACGCTAAGGGAAATAGGGAACACTATTTTTTTAATACATGAGTTTTTTTAGATGTCTTCATCTGCTATAGATAAACACTATCCCTAAGGACAGCTTGCTTTGGATTAGGAGGCATTGTAGTCATAGTAAATTTATGATCAACATTTCCAGCTGTCATTATTCATGTTTCAGTTATATAAACTACTTCAGGGACTGGGTCCGAAGTGTTCTGACAAGATCATGCCGTAACTGGGAACAATTAGGATTTAGTATTTCATGCATGCTTTTTTTCTAGAAGCAATATATGGCAAAAATTGACTGGCCATATCGAGACTCAGGAGAATTCTGGTGGACCACAATGTTGTATGGCCTCTTGGGCTGCTGCTTCCAATACCCCTACTCATTATCTGTCCCTGAAATGCTATAACCTCAGTCATAGAGCATGCTTGTTGTCTGGTCGGGGAGCACCCTGGGGGGCTTTGTAGGGATATCACTAGCTGGTCCATAAAAAAAAAATATTGCTAGAAAGGCCTGGTGCCCCATCAGCGCTCCTAGGCGGTTCCTCTATCTGCACAACCCAAAGGCTGGCTATTAAAGATTATCAAGATAATATTTTGCTCAGTTATTTAATTCATGCGATAAAGAGGACCAAAACCTGGGATTTTGCCCTCTTTCTGGGATGATTTGGGATGCCCCACTGTGTGGGCTCCCTGGTTTGCCTTATACTAATCTCAAGCCAGAGATGCCATTGTACATGTGGAGGAAATATCCCTTGTATGTGCATTCAATGCACTAGTCATACATGAATAGCCATTGGTGGGTGCGTTCAGGGTGGAGGGTGAAGACATGCCATCTGGATGCAGTGGCAATGATGAGCACGTTTGAGCGCTTACATCATTGCTGCATTTCCCTGAGCATATGCATATGGCAGCCATTCAAGTGAGCACCCAGACCAGGTATTCCAGCTTTTACTTGAACGTTTTACACTCTAGAGCCAAATATTTATGGTTTAGGTCTCCTTCAAGTGATAAGTTAAATGTTGCTATATGTGTATGAACACCAGATAGAACCTGAAAACTGGGTTGGCAGAACTGGCATGCAGCAAGGGATGTCAGACATAGATTTTGCTGGATGGATCATCCAGACATTGAATCCAGAGCTGGGCCATTCAAAGAAATTATATATTCATACACATATAAAGGTAGTAGAAGAAGAGGGTCCTCCTGATACAGAACTGTAGACTATAAAGTGCAAAAAATCCTATGTTGTTCCTCACTTGCCAATCCTTCTATTTTAGGACCAGACATCCATTTTCAATGGAAAAGTCCCACTTTGAGACACTTTGTCCCACTGCCCCCCGGAAACTCTGGGGACACCACTTTGCTGACATTATGGGTAAGACTGTGCCAATTGCTCTGACTCTTTAGCTGAATGGCGGTAGTAGAATGCATGGATTGCCTGTGCATTGTTTTAATCACCAACACCTTTTATGGACCAGGAGTGGGGCTACATCTACTACTGGTCCTCAAAAGCCTGTAAATAAGTTAAGCCTGTAACCATGGCCATCATGCACACACTGGTTTAATCTGTCCCACTTTGAGGCACCCAAAATGGTCAGTATACCCAAATCTCAGCCTTCCCTGAGGGGCTTAGTATTTAGGTTTATTCTCAAATGTAACAAATGTGTATCCTACAATTTTTTACACCTCTGAAAATGACCTCGCCAGATTCAAATGTTTTAATTTATTTAAAACTTCATTAAAAAAGAACCCTCATTTTGGGGGTCAAACACATATGAGACAGATTCTCTTTACAGTGAATTGCCCTGTGGCTTAAAATATTCTCATTGTTTACAAATCCATAATTCAGAACCAATAAAAATTGCCTCTTGATCTTCTGATTGAGCGTATTTGGGTGTATTAGTTTCACCTATACGGCTTCCTCAGCGCCCTCCAATTGCTATGTGTGAAGATACAATCTGCGTAGGAATATGTAATACATTATTTTGATGTTTAAAAACAAATTCATCTTATACTGTGAAACACCGAGGTCTATACATCATTATATCTGTATCATGTAGATAGATATCTTTACAATCAGAGCACACTGTGAGGTATATGTCACCTGCATTGTATCTGTGGCCTGAGATCATCTGCGATGTAAAACAATATACATAAATATCATCCCTAGACTTCTATTCCTATCATCTCTTTTTTAAAGTGGGTAAGACAGAACTCAACAGTCCAATTCCTGCTCTCGGGTCCAGGAGAGGGCAGTCAATGTGGTCCAAATTGTTTGGCAATATGCCTTACTAATGAAAAGGTATAGGAACCCTTGATTCGGCTGGCCCAAAGTGACCTCCTTGCTGCCACAACATTGTGTGTCAGGGAACCCAGTGATCGCAGGAATGGCTGCTGCCGCCACCCTGATGCGGTAGATAAAGTGTAGATCATATGTGACATGACCCGCCATGCTTGGAGTGCACCAGCGTCACAACATCCGCCCCTCGGTCATAAGCAACGCAGCCTGCATCAATTCACGTCCCTCCGATGCTAAGCTGTAACTAAGACAGCTGCCATATTTCCGGAGACCCACCTTCCTTCCAGTGAGCGGATCTACAGCCAGTCATGTAGGCATAAGAGTTTTTTAAGCAAGAGCTCTATATGTTATCTTACCAATCTTCTACAATAAATATGGACAAATAAATAAGTTATAAATAAATTCATGTGCCCTTCTTGCTGCCAACTGAGTATATTTATGTCCGTTATTCCAGCTATCTAATATGGTAATGGCGGAGATGTTAGTTCTCCAAATTTGAACGGAAAGGGAGAAAAATATATGAGCTTTGTTTTTGATTTTATTAGTTAATTTTTAATATTGTTGCCCAGGGTGTCATTACTGCACAGCGAGCCTCATGATTCCAAGAAGAAAAAAAAAGGGGGAGAAAAGCACACAGGCAAAAAGAAAGAAAGTCATAAACTCTACATTTTAAATGACCATTTTACAAGAAAGGGGCATAACTAATGGTTTCAAGCGGGTAGTTGAATGTTTTTTAGTGGGAGATCCACTTTGTCTCCCTTTGTAAGGTGATTTTTTTCAATGTTTACCCCCTGGGGCTTCTATGGACCCTACCTAATCCCTGCACAAATATTCCTGATGGATCGTTTTTATGGTGTAAGGCAAAATTTCTGCCAATTGGAGTTTTCTGATTTCCACATCTTATGTCATATTGATGCTCATACATCCGTTTGTGTAATTTCCTGTTTGTTTTTCCAATATAGGCCTCAATTCGATTCTCATTGTTGTAAAAAATTCAATTAATGAGAAAAAACATGAAGATTTCGCTTTTAGTGATTCACCAGATAGGAATACAATGAAAGCCAACTGCACTTTTTACTACAGGTAAAAAGGAGTAAAAAGACCATACTTTTCTCAGGAGTAAAAGTGCCACTGACTTTCATTGCATTCTTAGTGATTCGCTAACAGTGAATTTCTGATGTTTTTTTTCACATGAATTGAATTTTTTACTACCATTACATTTTTTTCCAACTCTTAGTGAATCAAGACCATAGTTTGTATTGCAGGGACAGAATAATATGTATATTACATCCGTGATGAAATCAATACTTTATTGAGCAGCTCTACTGTTTTGCTCTGTTTCATGTATAAACGACATTACTGACACTGATACATACCTGTTGCAACACCTTCTATCCCTGTTTTGGGTATAGTGGCTGTGGACCAACCTATGCTTGATGTTTTTTGACCTCCTGAAGATAAATTGTGGTTTAGGTGGTACATTTTTTTTAGATGAATGGCATTGATTAGTATATGCCAGTGTTGTTTTACTATATTTTGTATTCTATGATGATGTTCAGAGTAGTCATAGCTACTGGTGGATCTTTACTCCTTGTTCTTGGTTTGTATAGAAGCTCCTGTCTGGGTCTACTTTTGGCCTTCTTATAGGCTATATTGAAGGTTTTGGCCTCATAGCCTAAGGCATATAATCTATTTTTAATTTTGTCTGCTGCAATCGGGAAGTCTGTCTCTGATGTACAATTACATCGGGCACGGATGTATTCCCCACAGTAAATTTTCAGTATTCCAAACATTCAGTATTTCCAAATGCCTGCAGACTGGAGTTATTTTTATCACAGCTGCAATGCAATAGTTTTTTTGTACTCAGTGTTGGCAAACAAGCCAAGTATCCAGTAGGTAATATATATATAATTATAGTAATTATAAGTAATAGACTTCTGCTGCCTGCAGAAGACGTCTTCCTGTCCTCTCGGGACTACTAATTTTAGCAAACTCATGTAAGAAAGATCTTCTAATTAGTAAACATTTATTTTACCAAGCATCCACAGAATATATACAAAGAATGTTCCTTAGCAAATGGTGTGGTAGGTACATAGGGTACATTCAATGCATTAAATTACACAATATCTGTATATTTATTCTACAAACATGGTTTCCAGCAGAAGGTTTGCCCACACGATCACAAAAGTACCAACCAACAATAAAAGTTACCAATAGAACATAGGCCCCAGAAGTAAATGTAGAACAGTTATACCCCGAACCAGATATCCAGTGGAACTCGCTCTCTATATAGTTTTGATGGAATCCCAACCTAACATTTATGGAGCTCCTAAACCCTTGTATGTCCTGCTATTCACAGGTTATTTCTATTCTCACTTTTTTCTTTCAACGGTAACCTCGGTTTGTGCAGCCTTATTGGATCTTTCTTTTTCTCGGAACTGGGACTCTCTCCATGTGGCAAAGCAATTTAACCCTCTACACACTCATTCTACAGAAACACTACCTAAAACATATTTATGTTGATCACGGGAATCACAATTGCTAGTGCTTGGAAACAGAAACATATCTCCTTTGTGCAGTGGGAAAAGAAAGTTGACTGGATAATGGTGGACGAGAATCTTTCAAGCCTTAACAGTGCCCTTGGGTGGCATATAGAGATGGGGGCTGGGGAGAGGGATGTAGAAAATCTTCGGAGAACCATGGAATCTTATTGTACCTTTTTCCCTCTTTTCTTTGAGGGTTTTATTTTCTCTCTTCTTTTTTCCTTTTTTTGCTTCCTTCTTTATCCCTTCCCTTTTTCTCCTACTTTACTGTTTCTTTTTTTCTCTTTTTATTTTTTGAGCTGTTTTGAGCATTGGAAGGTCCCCAGCAATATAAAGTCATAAAGACAACAACAGAAAAATCTTTTATAATAAAATAGCTTATGACTCCAAAATGAAGTATATGATAAAAAGGAATGATTAAACCAATTGGTTTTATAATATATAATGCTTGATGTTTAGCAATTTGCAATTAGGATTAAGATGCTCGGTAAAATAGTTTGTTACTCTGTTATATTGTAGTGGAGACTCTCCATGTGTATATTGTTGCTAATTTGTTGACCTTTTAGTATAATTATTAAAGAGTATTTAGACACATAAAAAGACTTTTAGTTAACATAGATTGCAATGAATGTATAAGTGAGACAGCTGTGTAACAGCAGTCCTATTTATCTTTAGGGGGTGGCAAACCAGGCAATTGCATCAGTATCTTGCTATTGCTGGGGTGCCGAGGCGCAGTGTTAAAGTGGACCAACACCCAGGATTTTGACTATCCTGGGTCTTGGTCCACTTCGGTGGGGCACCCCCGATCGGGGTGCCCCGCTGTGTGAAACCCCCCCGATCACCCTAAAAACTCACCTCTCCCCGCTCCCAGCGCCGACGGACAAGCAATTTGACAGCCGCTTGTCCGTGGCTCCTCCGCCGCCGCCTCCCGCGCGTCCCTCTTGACGCGCGCGCCCCCGCGCCGGCCATTCACAGACGGCCGGCGCGGGGGCGCGCACGCCTAGAGGGGCGCGAGGGAGGCGGCGGCAGCTGGGTAAGGGGGTTTGGGGGTTTTGGGGGGGTTTCACCCCGCGGGACATCCCGATCTCGGATGTCCCGCGGGGAGGGAGGTGATCGGCCCGGGAATCTTATAGATTCCCGGGCCGATCACCCGAGGGTGATGGTCCACTTTAAGCTTACTGATGCCCGTAAAATGGATGTTCATTACAGCGATTGCCCTAGCTTTGGCAGATGCTTTTTTTATCAGTATCAGTGATTCTCTGCAATCTCCCCACTACCTGTCTATTCTGCAGTGCCACACACTCTCCCCCTCTATTACGTGTCCCCCTGCCTGAGAGGACGTCGGATATTAGAAACTTCGTTGTTGGTGTTAAGGAATGAGCGCATAAAAAATAAAAAGTACTAAATCAGCTCAGCAGGACCTCATTCTGAACATACACTTTAAAAATTCCTTATAAGTGGACTTTCTCTTTAAGTGTGTGTTAGGTAATGTACCATACACTAGACTCATACATTCATGTTTTGATTTACAATGCACAGATGTCAGTAGCTTAATAATAAATGTAGATAATCTTGAACCTTTCAACTCTGGCCATGCTTCTAAATGAACAGCTCTTCAATCATTTACCAGAAGTTCCCCTAAAGGTGTAATAACATTGTTCCAGAATGTCTAGAATGGGAAATCGTAAACAGTAATATTGCAGCACGATACTCTGGGCTTGATGCGATAAATGTATTCCCAAAAGTCATTTCTTTTCAGGGATTTAATTAGATTGTATCCAAAGGTCATCCAGACTGAATTTAGGTCATTCTGAAAAGCCCAGTGACCTTTCTTTCAAATTAGTTCTGTAAACTCAGACAAGGTAGGCTTTCTCAGGTCAACTGTTATTGTGAAGTGGAAAGGTTTACACAAAAACACACAGTGGCACAGAGTGGAAATGTCTAGAAGCAAGTAGAAGGACATATATAGTTCCCAGGACTTCAGAGTGCTGGAGCATGTTTTACATATAAGATTGTTAGTTCCTGGAAGCAACAGTGGCAAACTGGGTTAAAACTCAGTTAGACCTGCAATAGAGAGGTCCTCACCTTTTTCTAGTATGGTTCCATCCAAGAGGAGACAGAACACTGCTGAATACATGTGGAGCAGCCACAACTTCTCCGATAAGAGATGTGAGGCACTGCAATGTGCATCTGTATCCTGACCCCCATCATACAGAGCTCCATAAGGAAATTATAAATATCTCTACCAAAGGAGGTGGTCTAGGAGTCTGAATAGGGCCGTATGTAGGGTTCATGCTGCCCTAGGCACTTTTAGTGATCGCGCCCCCCTCCATTTATGATGATATGCATACTTACCTAAAAATACCCACCCATTCTGCACCTGCAGTCCTTTCCCTGGATAGAAACCTATTCATGTAGATGTGGCTGCTGTGGCTGAGGCAGTGATTGAGAGAGAAAAGTGTCACTACATCCCACCAATGTATTGAAAGATAAAGGCCCCGGCTTCTGCTGAGAAAAGGACTTCCAGAAAGCACCAGGAAGAGGTGTATTTTTATGGAAATGTTCTTTTTAATATATTTCATGGGCAATCCAGTAGAGTTGCCCACTAAATTTGGAATTGTTAACCGGGCACCTATTAAGCACCCAGTGTCATTGCTTCTTAGGTATTGACTGTTGGGTACCAAACAGAATGGATCCTCTAAACTTGCCTCTCCAAAAAGCAGGAGGGACCCCTCTAAACAAGTCCTTGCTAAGAAAGGGCCATCTATAAGAGGACTGACTTCCTTCAAGAGAGAATTCATCTTCTGGTCTAAAGGAACTTTGAGTATACCAAAGTCCTCCAAGGCTAAATCCACCCCCTTGGAGACCTCAGAAAAGCGGGGCATCCAGTTTGGGGCATTTATCCCAAATATGTGAGTCTTCCTCAATGATCAGATAATGCCTCTTAAGGGCCCCTGGCCTATAAACCTTTTTAACTGGACCCTTCCACTCACTAAAGATAGCCTCCTTAATTGAATTGAACAAAATCGAATGGCATTCCAGTTCCAGCCATTCCAGCCAATCAGCATGCTCGGTTTTGGCCGTCTATGCACTGTGCACTGTGGGAATGCCAGGAAGGAGAGTTTTAATTGCAAACCATGGGCATGCATATAGCGGGACATCCTAAGTCAGGAACAATGGGGTCGATTCAGAGCCAGGTGAATAAACTCACCCCTTTTTGGGAGAGAAAACTGTCATTCATTTTCATTGTTTCCCTTGGCACCGATTCATCACCAGGTGAAAATTTACAATCGGCTGCTGAATCAGCGCCAAGGTCGACAATGAAAGTAAACAGCTGTTTTCTCTCCTAAAAAAGGAGTACGTTTTCTCACCTGGCTCTGAATCAACCTCAATCCCCCGGAGAGTGAAAAGGAAATCTGCAGCAAAGGTAATCTGAGTCGAATCCCTGCCCTGACATCTAGCTGCAGGCGTACCTAACTAGAGGTATGCCAGGGATGCAGCCGTACTGCAGAGATGTGGCAAAAGCTCAGAATGTGAGTGGATCGGGCAATCTGGAGGATTTCACACAGTGGAGCATCCCATAAAGAGGAAGAACAACTCTAAAGGACTTGAGGCAGCTATTGCTTCTCTTTAAAGTGGACCGAAACCGAGCAGGATCGGGCCGGGAATCTATTTGATTCCCGGGCCCATCCATTCCCTCCCCCCATGGCATCCAAAATCAGGATGCCCCGCTGTGTGAAACCCCCCAGGTTGCCTGCTACACTTACCTTACTTTCCGGTCCAACGACGCATGCGTGGGTCGCGCCCGCATCGCCGCTATCCCTCTAGCCGGGCGCATGCCCGCGCCAGCCATTTGTGAATGGCCGGTGTGGGCACGCCAGCGAGCTCGGGCGTGCCCCGGGGGGAAGGACCAAAACCCAGGATTTTGACTATGCTGGGTTTTGGTCCACTTTAAGATGATAAGGATGGTATGGGGTTTCATCAGTGCCTATGGCAGGGCACCTTACACATCTTGAAATAGACTCTCAATACTGAGCAGTATATAGAGGTTTTAGAACAACCTATGAACCTATCATGACAATGTATCATTCAGGAAAGGTCTTGAAGTTTTGGCTTTGCAGAAGAAGAAAGCGTATGCTGAACTGTCCTACCTGCAATCCAAAACATTCACCAGTAGAAACATGGTACTTTCACTAACTTCCCAGAGGTTTCTAGACTGTTAGAGGGGATGCTACACAATGATAGACATGAATGTGCTTCAACTATTCCAAAATGTGTTGCTGTCATCTAAATTAGTGAATTTCTTTTCAAATGAAAAGGAAAGCATTTAACTTTTAATTTCTGATATGTGTTCTATGTTTTCTTGTGAATAAAATGGTGGTTTTATAAGATTAAAACCTAAACTGTATTTAGCTTCTCCAGCTCACCATGTCTATGGTACCCCTGAGAAAAAAAACATAAAATAATTTGAATCCAAACACTGGCTTGGAACAGAACTCCCACGACCAGTTAGAATAGGATACATGCTTTCGTGGAATGCTTGTGTTTGTGTTTGTTGATATTTCATCAACATGCCAAATATAATCATGGGATGTAATTATTTCCTTCCTCCAAAAACATGGAAATAGTCTCTGAGGGATTAAGGATGCATATGGATATAATATTATTCCAAAAGAAAAGAAAATGTTACATCCTGGTATAAGGGACTTTTATATTCCACGCTGAAGACTTCTCAGCTACAAGTCCATGAAAACATTGCCTCCCAGGCAATACATATTTATGTAGGTTTAAAAATACAATTTAGCAATTAAGTTAAACCAAGGAAAAAGTAAGAGAAGAGACAAAGTGCTGGAAGGTCCAGAGGAAGGCAAAATAAAATCCAACGAAGAATTGCCTAATTTGGGAGAAAATTGTCTCGGGACCACTGGGAAGCTCAAAGTGTACCCACTGAGGAAATAGTTTTAAGCACAAGGGTTAAGATGACCACCCATGCTATTGTAAATGTAAATGCCTCCTTAGTAATATTTGGATAAACTTGGATAGCCATTTGTTTCTGCACCAGTTATTGCCCCTAATAGGGAGCTCTCCTCTCATCTGGGAGAGCTTGATGCTATACATAAATATATATATTATATTGCTACCTCAATATAATGCTGTCATTTGGCACCAATAAAGGGAACCTTGTTATACCGCATTATATTGAGCACAGACATCATAGATAGAGGATAAGTGTGTTGCATTTCAATATGCTGGCCTCCCCGGTTGCAACCCATATTATCAGAACCCTCCTTAAAAACCCACCCTGGAGTCTATAAGTCTCCAGGTAAGCCTTCTCTCCCCCCCCCCCGCGGCATCCCAAACAGGAAGTCCCCACTGTGTGAAACCCCCTGGGGGTAAACTCACCTTCCCACTGAGCCCATGGTGCATGTGCGGCTGGCGCCAGCATCACTTGGCTGTGCGTGGCCCCACCCGCCGCAACTGAAGGGAGGAAGTGATAACTGCGGCTAGGGATTCCATTCAACATATTAATGCTCAGCTGGTGAAGCTGATTGGATGAGAAGTCCACACCTGCGTCGTGGGCTCAAGGAGAGGTGAGTTAGCCTGGTGTACTGGGGAGGGTTTACATAGCGGCTGACTCAGGCACACACCCCCACAGTCTCTCTGCTCAGAGAGCAGGAGTTTTTTTAAACTGTCCTAAGACAAAGGAGTTGTGTGGGACAAAAACTATGACTTTGAGAATGATTTTAAATGTTATACCTCCTCAAGAAGACAAGGACCTTTTCCAAAAATAAGTTACTAAAATATTAAGTACTCTACATAAGGCATCAGCCCTTCCATATGCAGCGGAGATCTTGCCAACTTACTATATTGGACTGGGCTGTCTTGGACCCACCCACAGAACTATTCCGAGGGGCCCACCAACAATTATAGCTGCAACTGTATAGTTACAGCTACATCTAACATCTACTACTACTCCTAACCAAATAGTACAGGATGCACTGGGCACTGGAACTGTATACATAGCCAAAGCTAAAAAATGCCTGACCACTACTCAGAACTGCTAGGGCTATTAGCACTATGCAAAGCCGAGTAACCAGGACAAAAGGCCCTTCTAGACAGGAGGGATATTAAGGTGCTCCTGAGTTCAGAGGTCTGCCAGGGATTGCCTGGTAACCCTGTGGGCCAGCTCACCCCTGCCAGCCTATATAGAAACTTTGTTTACTCATTCCCATGCTAGTGAATAAGAGATAATAGAGCTCTACAGGGAATCTATCTTGGAAACAATTACAAGCGCAAAGTAGATGTTAAGGTGGAGCAGGTTTTTAACCATTATATATTGACTTAGACATTAAGTCAAATGTTATCTTTTTGCTACTTTGTGTAATAGAAGCTATTAAACCCCAGCTGAAAACATGCTGCAATTTTGGATGGATTGTATTAAAGCGGACCTTCACTCTAAATAAGAGTCTATCTTATATGTTTCCCACACCCTGTACATACAGATTGCTCACATTAAAAATCATCCTACCTGCATCTACTGCATTTTATAAGCCTTTAAACATCCAAGATGGCGGCTTATGGAAGCTGCCATTTTTGCAGGCAGCCTGCAAACAGGAAGTGCCTGCAAACAGGAAGTGACTGTGCTGCTCTGCATTCTGGGACTGCTGACCTTTCCCTGACCCCAGCTCTGCTCTGTCTGAGCAAAGCACAGCTATAACCCGCCCCCCTGTACCTTATCCCACTCTCCTCTCCTCAGTAAGTGTGATGCTTCTGAGTCAAGATGGCGGCGCCCGTATCCTAAATTCCCGAACAGAGTTGCAGCCCAGTGGGGGAAAGTATAATAAATTAGTGACTAAACATGTAAAATATATTAATTTTAGATGCTGAGGAATTGTTTTTTAAGAGTTTGGGCTTTTCATTAAATCATGGTGAAGGTCCGGTTTAAGTTGAGCCAAGGGACTGTAGACATCAACATAATTACTAGACCTAAGAACCAAGTGCAACAGTCATTTACACACAGTACACAGGACAGTGTACAGCTGCACAAAGGAGGGCTTGGTTATAAGATAGAGCCACCCCTGATATGCTGACTTCTGTTAGCGACACTTATGCATTCATTAGATTGATAAAGGTAACACTTTGCTTCTTTAGGTGTCTGCTTGGGAGACAGACATGTTGGGCTTCAAGGGATAGTTTAAAAAAAGTTTAAAAAATAGTTTAGATGTTAAAGAAATTTGTAAAAAACAATACAACTAAAATGTAAATAATTTTAATAACAATATCAAACAGACACAGATTATAAAAATACTTTACACATTAAGATACATATAGTTGCAGACTTAAATCGTTATTATAAAGACTAACTGTGGAAACCTAAAGAAATATCAATACTCATCCTTCCTCCCCCACAGTTGAGTTCTTCCAAACTTTCAGCTAAATCCAGGTAGTTCAGGAGATGCTTTATGCTTCATGCATCCCTTTACTGCTTTAGACAGAGATAAAGGAGCCAAACTAGTGCCTACCCCTTCCTACCCTATCTATTCACAGTGACATTGGTAGGGGTGGTTTTATGGCTATTAGGGACATGCATACATTTGGACCAAATCTCCTAAATACGTAATTGTAAAACTGGACTTTTTAGTCTACTTTTGTTTTTTAGGGAAACTTTAAGTATCTGTCCAGTAGCGGGGCAGGGAACTTTTCTACATCTCCAATAAGACACAGCCTGGAGAACAGTAAGACTGGCTACATATGTCTCAAGGATTAATCTGATTATTATCTTTCCCATCCTTAAAGCATACCAAAAAAACATGAGCATTTGACACCTATTTTACCCATTATGGTTTCCCAATCCATCCCTTCTCAACCCACTCAACCCATGGCTTTATTTTTCTGTGTTGCAGGTGAATCAAGCAGTAAATCCTACTACTTGATTAGCCTGCAACTACAACTTCTAAATACAACTGGCATTGGCCACAAGAGAGCCATACAACTTTGCTAGGAGAGAAGAGTCAGGGGTAGTCTTTGGCAAAATGACAAAAATTAGGTGCCAGTATTTGAAGACAAAAATGTTCCTCATGACCCTATTAATACATGGGAGTCATCGGCAGGTAAACCTTGCAGTATTAATACAAAAGTAAAAAGGCGATAGAAACATGCTTTAAATAATGTAATCCTGACCCCTAGAAATCAAGTACAATGCCATATATACGTGTCTAGGTTCAATGAAAGACACTAAATACATTTAAACATTGGGTCACTGAAGAGCAACATTAGGATGTTTAAAAGGACTGCCCAGAAATGCCCAAAACATAGTCACCTATAGTCCCATGCAGCTGATCAGCCCTATAATAAAAGTTTAAAACTTAACTAAGCTGGTGATCCAGACCATGTCATCCCCACTTCGACCACAGCCTATGGTCAGGCCTCCCCGCTGTCTCCTCGCATCAATCACAGCAACTGGCCACACCCGCTACACTCATTTCAATAGAGGGTGTCTGCTGAGGGCTGGCACGACCCCCCATTGTAGTGAAGGTGTGGGCATGGGCAGTCACTGCGACTTATGCAAATGGGCATCTGGGATGGGAGGGGGGAGGAGATAGCCAATGCTGGTAAGTTTCAAACTACCGCTATCATGTGATTTAGCTGCGTGGGACTGTAGGTGAGTGCCTTATTTATTATGTTTGCCTGGAAGAGGAATTTAAATATATATATATATATATATATATATATATATTTAAGTCTTAAGGGACATTGTGTAGCTGTTCTTGAGAAATAAGCAGTCAAAGGTTATTAAACATCATTGGGGCTAAACAAAGATGTGGATATAGAGAAGATAAAAAAATGTGGCAACAAAGCACAACAGTCTTAGGACCAGTAGACACCTGTCTGTGGATTATAGATAGGATAAAATATCATGCTCATCGGTTATCTCTAAATAGGTTGTGATCTTCAATCTTTTCATAATTGATCTCTCCTAGAACCCACATTATTTAGTTGAACTTGACTACACCTTTTCAAGCTTAAAGGCAGCAGGCACTGCCAAGGGTTAGCACATGTGTAGGGCTACACCTGGCAATGTCCTAAACATTTTCCCCTTTTTAAAAAGAAGCTTTTGTCTTTGATATTTACAGTTTAACCCTTCACATTTGTTTTTCTCACACACAAAGGGAGAGTGGGTCATACAGTGCAGGGGAAATCATGCAGTGCTTATAAACAAGCTGAGAGGGAGCTGGGAGCAGCCCTTAGCTTCAGGAGACAAAATATGTTTATTTGTTGACCATCAAAGCAGAGCCCAGGGGGAGGAGGAGCAATCAGACCCTGTAAATCTTGCTCTAAGCTTTACAAAAGACCAAAGACAGCTAAACAACCACCTAAACCGGACCTTTCTTTCCCAGCATCTCAGCCATGCTGCTGCCTGGGGAGGCTGTAGCTTTTATTTACCCCTTACATGGAGAGTCCTTTTAAGGGCAACATTTTTATGCAGTGAAGCTCAAAACCAAACTGATTTTCATATTGAAGGTGAATTTTAATGTAGGTCTGTGAGTTCCAGGTTGCAGCTTTGGTTTAGCAATCTCTGATGAGTTATCTGCCCCATAGTACCTTTGTGAATTTGCCTTTCGGTGGCAGCAGAGAGCTCTGGGGAGGTGACAATTGCAGGATAGATTACATTTTCAAAACCCAACTTTCTTAATTTCTCGAAAACAGCTACAGTACATGGAGGAAATTACAAATAGAAGTTTACTCAAACCTTATTTCAAATAATTTTAAGTACCTTGGAGTACGTTTCCCCAAAGCTTTTGCCTGCCCCATACTACTTTTGTGGATTTTCCTTTTAGTGGCAAGAGAGCTCTGGAGGTGATAAGGGGTGCCTAGATTAGGCTACCAGATCCAAATTGTGTTCATTTCTCAAGAAATGCTACATGGCTGTAAAGTCCAGGCTGCAGCTTTGGTTTAGCAATCTCTGTTGAATGTTCTGTCCCATAATACTCTTGGTTGGTTTTGGTGGCAGTAGAGGGCTCTGGACAAGACTAGTGTAGCCTAGATTATACTCCGAAAACCCATTTCTAAAGAACAGCCACATGTAGGAAATAAGCAGATAGACATTTACTAAACCCCTGTCCAACCTTTATTTTAAATATTCTGAAGTATTTAATTGAGTTTCCCTAAAGCTTTAAGTAGAAGCAGGGGGCTCTGGAGGTGGCAAGTCCCAACTTGATTAGGCTTCCAAATCCCAACTGTGTTCATTTCTCAAGAATGGCCACATAGAATAAAGAAGCAGATAGACATTTAGTCAACTCCTGTTCCACCTTAATTTTAAATATCCCAGAGTATTTCACTGAATTTCCCTAAAGCTTAGTTTAGTGTCCACGACAGACAGTTTCTGCCTTTTGATATACATTCCACTCAGCAGATGGTATCAAGTATTTTGATGGCTTTCAAGCTGGTTCTTTTCACAATCAGTGCTTGGTGTCCCAGGCAATGCCAAACTGTACTTGACAGATAATGGATGTTCCTCCCCCTCATCAAAGGCTGTAGACCCTCTTTGTTTTTTGCCTGTGCATTTTTGAACTAATGTCTTTACTTCCTGTTTTACATTACTGTTAAGGAGACCATAGATTACTGGGTTGATGCAAGTTGATATCATAGATATTAGGTGACAAAGCGAGAAGAGGAGATCATGGTAACATGGAGGAATCAGTTTATGGTTCAATTCCATAATAATATTGAAAATTTGAAGTGGCAGATAAGAAAGGGCAAAAGCTCCAAGCATGAAGGCTAACATAAGGTTGACTCTTCTCATGTGACTATAGCTTCTTCCAAAAAGGCTCTCTCTACGCCCCAAGTGTACAGATATTCGAAGGTAGCAGCACAGTATGAAGCAAAGTGGCACAACATATTGCATTAGAAGTATAGTGACACTGTATACTCTTTTCTGCTGGTCACTGGGCCAAACCTCCAAGCAAGCGTATTTGTTTGAAAATGATTTTATAATCTCTGAGAGCTTCTTGTGAATGGAGTCAGTCAATTCCATAACATAGGCCATTGGCACAGCCAGGAGCAAAGCCAGGCCCCAAACAAATATTATAGCAATGTAAGCTTGTCGTACACTAGGTTTCCACCTGGTAGGGTGTACAATAAGTTGATGTCTCTCCAAGGCAATTAGAACTAGTATCATTACTGACACTGTGACTGATGCGCACATAACAAAATTTGTAATCTTGCATAAGCATCGACCAAAGATCCAGTGGTCCATTTGAGTGTAGACAACAGTGAAAGGCAAACAGAAGATTCCTATCAGGATGTCAGAAAAGGCAAGATTGGCAATGAGAATGTGAGTCACATTAGCCTTTTTCTTTCCTCGACAAAGGACATAGATCAGGGAGCTGTTCCCTAACAAACATAATACTGTTATCAGGCTGTATGATGTTCCCAAAAATGGGGTAATGTCAGGCACATGTTGACACTGATTCTTTAGAGAGTTAAAGAGGTATAAGTCAGTGGAGAAGTTACTGTTCAGAAATGAATGGCTCGTCATTCCATCCATCCTCGTTATTGTTCTGTAGAAAACAAAAATGCACATTTTTTAGTTAACTTTGGTGGTGCAAAGAAATGGTGTATTAATCAACCTGCCATCTTAAACCTTGAAGCCTGGAAATACCTCTACCCAAAGAAGTTGTGTCTTCACCCCCCTCCTTTTTTTTGGTGAAAAACGGTCACATTATTTGATCTACAATATTCTGCATTCTGGGTTGATATTTCACTATTTCACAGGGAATTGTTATGGCTGAGCATGACACTTTTCGGTTACAATGTCTTGACATTAATGCACTTTGCACGTAAAGGAGGCAGCAAAGGCCACCACCACATTTTACAGAGAAAGAAATATTGCAGCTTACCCAATAAGCAATGATGGTGTGGTGGCCAGAATTGGAAAATATGCTGCTTGTCCTTGAATTGTCCAATGTGAAAAAGATCCAGCTTGTGCTCCTCCGACCACTGGATGAAACAATTAATTTACCCATTTAAAATAAAGGGGGTTATTTAAGAACAGCTAGCACCAGGTAGTGCCTCGTAGCGGCAGGCAGCGGCTGGTGAACACCGAGCGCTGTATGCAAAACCACATTTAAGAAAGCGAATCTGGTGAGCACCTCTAACAGCGCTAGACTACATTCGGCTCAGTGTATAGCGCCAGCGCTTTAGGCTCAGGAGTGCCATGTAGTACCTGTCGATCTGTAGTGCTCTCCCATACATTTCAATGGGCTTTCATTAGTTGTGTATAAATAGCGTGTTTGGCAATTACATTTTTTTTTGCTCAAGTCATTGTGTGACCTCTCCTGGCTGCAAACAAACACTTTTATACATTTTTTGACTTTTTATATTTTTATGCAGAATTGTCATTACAGGTCTGGCACTAAAGTGTTATTGTCCCAGTGGTAAAACGTCAGACGGTAAATGTCATTCCATGTGTTTTCGCTTTGTTACTGGTAGATATGTGTTCAAAAACAAACACACAGTGTCTGACGCTCTACACCCAGCTGTATAGGGACGACGTTGTGTGTGTGTAGTTTTTTGTTAAATATGGTGTGGAGCGCCGAGTGCCGGCGCATTGAGCTGGCGCTACCTCTCGCTCCCTGCAGCACTGTACTGGTTTTAGAGTGCCTCATATTCACCAATGCTGGCCAGGTTACTAGAGCCACCGCAACGCTAGGTTACAGCACCTGATACACGCTTACAGCATCTACTAGCGGTCGCTCTAAGCGCCACTATACAAACGCTCATCTGGCAATACGTGGCGCTAGTAGTGAATCAGCCTCAAAGTGCGGAGTGTATCACATAGAGGCATCAAAGGTTTCAAACAGATAAAGTTTCGGGGGTGGAAATCCTCCTTAGTCAAGCGTGAGGACCTACATGTTCTATATATAAAACAGGAATGTTAACACCCACCCCCTTCCTTTATTTTGATTGGTAGGCAGGGAGGAAGATGATGCCCTCTCCTCTCTCTTCTCTCCTCTTTACCCTCACTCCAGGACAGACAATGGCGGCACCGGTTTCGGGTCATGTATGTCCCTAATAGGAATCCTTTTATCTGTTATACATAGGACATGTAGGCCGGTTAGTCCTTAGTCACTACTAAGGGGGATTGCCACCCCCAAAACGCATGGCATTTGGAACCTCTGACCCTTCGATCTGATGCACTCTGCACTTTTAAATAGATGAATTAAATGTTATGTTTTAACCACTGGTCACAGGAGCATGAGCTGGATCTTTTTTACATCTTACTAAATTCACTACTGAGCTCTGGGAAAATAGTGAGTGTGAAGGAACAATCCAGCTTAAGTGCAGAAACCTCACATATCCAAGTCTGGAGTTCCCCTTTATTTCCCCCTGTTATAAATGCACAGGTCCTTATCTCCTCAGGAAGGGGAATTCGCATTTGTGTGTTGAACAGCACAGATCACAGATCCCCCCCTGCTGACTGTCACACCTCTAGTCTGAGAAGACTCCGCTGGGTCTGCAGCTGGTTCGACCCCTGGCTGTGAATTTGTCAGATGAAAGAGGGGAACGGCAGACATCCGGCACCAACATAAATCAGACCATAGCTGCCCCCCCCATGTGCCCCAGCACCAAACCAGGTACAGAATCAGAACCGGCTCACAAAACCGCACACGGGGATAGGTTACGGCGGGCTCAGCAATAAAGGAAAACCCGGAAAACTAAGGTTCTGACCCGCTTAGGGACCCCATTTCTGGACTCATCGGATGCTCGGCGTCCAGCCCAATCATTTGGTACCGCTTCCAAAGCCATACGACCCCCCTGCTCAAAGTTATAACCCCTAAAGGGTTTTAGGGGCTGAAGCGAGTCCCTGAACAGTGGGAGGTGACAATCCGTCCCACAGAGGGGAGGGGATGGAGGGGTCTCGCCGCATAAATAGGGTAACCCTGAGCCAGGCATTGGTCACATCTGGAGAGGTCACGAGTCACACGTGCTAGAGGTGCCCACCCACACAGCTTGCCACTTACCTCTTGTGGAAGCTCTAACCACTACTCTGCAACTGCATACTAAGGGAACTGATTATTGTGTCTCTGTTTCACTCACTCTATCCTGTAACCGTAAATGTTTGTTATCACTGCCTAGTGTGCATTTAAACCTAAATTTTAACTTGAGCGATCTGTTTGCCTTAAACCAAAAATTTGTGTGTCCGCAGGCTTTGGGCCTGGTGTTCCTGATAGGAGGGCTCGAACAAGGGTTTTGGGGAACGTTGACTGTGTGTCAGGAGGTCCCTGGTTTACAGTTGGATCACGTGACCCGTGGTTCCCTGACAGTGAGTTACAGAAGAAGGAGGAAGTCTTTGGATCTTTGTTCATCATAAAATCTTTCTGAAGTTAAAATGAAAAGCTTATTTTCATTATTACCTTAAACAGTAGCCCAAAGGGGTTTATTCATGAAGGGATAGCGACAGGTAGTGCCTCGTAGCGGCAGGCAGCGTCTGGTGAACGCCGGGCGCTTTACACAAAACCACATTTATGAAAGCGAATCTGGTGAGCGACTCTAACAGCGCTATGTAACATCCGATTCATCATTACAGGCGGCTCAGCGTATAGCGCCGGAGCTCTAGCTTCCAGAGCACCAGGTATTACCTGTCGCTACCTGTCGCTCTCCCATACATTTCAATGGACGTTCCTTTTCTTCTGTTTAAACAGGGTTTTTATTTAATTTTTTTTTCTCCCAAATTATTGTGTGACCCCTCCTGGCCTAGAAAAAGTCATTTTTGAAAACTTTTTGGAGTTCTTTTAGTTTTTTATGCAGGATTGTCATTACAGGTCTGGCACTAAAGTGTTAATGTCACAATGTTACAATAATGTAACTTTTGCTTTGTTACAGGTGTATATGTGTTCAAAAAAAGACTTTTAATCACACAACGTCTGGCGCCCAGCTTTAGAGCGCCAACGCTGTGTGTGTGTAGTTTTTTGATAAGTATGGTGTGAGTTGCTAAAAGTCGGTCGCACTGAGCTGGCGCTACCTTTCGCTCCCTGCAGCGCTGTACTGTGCCCAGCATACATCACATTCTTCAATGCCGGCCAGGTTACTACAGCGACTGAGACGCTCTGTTACAGCGCCCGATACCCACACATGAGCGTCTACTAGCAGTCGCTCTAAGCGCCGCCATACAGACGTTCATCTGCCGATACCTGGCGTCAGTAATGAATAAGCCTAACAGTAAAACAATAAAAAAACACCTTCACTGTAGTGCAGAAAAAAAATATTTAGTTATACCTTAAAAACATGGTCCCACAGCTATCTTTGACCACAGCAGAGTGTGTGCATGACTCCTAATGCCGTGCCATGACGCACCCTCCCAGCTCAGCCATGACCCAGAAAGTGAAGCACTTAGAAAAAGCTATTTAGGTATTATTAGAGATTTTGAGAGGCCCTGAAAAGGCTTTAACACACACAAAATGCAATAAAATCTTTTTGTTCTAATGTTTCCCAAAAATGTGGGACTTTTTATGGGCTACACCATTTTTCCAATGAGGTAAGGATAATTTTTGTAAGCTTGAAAAAACAGCACCCTATGAGCTATGCAGAAAAATATAAATGCATGGGGTATTCCCCATAGGGTACTGTTGTTTCCAAAAAAAGAACCTGTACCTCATTATAAAATGATGCACCTCACCTGTAAAATGCTCCATTGCATGTGATTTTTAAGAAACCTTAGCACAAAAATTATTGATTGCATTTTTTTGCATGTTAAAGTTAAAAAAAGCTCATGAGATACAGGCAGCACCCAGAGCTAAACTTGCTTCACAAAATAGCGATTTGCAATCTTAAAACCAGGGAGGTCATGTTAATTATTAATGAAGCCAGAGTAAATTGCGGTGTGCATTGCAACCTGCATCATTTTCCCAATGAGGTAAGAATATTTTTTAACTTTGTAAATAACCCTATGGGCCATTCTAAAGAATTCACCCCATTTCTCTGCATAGACCATAGGCTGCTGCTGTTTTTAAACGTAAAAAAAACATCCTTACCTCATAAGACAAATGATGTACTTCACCTGTAAAAATGTTCCATAATAGGTGCAGGTCATTTTTGGGAAAAAGGTAGAGATAACATTTTTTCTGCACTTTTTTGTGTCTAAACACTGAAAATCTCACCGAGATGCAGGTTGCAATCCACACCGCATTGCTCACTGCAGGTCACACTGGCCTTACCAAATAATTAGCATGACCCCCTCAGGTCTTGTCATATGTGAATAGAAAGGTTTACAAGAGGCCAAGTGCATGCATACTTAGGGTTCTTGCAGAGTGTGAGGGCTGGGTGCAGCGGAGGCATAATCCAGATAGTCATTAGTGGTATAAAAGGAACTGGCTTTACTGGAGCATAAATGCAGTAAGAGAATGTCACCTTACATGGTGGCTGAAACACAGACAGGAAGGAACTAGCAGTCATAGATATTACAGCTCGATATGCAGGAAGTAAGAACATAGCAGTAAATTACATGGAGCCTGATTTACTACTAACTCCAGGTATTGCCAGATGAGCGTCTGCACAGCGGCACTTCTAGTAGATGCTGTAAGCGGATATCGAGCGCTGTAACGGAGAGTCTCAGTCACTCTAGTAACCTGGCCAGCATTGATGAATGTGATGTATGTTGGGCACTGTAACAGTACAGCGCTGCAGAAAGCGACTAAATACAATATTACAATATCACCATTAGGCTTAAATGAGGATGTATCTTTGAATCCTTTCTGGGACGTTATATATATATATATATATATATATATATATATATATATATATTTTATACCTGCCGCTATCCGTTCTTAAATAACCCCCTTAGAAAACTCTACAGTTGCGCACTGGTCACAGTGTAATAGCTGCAAACTGCAATAAATCTAACAAAAGTCATTAATCACATTCAGAGAATGCTGTAAGCTGTTGCAAAAGTATCATATCTCCAACAAGAGTCATGCTGAATATTTGGTAAAGCACGGGGCACCAGCGGTGTGCCTTGCGCTATGAATTGCAATATGCACCTCAGTATGCTTTGTAATTTTAGCAAAAAAGTGCAATAAAATGTTTTTGTTTCATATTTTCCCTAAATATCACTTGTACCTATAATGGGGCATGTTTAAAGGTGATGAACATTATTTTTCCAATGAAGTAAGACTTTTTTTGTTAAAGTTTCAAAATAGCAGGCCCTATAGGCTATGAAGATTAATCTGGCATTTTTTTCTGCATACCCCACAGGGCCCTGTTGTTTCTAAAATCCTAAAAATATACCTATACCTCATTGGAAAAATGTTGTAGCTAATTTGTAAAAATGCTTCATAGCAGGTAGAGGTGATTTTTAGGGGAAAATTCAACATTTATAGCACTTTCTTGTGTGTTAGGTTACAAAGCTCACCGAGATGCAGGTTTTTATACACAACACAAGGCACACCGCTGGTGCACCATGCTTTGTCAAGTAATATGCATGACCATCACTGACAATGATGCGCCATCACAGGTACAGGTCATTTTGGGGGGAAAAAGGTAGAAAAAACTTTTGCCCTTTTTGCATCAAAAAGCTATAGTTTGACTCACAGCAGTGTTTTAGGGATTGCCTGCCTCTCTGAGATCCTTTAGATATATTTGGTAGGACTCTCTTACAATAAGATTAGGGCTAGGATTTTATCAGCTAATTTCTACAAACCCATGGGAAGTGCTTTTGTAAGTGCCAACAAAAGATTGTACCAAAGTTTAAAAAAAACATGACCACCATGACTTAAGTGTGATTTGCCAGTTAGTGTAGAAAGATATTTTCTTTTTTTTTTTTTTAATCATTTTCTATATTGGGGCAGCTAGCATTTTTTCTTTTATTTTTGTCCTTTTTATCTTAAAAGAAAGTTTTTATTTCTATTTACTGTAATATTGTTCAAAATAGAAGAAGGCTTCATATCTATTATTTGAAATGATATTGTTTAGACTAGGCACATAACAATGTATGATTATTAAATATTCTTATTGTATATAGGCTTATGGACCAATTGTTTGTACTTTTAAAAATCCTCAAATAACAATATTGAACAAGAAAACTGGTGCTGCAAAATACTTGTGCCTAGCTGACCTGGAACAAGTATAATATTAAGTGGTCCAAGAAGTAAATTTGGCCCACTTTCAATGGTCCCTTAAGGCAGGGGTCCCAAACTATCCTCCTCAAGGTCTCTTTCAACAGGTATTTTGTGGATCTCCACACAGATGCAGAGGCTTAAATGACTAATGATTAGTCCATAAGAGACTACCCTAATTAATTCTACCTTAGACTATAAAATATCTTATAGTCCAACAACATTCATACGAAGCTGCCTCTCAGCTCAAATGACTCGCTCTTGATATTTTTCCCTAAACCCAAAAGTATTCCTCCTCAGTTCATAGAGTATATAACCCATGGCCATGCTTTTAGCATGAGCAACATAACACTCTCCATCTGTTTTCGATCAGCAGTCTATTTGCTTGTACCATAAAAGTCTTCCTCTAATATGGGCACATTATCTCTGCTACCAGCATGCCAGTGATAGTCATAATTGATTGTTGACATTGTAATCTGTTCACTTCAATTGTGTTATTCTTTTATCGTCATGCAGAACATGTTCTCAAGTGTTGGTCAAACCAGTAGGTTAAAAACAACACTAATTCTGTATTAAAACACAACTGCCAAACATACTTTCATATGCCTTTAACAGTCAATGGGTGAACGGGAGGAACATCAGTTATGTCTTGTGGTTAATAAAACTCCCCAGACTTTTCCTACCCCTCACCTCATATGAGCTCTATTTTCCATATTTGGGTAATTATGCTAACCTTCCTTGAATGCTTACTTGTCCACTTATCCCCCAAGTCCTCAATGCGATCTACAGGGCAGTGCCACCTTGTCCGCTATGACATAGCCAGCAGCGTTAATGTAAGATAATAAAACATCACCTTTATTATGTCAATTTAAAAGTCCAGCCAAAGATGCAGATAACAGGCAAAGTGACAATCCAAAGGGTCGACGCATTTCAGGTCCCGCCTTTTCACAAATGGCAATTTCACATTAAAAGGCATGGCTTTTTATCTTGGGATACAAAACAACGTGATTATGGTCCATATCCCTCACTTACCCCATGCCAGCAGATAGCAGGGCCCCAATCCATCCAAATCCAGAGACGGACTACAGGTCCCAGATGGGGAGCATGCATGACCCCGAAGACAACCAGTGTGTGCCCATCAGACAGAGCGTCCCCAGACATATATCACCTTCTGCATCACTGCTCCACCCCCACCAACCCTGCCCACCATACCAAGACACAAATCACGTCATTGAGAACATGAATCATATCTACAATATATGCAACAAGAAAAAAATTACTGCCATCTCCAATGAATAATATAGTATAGACAGATACCTCAAATTCAAAGGCCTTTAAACAGGACGGGGGTTACAAATAAGGAAACCCCTTACCATAGGCAGACGCCCGCGCCACTAAAGCCATGCTTTGGATCCTGGGTGTCGCCATCTTAGGTGGCAGAGTCAGGGGTGCGGCTTTGCTTCTTTACCTGCGGTGGCTGCTGGAGACTGGGAGGATGGCATAGGTGCCTGGCTAAGGTAAGGGTTTTTTTTATTTGTAATCCCCCCTCCCCCTGCCTCAGCGCCAGAGTAGGGTGGCAGAGCGGGGCGGGGGGGGTAGTTTTCAGTGAAGTACCGGTTTAAAGTGCACCTTTGTTAAGCTGTCACTTTGTATCCCCAGCCCCATGGCCCAAGACATCCTGTGTTTCTTTTTTTTACTTTTTTTAAAGCCTTTGACCAATATTAATAAAAACACTAACGGGAAGAAGTATGATGATAAATGGGAGCCATATGCTAATTAGTTCAGTTACAACTAAACTGTCACATTGCAGTTGATTCAACGCAGTGAGAACATCTTTCTGTGAGAAAAACCTTTTTATAATGATTTTTCTTTGTGCACATTTTCAAATTATTTGCACAGCACCAAATAATGCTGAATTGCACTACTGAAAACAGTAATAATAATTTAAAAAAAATGCATAAAAAAATTAATCTTTATTTTTTTTCCCCACAGTGCAAATCAAAATCTCATTTAGCTGTGCAACTTTATAAAACATTTGCACAGCTAAACTTGCTAAATTGCACTAAGAGAAAAAAAAGATATATTTTTTTCCTCACAAAAAACAGAAAAAAGTTGTCATGGTGCTGAATTAGCCCTAATGGCAGTTAGGTTGAGTTGCTCCCCATTGCTGAGCTGTGTGAACTGTGACTGAACGCATCATCGCTGGGGAACTGCGGCCTTGGTCTGCTGGGGCATCTGCTGGTGCGGCTGGCAGAGGCCCCTGTTTCTCCCTCCTGCTGCCCCCATCCATGATGCAATTTGTGTCTTGGGTCTGGGCTAGTGGGCAGGGTTCTGACGCAGCACGTGATGCCCGTCTGGGGACACTCTGTCTGACGGGGGCACTGGCTGACTTCCAGGATACGCATGCCTGCCAATTGGGACCTGTAGCTGGTCTCTGGATTTGGATGGATTGGGACCCTGCTATCTGCTGGCACGGGGTAAGTGATGGACCATAATCATGGTTGTTGTGTATCCTAAGACAAAAGGGAACAAATTTTAATGGGAAATTGACCAAGGACCAAGCTGGGCCTGAAACGCGTTGACCCTTTGCATTGCATTTTATCTGCATCCTTGGCTGGACTTTTAAATTGACCTAATAAAGGTGACGTTTTATTATCTTATAAAATAACGCTGATGGAGACATACCTCATAATGAATCCAGGCCATGCATGTGTGTTATGGTGCAGGTGTGGTGCAGCTGACTGCATTTTTGAACCAGTGCCACCTTGTCCCCCTTATGTCTTTCCAGAACTTCCCATCAGGCACTGCGGCCACCTGGATCTTCTGTGGAGTTTTGGGGACACGCTGTTTGCATATTGTAATATGATGAAATAAATGTGGATTTTATGGTGTTGTAGGAGCGCTGGATTTCTTTGGATGAATTGGATTCTGGGCTGCCAGAGCCCTTTTTCCCTTGTGCACATGGATTCCATATTGGGTGAGCTGTCTTCCCCTTTGATATTCACATCTGGATCTTGCATCTGTGCAGTGTAGATACTGCTCATCTTGGGAGCATGCATTGCCTTGAGGGAACTTCACCATCTTCCTGTCGTGGGATAGTAACAGAGCATCTAGCAGCATGGACAGAAGAAGGAGGGTGACATCAGAGCAACCAGAGCTCTTTCCCTCAAAAGCTGATAAAGTATGGGGGATGAGATTTACACCCTGAATCAGAAGGAAATGCAGCAGGATGACAATAATAACCAAAAGGTATGTAGCACTGGTAGAGGGGGTGTAATGATGCCTAGTTTCATTAGCCCTGGGGGGTCATTTGGGATGCCCCTGGCCCTATACCACTGTCAAAATGTGGAAACCCCAGCCCTGATACACACCTCTTCCGGGATCAAGTTCCCCTGGGCTCCAGTGGGATTTGTCTGCATGGCAAACCTTACTGGTTGCCGAGGCTGTGATGTGACATGGGATCCAGCAAGTAAATGAGTAACAGTTGTGGGTAGCAAAAAGTGAGTATTAAGGGTTTTTGGAATTTTTTTCAGTAGCCTGGACATGGCCTTTAAGGGGAGTGGCTTATGCATATGTTTCTGTAGCCTTGACAAAGGGGACGAGAAGCCTCGAAACGTAGGCATGTTATGCGATCAGGGTTCACTCTAGTACTAGTAATCATTTCTATGCATTCTTGCCTTATTATGTTATGATGCACGTCATGATTTGAATGCACTGTATATCTTCTGTATCTAATGTCTCGCATTTCTGGTATGATATCCTAATTACTACACAGAGTCTGACCAGAATCTTAATGTATATATAACTGTATTTTCATACTATGTTCTCCTTGACTTGATACTGGTCAGCTGTGCTAATGGAGCACTCCTCAGGACCGATCTAGTAACCCCTCATAGGATATCCTGGTAACTACCTATCGCTCATATAGCTTTCTTACTTGGCCTATAGCCTAGTTTAGTGATCTCTGCATTTTACTTGAGGTGGTCTACGATCCTGGAGACTGGGCATACCTTACAGTTTGAACCTATATTGTATCCTTTTTCTGATTATAATCTGTACTGTATATGATCTATATACAAATACTTTTAAATGCAAACTATCAGTTGCGCGTGGTGTGCATTAATCCATGGCTTCTACTTTGGGGTCATCTGGGAAACCCCTTCCCCTATACCACTGTCAAAACGTGGAAACCCCAGCCTCGATACACACCTCTTCAGAGTCACGTCCACCTGGGCTCCAGTGGGAATTGTCTGCCTGGCAAACCTTACTGGTTGCTGAGGCTGTCATGTGACGTGGGATCCAGCAAGTAAATGAGTAACAGTTGTGGGGAACAAAAGGTGAGTATTTTTTTTTTTTTTTCAGTAGCCTAGACATGGCCTTTAAGCGGAGTGGCTTATGCATATGTTTTTGAGAAATAATTAGCTTCAATCACCAAAGAGGAAAGCATAAATAGGTAAGACATATTTCAGGGATGCGTTTTACATGTATTTACAGGCAAATAAAATAAGTGCTGCACTGGAGGAGGAGTGCCAAAGCCTGATCCTGTGACTCATGTGGATGGGTGTTCATTCTGGAGGTTGTCGGCGAACATCATGTGCATCATGGGACTGGATCTTGGGATCTGGTAAGATCATACTACCTGACCACACAGAATGGCTAAATCAAGTGTGATGGAGGCCCCTGGGCGCGAATTCTGGTGGAGGCCCCAGATACAGCATTTTTTTTCCCTTTAAAATAATAAAACAGCCAAGTAACTGATTGGTGGTTGTCTGGCACCCGGTCACTGACTGGAATGTTAGATTGAGCCCCTTGTGCCACCCTTGTGCAGGTGCATGGTGCTTGGGAACTTCTGCTTTGCTATTCTGGGTGGGGGGTGTAGTCGTCCAGCTGGTCCAGCAGAAAAGAGTTTCCCTGCATTGAGCCGCCAGCGGATGTGCTTAGTGGCTTACAGGAAGTGACAGCTCTGCACACACCCATCACTGTAGCATTGCTGATGACGGCTTAACTGCTCTAGACTCTCCGTCCTGCCCAGTGGTTTGGCTTTGGCTGCATTTTTGCAAAAACAAAAAAAAGGCTTGCTGATAGCTTTGTTGCGGGCCCTGCGGCACATCAGACCAAAGGCTGAAAAGCCTCCTGGACCAGACCTTAACCCAAAAGTTGGTGAAGGCTCCCTTTGCAGAGCAAGTGGTGGAGGACCCGGGGCGCCCTCCTCATAATCCGGCCCTGCTCTACAGACACAAAAAGTGAGTATGTCTTTTTTTATATTTGCCTGGACAGACCCTTTAAATATGCAACATTAATTCTTACCTTACACAACAACCCCTAATTATTACAGTAACTGACACTACTAGAAACAAAAAACAAGCTTTTTTGCAACACTCGTTGCTCTGACCACTGAAACTAACACCATCTGATCTATCTGATGAATAAATACCCTCCCCACGCCAACTGGTATCTGACAGTGATACAAATCTGCTTCTTACCGCCAGAAAATAAGCGGTGTTTCTCCGCTATAGATTAGAAGCATCCAGCATTACTTTCTGATTCAATCACTGAAAAAGAAAAGCACAATCATTAGTATCGCCCAACCCTCCACAAGACCAACAAATACTCTCCCCATCTCCAATAGTGCCCCTCTGGCCCCTACCCTGCCCCTCAGTTAAAATGTGCCCCCCCTTCTCGAAGTTTAAAATTAGCGTAGACCTTAAAATAATAAGCAAAATGTCCCAGTCCCAGAAGTAAAAAGACAGCTCAAGAGCACATCTGCCATTCATGCCCCAGCCATGAATTGAACCAGTAACCATCTGGTCACGGCTCCCCTGCCACGCTTGCTGTTCTCACGCCATTCCACAGACCTTCATGTTTTCTGAGCACATAGAGAGTTCTCATCAGGGAAACCTGGGGGGGGGGGGGGGGGGGGGGCTTTTGGTCGACTTTAAGTTGATCTAAAGTCATTTTACATTTTAATGTACACATTTTAAAGTACACAATAAAAAGGAGAATGGGGCAGCACTCCCCTCATCCTATACTAGCAGCGCAACATCAATCAGATGCTGGCTCCCTGGACAATGGTAATCTCCAGGCTCCTCCCAAGCTATTTCATATCTGATGGAAAACCAAATAGATCTATGTGCTGTAATTGCCTGACAAAGACAGGGGTGACATGGAGAGGGGGTGCTGCACCCTCTGCATCATTTAGTATCTGCCTGTGTCTGCAGGATCTATAGAGGGAGCATAGCATGGGTACAACGAATAGAGAAATAGCTAATTTCTATCTATCTCTCCATCTATCTATCTGAATAGGAAGCTGTCATTTGTTCATGAGCTCTAAATATAACTGGCTACCTTTAGCAATAGCTTTTGTGCAAATTATAGATTCGTCAGAATTAAATTTCCTGGCCAAACTCCTCTATTATCCCCAGATAAACAACCGGAGACAATGCAGAAGTACATTTAAAGCAAATGCTTTATAAAAAAAAAATAGCCCAGCCGAGCTCAGATAAATACCATTGTTTCAGAAAGCATAACACGAAAGTGTGATTGAGATCCCCTTTGGATCGCTTACCTGTTTCCCAGGTCCAGTAACAGTTTGGTCCCGATGAATAGGGCAATGTGCAGTTGTCTGCAGCTTATCTGTTTGTATAGCCACAATGAAAGAATCATGGTGATGCCATGGCAATATTCCATTTGAGCTACCAGATTTCTTTTTTTTTATACTAAGCAACTTGTGACTGTGACTGTGACTGATGTACAAGGATGTTCTCTGGGAGGCTACAAGAGAATGTATATGCTCTGCAAGTGCTGTGATATAGCTTGTTTAATGTCACATGATTCTAATATTATGTTTGTAAAAAATGTTTCCTAAAAAAAGGTTGTTCCATGTTTTGTCTGTGTTTGGATTCTGCAATTAGAATGATATGGACTGAGCAGAAGACATGTTGATGTGTGCGTGGTGTGTCTGTAAATCCAAAGAAAACAACATCTGATGTCTAGATTCCCAACCAGTGCTTCAAGTGACAATGCTGGTACTCGAGATCCTATCAGGCAGACTGATCTGTACCGCTGATGAGTTGCCATTTAAACTTGAGGATTAGAGGTTCCCAAATCTGATTTGTTCTATATTTACAAAAATGCTTCAAAAGGCAATGACAACTATGTACGGGCAATTCTGTACACTGCTTACACTTTACATAGCTGTTTTGTGTGTGTTTAACACCCCTGACAACCTGTACATACCTCCCAGGAGGTGCTTGAGATTTATAATAAAAGAAAAGTGGTACATGATAAATAAAGGCTGGGAACCACCACTCTGGCTCAACCCGTCACATTTCTTTTATGGTATAAGCGTTTAGTCTAAATCCAATCCTCTTCCCGTTTTGTGGTTGCACCAGGTGCATAAAAGCACTGTTTTTTTTTTTTTTTTTGGGGGGGGGGGGATATATATATGTATATAATATTCTGCAAAACTGCTAAGTTTATAATATGCGTTATTTTATATTATTCTATTTGTAGCTACTCTCTAATTGCCGCCTTTACTGAACTGTAAAGAGTCACAATGTATTCTTTGTACAGTTGTAATTGTTCTTGGCAAAATAAAGTGATTATTGATTCTTAAGAAATGACCAATTAACCACAAACAGTCGATATATAATTTTCATATAGAAAAGTAATATAAAAGTCTATATATAAAATCTATACTGGTATATATGGTAGTGCCTTTAGTAGAACAACTTTGCTCTGCTGACACTGATCCATGGTGTGCAGTGCAGCACTTGAAATTGAAAGAAAATACTTTTGAATATATTTTCTGCATTAAAAGCATGCAAACGTAATGTCTGTAAAGAAAAATAAGTATGACCATAAAAATGGCAATAAAAAAAAAATCCTGCTTACCTTTTGTCTGGGGAAAGACTGAGAGGCGAGCAGCCTGGAGCGTGTACTGAGAGTGCTGACTCCCTGATTGTGTGTTTGTACAGCACCAGTGGGCGTAGCGTCAGTCAGTCGTGCTGCTCCATCCATTGCACATTTGTAGCGCCGGAGCTCTCCCTGTTGGCAGAGACAAAGTTTGTTCCGAATTTGCCTATATGATAATGTCATGTATGTATTTCTAGATTGATCTGGTTTAAAGGGCAGTTTTATGATCCGGAGTTACTGTATCGCAGGAAAGAACAAGGGATAGTGTCAGGCTGTATCTTTCCCGGATTTCTGAGCTTAGTAGATGGCTGCAGAGTATTGATCCCTACAGCAGCTATGTATACAATCTTTATCACAATGCACATGCCTGACATTGTTAAATGTTTAGGTTCTAAACCATATATTGAGGTCACTTGTCAGCCATAGCCGATAGAGCACTGTGTACTGTGCTGGGATCATACAGTGATTGCAGAAGTTTGCCTATCCATATCTTTAAGATATTGGGAATCGTTAAGATTGGAAATGTTAGGCTTGTTGTAGATACTGGGGTATTAATGATTTAAAGCGGAACAACACCCGGGAATTTCCCTCTCCCAGGTGTTGTTTCTCTCAGATGGGGCAGTCCGATTTGGAAAGCCTTGCTGTGGGCATCCCGACATTTCGCCCAGGAAACTCATCCTTTCTGGCGTTCCCCCGGAGCAGGTACAGGACACTCAGCCAATCACTGCCCGGCTGTATCTGGAAATGCTAGCCGCACAGCAGCAATGCAGCTAGCATAGCCACTCACCTCTAGCTGTGGGTATGCTTGTGCCGGGCCATTTTGAAAGGCCTAGCATGGGCATGCTCCACAGGTAGAGTTATTCTGGGGTTGCTGTGAGGGCTCAGAAACAGGTGAGTGGATCTGGCTATCCAAGGAGTTTCACACAGTAGGGCATCCCAATCGGAAGTGCCTCAGGGAGTGGCTCAGGGAGTGCCTCAGGGACTCGGATGGCCCTGGAGTCTCCGATGTTACTCTTTAAGTGAACTTTTCACCGACAAGGCTGTTTCTGTTGCCTCAGGGACTCGGATGGCCCTGGAGTCTCCGATGTTACTCTTTAAGTGAACTTTTCACCGACAAGGCTGTTTCTGTTGCCTAGGTTCTAGGGCTGGACGAATAGGTGTCCCTGGGGCGTCCCAATTCTGGATGTCCAGTTGTAGGACCTCCCTATGCAGGCTACAATCACTCACCTTTTCTGTGGTCCCCGGCACACCCAGTCATTCAAATAACCTGTCGCACACTGCAGGGGAGCCAACAATGCTCCTTATGCTGATGTTCAGTTAAAAAATGTTTTTTGCCATGCATTAGTTTGCTGATCATTGCTGATGAGAGTCCACACATGCGCCATGAGAACAGTAGAATGGTTGTGTGGGCGATCTGGGGTGTTTCACATAGCAGGGCAACCAATGAAAATCCTGGCAGCAGGTCCAGTACAAGAGAGGCTTTGACGACAACAAAATGATGACTGGAGTGGGGTTTCTGCGTTAAGGCATGCGGATGTGCGCAAGATCAGATCTGTTCTTAAACCGGAACAACATTCTGGCACAATTGGAAACAAAAGGTAGCAGCCATTTTGGAGCTTCTTCTCGCAACCGACATAACTGAAATGCACAGTAACAGGAAGCCCAGCACGACTTCCTGTTTGCAGGTGGTCTGCAAGGCCATGAGCGGCCATCTTGTTTTTAAAATTTATCCTAGCAGGCGTTGTAAAAAGGTAAATTCATTTTTATGTGCAGCAATCTAAATTGCCCTGGGGAGGAATGTATATGAGCACTATTTGTTGTGATGGTCTGATTCAATTCATTTTTGACTGTTGGTCTGCTTTAAGTGCACTGGTGCCCTGAAGGCAGCATTGCTGTTACATAGCCGCATTTGGCTGCACACTATTCCAAGATCACATGACCTATTTCCCTATAAAAGGATGAACCTGGCAGTAGTACACCGCTGTCTCATGAGCTGACTTCCTGGATGTACTGGTTTCCTGCAAAACTTGCTACTGGATTGTTCTTCGATGTTTGCTTCCTCTCCTCGACAACGTCTTTTGACGATGGGTTGCTAAATTATTTATTAAATTAAATGATTTCTTATTTATTATTCAAAAGAAAAGGAGGAACACAATAGATAATGTGGAGCTTTATTTACAAATGTGAGTTTTATTGTAATATAGATTATACCAACATGGCTAATTCTAGGTTTTAGCTAGGCCCTTAGGCAATAGAAACTAAGTGGGCATCTTCGTAGTGTCTTACAATGTACAACAGTAAAAAAAAAATAATAATTGCCCCTCCACATTTCTCAACCAATCCAATCTCTAAAACCATACAATATTTGACCTGTCTTGTGACCCAGCTGACCTTTTAGGCTTTGCTAATAGACTGTCTCTGCTCTGGGCTTTCTAGGTCTGGATCAGTGCATGAATTGATGAAGCAGACTCTGGGGTGTCTCACAACAAACGATAGTAATAATAAAAAAAAGGGCTCAACTTCATTCAGATGTTGTGCAATAGCAGCCAGATTCCATGATAATGAAGTGCATGAGGCGGCCATCTTGCCACAATTTTAACAGCCCTACTCCTGAAAAAAGCACTGACAAAATTACCCTTAATCTCTTTGATATTATGTTTTATTTCTAGTCAGAAGTAAAAAGCAATCAGCTGTAATGATTCATCACTGCTCAGAAATCTCTTAAAACATTGTAGCAACATTGTAAACAACTATGCAGCAGCTGAGACCACAGACCTACATTGATACATAGTTACACTCAGGTCCTCCAGCAGCTGGAGTCTGCAGTTTCCAGACTTCATAAGCTTCCCTTAGGAGTCCATGAACATGCACTCCTGATCGCCAGCTGGTGAATGACGTTGCACACGTGTACAAAGCTATATGGATTACGTAGCTGTATGTACTAGTGCTAGTGCGCCAGAGGGACATCTAAACCACGCTGATAGTGAACACTCTGCTATCTGATCTTCAGCAATGGCTTTCCTGTTTACTTGGAACCTTGAGACTTGTGACATGACCTGCTACTGACCCGGATCTGCCTCTCGACTACGTCTCCTTCATCTCCTTTGGATTATATGCTTGCCTGCTTGAACTCTTGTTGCGAACCCGGACTGGACATTGTTTTCTCGATCTTCTCTTCCCTGTTGTCAACATGGATTCAGAGTTTCTCTCGATCTCAGCATACGTTCCCAAGGTGAACTGTCCGGGACTGTTCGTCATAGGGCGGCAATTATTAAACTTTATTTTCTTGACTGGCGGTCTGCTTTAATAGACACTAGTCACTGCTTTGAGCCCTGTGGGTCAGGATCACTGTACATACAGATGAAGCAGATTTGAAGAGGAATAACCACTGTCCTAAAGTCTATAAGCCTCTATGGCCAATGGCTGATTGCATCCTGGTATGGGCTGCCTGGTGTGTGAAATCCCCCGGAGCGCCGTGTATTATCACCTCATCAGAGATCCCAAGGTACATGTGCGGCCACATCCTCCTCTGATGGATGCATGTGCCAGCCAGCACCAGAGCCAGCACTCCTCATGTGCCAGCCAGCTACTTATGCTCCATTGAGGTTTACATCGTCACTCTAAAGTCGCTGATTGGAGGAAAGCCTGTGAATGTACCGTGGGATTGCCAGCATTTCGGGGGTTTAACATTACAGGGCATCCCACATCAGAATGCCTCGCTGGAGAGAAACAGCAACTCTTATAGTCCCTCCTCCGGTGCATTGACATTCTGGTGGCATGCCTGTTTGTCATCCACCTCTTCCACCACCAGATGGCACAAGTTCAGTACACCTTGTAAGTGCACAGTGAGGAAGCCAATTGTACTTTGAACTCTCTTTTAAAAAGCTTTTAATGCACACATGCAGATGAAATGTAAATCCAACAGCAACCCCGACCCCGATCCTATCAATTGGCATGCACCTGGTGATTCTGTTCTTTTGATCACAGCGGCTGGCAGTATGGACCAAAAACCACCCTGGAGTCTATAAGACCCCAGGGCAGACTTACTCGCTCCCCCAGGGGCATCATAAATTGCAATGCCCCACTGTGTGAAAGCCCCCAGGGCGTGCAGTAAACTCACCTCTCCCTAGAGCCCATGGCGCCTGTGCGAATGGTGCCGACATCACTCGCTTCCCTTCTCGGCTGTGCACAGCCCTGTCTGCCACAACTGAATGGCTAAGCCTACACATCCAAAAGGGAGCTGTGTGATGCCGCAAGTGTGGCTAGGATTCGAGCCGGCTGCTCTAGCCACAGCGCGAACCCAAGGAGAGGTAAGTGGACTTGATGACCTGGGGGGTTTCACACAGCGAGGCACCACAAACTAGGGGTTCCCCAGGGGGACAGACCAAAACCTGGGATAATTAAAATCCCAGGTTTTTGTCCACTTTAATGCCAGCCAGGCAAATTCAGTGATGAAGGCAGCACCCCCCCCCCCCCCAAAAAAAAAAAAATAACTTGTGTAGAATGCATAACTGATCTCACATTCTGAATTATAAAAAACAAAAGGGATTTGATCCCGTTCAATGATTCAATGATCATCGAGTATCTTGATTCCTTTCAGGCATAATATATTCAGAGACAAAATGGAAACATATATCAGGTACTCTGGATAGAAGTGTCTTTGTTGTTTTCGGTGGAAAAAAATCAAGGTTTAGCTTATGAGCCAGAGTGTTTGGAGGGGGCCATTTGCTGTCACACTTATCCTCCATTTCATGTCCTTTGAACTGTGTTCCTGTTCGCTAGGTAAATAAACCGAGGAAGGGAGGGGGGGGGGGTGACTGTTCAACACAGCAGCCTCCTGGACACGGGAGAATTCCTTCACAGCTGCCTGTAATGATAATGGCCCCGGCCCTGTGTGGCTTCAGTACAGTCAATAGCCACTCCTGATACCACTACAAATATAAGGCCTGATTTATTAACCCCTCCTGACAGACAATCAGGCCTGAGGTGGACTATAGAAAGATGGCTGTCCCAGAACATACCACAGTGCTCTGCCCAGTTCCTTTCTATGGTAGTAGTAGCGCCAACTCGCTAAAAGGGGCGGAGTCACGCTGCTGAGCCCCCAATAAATGACTGTAAACACCTTCTCAGTATTTTCTCATGTTAGTAATGAGAATATACTTAGAAACAACAACATGTACATTTCTCTCCCCCCCCCCCCCCCCCGTAATGCCGCCTGAGGTGGCTGCCTTGTAGGTGCATCCCCGCAAAAAATAGCATTTCATTGCATATTAATATTACTGTAAAATATGATTTAGAATGTTTTCAGCATGTTGCTGCACTGCTAATGTTTTAGTAAACGTGCTTCTTGTAATGCAGCAACTTGTGCAAGTGTGAAATAAAATATTTTGTTATATTTTTTACTACTCTATTAATGATGTGGCACTGTCTGGCAGAAGTGCTTGATAAATCAGGCCCATAATCTCCACTGCCATCAGTGTTCTTCCCTTACTTAAAATAAATGGCTCTTTTTTGCATTTAAAGGAAAACTCCCTTTTTGTAGGTTTTTAGTGTTCTGCCTTTATTGTTGTAAAATAAACATTTGTGTTAGGATTGTGCCCCAGACCTGTGATTTACTTATCAGCATGCTGCTTCCATGATTCTCATACTTCTGGGTTCTGTTTTGCTACAGTGGGAGTGGTTTATATGGTCTTGAGTAAAAACAATGGACTACAAGTCCCACAATTCTTCTAGTGTAACAGGTGAACTCTTTAGCAGCTTTGGCTAAGTCTAAGCAGCCTAATGACCTATCCAATGGAGAACCATGCTATTAAACCCTTTTGCTAATAGAGCACAAGACTGTGATCCTTTCAAACTGAAGAAGTTACATTTCAGCAAAATGGCTTAAAATGGCTTAAACCTGTCACCCATGCCTTAACCAATCAGATGATTAGCAAGCTAGCAAGTCTATGATGTGTACTGAAAATCCCCACTTTTCTGTACATTGCTAAGGTAAACACATTGTTGATATGGAAAACTGTTCTCATTGAGTTGCAAAAAAATAACAGATAAGCTCAGCACATTGAAGACATCATTTTGCCACACGATAATGGAAACTTTTAAAAAAGCAATTGAAAGTTCTTTTCTGAAGTAAAGAACTAAGTAAATAACAGCATTTTCTAAACATTAAAGTACCTTCATACACCATACTAATATGCTTATAATTACATGTTTTAAAAAAAAAGGACTTTTTTACATGGAATTTATTAGTTCTCTGTGGTAGCTGCTCATTGAATTATGCTTCCAAGATGGCTCCTAAGATTGAGCTCTAGGCTAGACGACCTCTGAACAAGGAGCCTTTTACCTATTTATGTTCCCTTATGTTTCCCTCATTCCTATATGTACCCAACTGCAAGGGCCACCAAGACAAGAGAAAGCTCTGTACAAGCGAGCGGTCCTGAAAAGAAGGTGACAGCTGCAGGTCATGTGTTGTGGACCAACTGCAGACACTGTTGGGAGAAGAAGGTTGAGGACTTTAGAGTAGAGGATCGTGATAGTGAAGGTCCTTTTTCGGTGACAATACTCTCCCCTCATTGAAGTGGAGGCTACAGGAGGTGACAGCATCAGCGGAGCACACTGGAAAGGCTGTGACGCCCTCACTGATCAGAGACTGTGACTAACGGCATTACATGTGACCACGCGTCAGTCATAGTGGGATCCCTCCAGATGGGAGCAACATGCGGTTGTGGTGTCCAGCAACATGATGTAAAGGAGCCAAAGAGCAGGTCTTTTTGGCCACCATAGTGGACCAGATTGTAGGTGAAGAGTAATCAAGCTAGACAAGTTTAGGCTTCACTTGGACCACCTGGATATGCCAGACCTGAGCTACAGGCTGCATCTGTTTCCCTGCCTCTGATGTCTTGATGGCATCTTGCTTAGGCCAGCTAAGCTGCAAGCACCCTAAAACTATATTATATCACGATGGTGGGTGGTGAGTAAATATAAGCTGACTTCTCTTCTCTATTGCCCTCACCCAGTGCACATCATAACAGGTCTTAAACAAACACCTCAGCTTTCAAAACAGGGCATCTAAGATCTATCAGAAGCCCCAACCTGATAGGATGATCTGTTGCAGGAAGCAATTTCTCAAGTGGGAACATCGTCAAGCCGACTAATGTATCCTTTATCCCAGCTATTGAATCCTAGATGAAAAGCATTGTACAATGAAGGAGGGTTCCCAGGACAGATGTGAGGCACCATGGTTAGGCTGTGAGGGTTCCATGCCACTTTTCCTTCCACACATCTTGTTAACATGTGCTCTCCTCCAAACAAAATGGATGCGCTAAGGATGATGTACAATATGGAGTCTAGGATATCCTACTCTGCAGTGCTTTTCATTTACTGAGATGTGGCTAAACAATTTGGTAGCCTAGAAATCTGTGGATTTAACATCTACAGAGCCCACGAGGGACCTCGAGGATGTAGGAGGAATGTGAACTGTGTTTCTATATCTTTCCAGGCAAGAGGTTCATAAAACCTACAGTCTCCCCACCTATTAAATGAACTAATTGTTAAGCTGTCTTTGGTCCTTATGTGCAGCTTGGGGCAAGAGTTACAGCGTATAATCCCCCCCCCCCCCCCCGGGCTCTGCTCTGATGATCAACAAATATAAATCATTTGTCTCCTATGACCAAGACCCCCCTCCCTCTCAGCTTGTGCACAAGCATGGCATTGCATTCCCTATCTCTCTCCATCCATGCCTAAGAAAGAGAAACTGAAGGTAGAACATTGAACATTTAACCTGCTAATCCCAGCAACAAAAGCTTCTTTTTAAAAAATATTTTTAAAACATAAATAGTTTAAGACGTTTTCAGTTGTAGCCCTAGACAACGAGACGGGGAGGCCGATTCATTAATAGCGCCAGGTAGCGACAGATGAGCGACTGTAGCGTGATTTTTACAGCGCCAGCCAGTATTCGCTGTGCTTGGCCGGCGTTTGCTTGATGACAGCGACCCCGTCGGTGTGTGGTAATGTTGAATATGGGCTTAGGGGTCGCTGTTTCACAGGTTCAGCGTTGTATGTGAGCGCCTGACAACGAATGTCCAGAGCGAACGGCTTGCTTCATATTCATTAAAAAATGACGCTCCGAATTTGCTGGCGCTGTCCATTCCTTGTTTAAACCCCAGTGCGCTGGCGGCGATGGGTGTTAACTAGTTTTTAACCCCTAAACAACCATATTTTTTTATTGTAACGTTATACATGTTTTTGGAATCATTTTGTAATATGAATATATTAATATCAGACCTGTAAGATCATTTCTGCACAAAGTTTTTTTTTTATTTTTCTTTACTTTAAAAAAAAACCTAACATTGCAGAAGTGGTCTCAGAATTTTTGACATTAAAAAAAAAAAAAAAAAATAATACCAATTAATTATGATTAATTAAAGATTGCTCCATTGAAATGCATTGGACAATGCCAGGGAGCGACAGGTCATACCTGGCGCTGTGAAGGAATACCTAGCGATGTGATGAATCCCGCGCTAGCCGTCGCTCTCGCCGGCGCTAGCCTCATTTAGCTTGATAAATGCGTCATTGTGACCGTCGCCGGGCGTACTTGAGTCGGTAGCCGCCGATAGCTGGCGGTACCTGGCGCTCGTCAGACACTACCTGGCGCTAGCCCGTGATAAATAAGGCCCAATACTTGACTGCTGAATCCCTTTAATGACCACTGGGGTTGCGGCACCTCTATTGTCGGTAGAGGTAGTTCCGCTAATCGTGAATATTTGACCATCATCTGCAGGCCCTTCACAATGATGCTGGTTTGCTAGGTTTTGGCATAGGGCTGGAGGATACTGAGTCCCCACATCACCTGCATCTTCTTTACCAAGAAGATGGAAGAGAAAGCCTTAGGTCCTCCTATGTGTATTAAAATGTACTTACTTTACAGAACAGTGGCAACAGTTTAAATAAGATAGTGGGTCCAGTTGGTCCACAAAGCCACAGTGCTTTTCCTGTTCCCACATAAATTATGTATATCAAGTAGACTGTCTCAGGCAGTACAGTTAAAACAACCTATTACATCTATTATACAACACAATAATTACACCACAAAACTGGAGTGACCTTCACTGGCCCTCTTTTTACAATGTATTGTACAGTCTTAAAGTGGACCGATCACCTCCCTCACTGCGGAACATCCGAGATCGGGATGTCCCGCGGTGAGGGACCCCCCCCCAAAACCCCCAAAAAACGTACCTCAGATCTAAAGATCTAATACTGTTATTAAAGTGGACTAACACCCAGGATTTTGACTATCCTGGGTTTTGGTCCACTTCAGGGGGGCACCCCGATTAAGGGTGCCCCGCTGTTTGAAACCCCCCAGAAAGCCCCCAAAACTCACCTCACCACGCTCCCATGTGGCCGACGGACAAGCAGGTGACAGCGGCGGACAACACAGCGCGTCCGCCGCCGCCTCCTGCGCGCCCCTCTGACAAAAAACTTACCTTACCCATTCACAAACGCCCGGCGCTGGCGTGCGCACGTCTAGAGGGGCGCGCGGGAGGCGGCGGTGGCGGCCGCCGATGAGGTAAGTTTTTTGTCAGAGGGGCGCGCGGGAGGCGGCGGCGGACGCGCTGGGTTGTCCGCCGCTGTCACCCGCTTGTCCGTCGGCCACGTGGGAGCGTGGTGAGGTGAGTTTTGGGGGCTTTCTGGGGGGTTTCAAACAGTGGGGCACCCTTAATCGGGGTGCCCCCCTGAAGTGGACCAAAACCCAGGATAGTCAAAATCCTGGGTGTTAGTCCACTTTAATAACAGTATTAGATCTTTAGATCTGGGTCTCAACATGTATCACCTCCTTTTTGCTTCTTCAGGGGGGCCAACCAGATTTACATACAATAACATAAACTAGCAAATATATTTAAACTTTGTAACGATTCTTTATATATTAGAATTTAGCTTTAGGTTCGTTTACTCACAGCTATTTCTTCAAGATCCTGTATATAGAATAGAAGAAATCAAGAAATCAAATCAAATCAAATCAAGAAATCAATTCATTTGTTCCTTTCTGGCCTTTAAAATTGCCGGTCTCCTTCTGTAACTAAAAAAATAAGTATGGCAAGTATGGCATTTGCCAATTAATTCATTTTCTAACTCAAAAAAATATTTCCTTTCTTTATTTAATTTTTCTTTCTCCCATTCCATTTGTATCTATGTGTAATATTAACTACATGCCATATTCTTTATATTTTATTTTGTCTTATGTTACTTTTTCCCATCTTATCTGTGTCTATATATTTTATTAATTAATTTAAATTTCATTTTTACTTTTATTGTTCTCTTACTTCTTTTTTTATATATCTATTTCAGTTAATTATTTATTATTTAATTCAGTTACAATTTCTTAACCCAATAGTTATTCAATAATTAAACAAATAAATTAAGAAAAGTATCCCAACACTTACTATGTGGCATAACAACCTTCCTGTCAAGCCTAATCCTTGGTCTCCCCTATTTTTTCATTTTATTTTTAGCTTTATTTATTAATATATTAACTATGATATGTTTTTTGGGGGGATTTGACTGAATTATATCTTAAATTGTATTATTGTTTAACTGCTGTATGCTGTAAACAAACTATGATGCGTAAACACAAGTGTGTTAATATTGGCCGTAGAGTACCTATTTAATAATAAGATACAGGCTACTTATTTCTTGGTTTGTATACTAGTTTCTGTATATACCAGAATGTCCTGACCTATACTAGTTGGTCTGGTCATTGGTGGGTTAATGTGAGTGCAGTTACGCTTAAAATGTCATTATTGACAGCATCTAATTTTTGCGACACTGCTGAAATGGTCAGGTTATGCACCATTGAGGGGAATAAGAGGCTGATTTATTAATAGCGACATGTAGCGACAGTTGAGCTACTGTAGCGGTATTTTCACTAGTAGTCGCTGTGCTTGGCCGTTGTTCGGTTGTTGACAGCGACTCAGTCGGTGTGGCGTAATGTTGAATACAAGGTTACTAGTCGCTATTTGACAGGTTCCGCAATGTATGGGTGCGCATGATAGCGACTGGTCAGAGCGACCGGCTTCCACCATATTCATCAAAAAATCGCGCTCAAAAAATTCAAGCGCTGTGAAATGCGTGTTTAAACCCCAGAGCGCTGGCGGCGATGTGTTAAAAGTAGTTTTTTAACCCCTAAACCACCATATTTTTGGAAACCAAAAAAAAAAAGGATTTTAATTAATTTAGTAATATGAATACAATAATATCAGACCTGTAATATCAATTCTGTACAATTTTTTTTTAAATTTCTTCCCTTAATCTAAAAAATCTAAAATGGCAGAAGTGGTCACAGAATTTTTCACATTTAAAAAAAAAAATAAACATTAATAACAATTAATTATTAATACTTAAAGATTGTTCCATTGAAATGCATTGGAGAGCGCCAGGTAGCGAGAGGTCATACCTGTCGCTGTTCAAGGTCGGACGCTGGCGCTGTGGGCTGAGGCTGGAATAATGATGAATGAGTCGCTATATGGCGCTATCTCAGTCGCTAAGCAGGATTGGCTTGATAAATGTGTGATTGTGGTGGGGAGCCGGTGTTCTCGTGGCGGGGCCCGTCATTACCGGTCACTCACCAGTCGCTACCTGTCGCTATTCCTTCATAAATAAGGGCCTAAGTGCACATAGAGGTCTTGTTAAGCTGTCTGCCTTTGCAGGTTTACTATTTACTCAATTATTATTGATTGAACATGTAGTTCTATACTGTAGTTAAGATTTGCATTGGTCATGCTGTTTCTGTCAAGTTCATAATATTGCTTTCTATGCAATGTATTTATTTATTTAAACATGTAATTTACATATATGTATGTATTTATCTTTGTTAAACTGTACATAATGATTTCTATGCAATTAATGCTTTTAGTTCCGTTATTCATTTACATGTATTTGTGCATTTAATATTGTTAAACAGTGCCATCTTGTGAGCAAATTGGATATTTCATTTTTCCTAGTAAATAATTCCTTAATGGTATTTTGGGGGTTATTTAAGAACGGCTAGCGCCAGGTAGTGCTTCGTAGCGGCAGATAGGGGCTGGTGAACGCTGGACGCTGTACGCAAAACCACATTTAAGAAAGCGAATCTGGTGAGCACCTCTAACAGCGCCGTGTATCGTCACTTGTAGTAATACAGGCGGCTCTGCGTATAGCGCCGGCGCTCTAGGCTCAGGAGTGCCATGTAGTACCTGTCGCTCTGTAGCACTCTCCCATACATTTCAATGGGCTTTCATTAGTTGTGTATAAATAGCGTGTTTGAAAATTAATTTTTTTCTTTTTTTTGCTCAAATCATTGTGTGACCTCTCCTGGCTGCAAACAAACACTTTTATACATTTGTATGACTTTTTCTATTTTTATGCAGAATTGTCATTACAGGTCTGGCACTAAAGTGTTAATGTCACAGTGATAAAACTGTTTCATTCCATGTGTTTGCTTTGTTACTGGTGGATATGTGTTCAGAAACAGACTTTAATCACACAGTGTCTGGTGCTCTGTGCTCTGTGAGCTTTAGAGCACTGACGCTCTGTGTGTTTGTTAAATAGTGTTTGTTAAATATGGTGCGGAGCGCCAAGTGCCGGACACACTGAGCCGGCGCTACCTCTCGCTCGCGGCACCGCTATACTGTTGTTACAGCGCCCAATGTAGATACATTCATCAATTCTGGCCAGGTTACTACAGCGACCAAGATGGTCTGTTACAGCACCCAATACCGTCTTATAGCGTCTGCTAGTGGTCGCTCTAAGCGCCGCTATACAGACGCTCATCTGGCAATACCAGCCTCCACGTTTATATGGTACTAATACTTGTACTTATATCCTTGCTGGGCAGTCAGGGTAAGTTATTGATGTCCTCCCGGCCAGTCACAGCAAGGTATATACTGTATGTGGTGTGTCAAGGCAGAAAGAAGCGATGCTATATGCTGGTACATGCTTATTGGGGCTATTTACTAAAAAAAAAATAAAAAAGTAAAATATCCCTCTGGGTAATCTCTGGTGGCAAATACAGGAAACATCCGGCACAGTGTCAGACTGGCCCACCTGGAAGCCCCTCTGTGCATTGGAGGCACAGCCATTCATCCCCCTTGGCCCACTCTGGGGTTCCCACTACACCTCCCTGCTGGGATAATGCTTTAACTGGACCAACGCCTGGCACAGTTGAAAAAGAAAGGTAGCGGCCATTTTGGAGCTTTCTCTACAACAATCCCGGCCATGCTGCTGCCTGAATTCAACTGACAGGGAACCTTTTTGACTGGGAACAGACACTCACCTGGCACTACGTAACCCCCATAACTGACAATGCACAGTAACAGGAAGCCCAGCACCACTTCCTGTTGCAGGTGGCCTGCAAATGCATGAAATCCCATTTTGTTTCTAAAATTTACTACAGCAGGAGTTAGAAAAAGGTAAATGAATATTTATGTGCAGCAATCTATATTGCCCTGGGGAGGGATGCATATGAGCAATGTTTGTTGTGTCGGTCTGGTTTAAGTCATTTTTGACTGTTGATCAGCTAAAAGTAGGCTTAAACTTCTGAGAAGCCTGGCACCACCCGACCACCACCTGATTTGATGAGGAACACTGCTAACATGGCTTGAGGATTCCCTCTGGTAACGCTGCTGTAGAACCACTCCTCCTTAGTAGCCACTGGGGTCAATTCAGAGCCTGGTGAGAAAACTCACTTTTTTTTAGGCAAGAAAACTGCCATTCACTTTCATTGAATCAGCCCCAAGGTAGACAATGAACGTGAATCACAATTTTCTCTCCTAAATAAGAAGTGAGTTTTCTCACCAGGCTCTGAATTGCCTATGGGCCTTATTCATGAAGGGATAGCACCAGGTAGTGCCTGTACAGCGCCAGGTAGCGGCAGGTGAACGCCGGACACGGCACGCAATTACACATTTATGAAGCTGAATCTGGTGAGCGACAACAACGCCATGTAGCGTATGATTCATCATTATCCCAGGCTCAGCGTACAGCGCCAGCGTTCAGCCTTGCAGAGCGCCACGTCTTACCTGGCGCTACCTGGCGCTCTCCCATACATTTCTTCCTTAAATCCCTTTCCTGATCAAAACTTCTGATATGTATCCTGGGCAAGAAAATGACATTTTTGAAAACTTTTTGGATTAATAATATTTTTATGCAGAATTGTCCTTACATGAAAATGGTATTAAAGTGTTCATGTTCTAACAATGTAATTCCATATGTTTTTTCGCTTTGTTACTACTGGATACATGTTCATAAACAGACTTTAATCACACAGCCTCTGACGCTATGGGCTACAACTACACAAATTTGAGCGCCGGCGATGTTTGAGGCTGTTTTTTTTTTTATGAATGTGGTGTGAGTCGGTCACACTGAGCTGGCGCTACCGTTCGCTCCCATACAGCGTAGTACTGCGACTCCTATGACTACTATGACACGTCATATTCATCAATGCCGGCCAGCGACTGAGGCGCTCTGAAACAAGGATACATGTCCTAGCACAGCGACTACTAGCGGTCGCTCTTAAATCCGCGCTACAGATGCTTATCTGTCGCTATCTGGTGTTAGTAATGAATCAGCCTGCCCGTCTCAGTGTCTGACTTAATTCCAGTACTAGTGCCATTCTTATTGCAGCATACTGTATGTCTGCATTTCACAGAAAGGGTTTTGCAGTAAAAATTTAAGGCAGTCCATAACCCACATTTTTAACTTTGCAACTAGGGATGAGCGTATCGGTTCTAACAAACCTGAATTCGCTCCGAATTTCAGGGAAAATTCGATTCAGCACGGTGGGAGCAGGGAGACCAGCTGCGCTGTCAGCTTCCGCCGCCCGCTGACAGCGCAGCCGGCCTCCCCGCTCCTACCATGCCGGCATTTTTTTTTTTCAGCAAACACTTACCGGAATGGTGGGAGCGAGGAGGCCGGCTGCGCTGTCAGCTGTCATCAGAGGACGCGTCATCAGAGGAAGCTGGCTTCCGCCGCCCGCTGACAGCGCAGCCGGCCTCCCCACTCCCACCAGAGATGAGCGATTCGTTAAAGTTCGATTCGGACGAACCCGAATTTCTTTGAAAAATTCGGCGAATCGCCCGAATCTAATTTTTGAGAAGTTCGCTCATCTCTATTTGCAACATAGGTGATATCATTGGCACACCTATGCAATGACCAATCAAAGGCCATTTCACATTACTACAGCAGAGGGGTTTCCCCTCGAAGCCACAATGCAAACTAAGAACCACCAAGCATGCAAAGCTTGGGTATAGCTTGGAATTTTAACACATTGATTCATCTCTTTGGCCATCATCGTCACAGAGCTAAAGGTTGATGGCTGTATGGGGGGGGGGGGGGGGGGAGGTGGATGAGGCTGGGAGCACCACAACAGAGAAGCAAGCCACTTTAGGGAGCGACTCACTTTAGGTGTCATTTACAGTAGTGAGATAACAGAAACCAAACCCCCCTATTCAAGAGTAAGAAGAAAAAGTACAAAAGTATTGTTTTTTGCCCTATAACATGTACTTATTTTCCCCCAAAAGTGGAGGAAAAGTTGACACAGTGGCACAATTAAAGCTGACCCCAATAACTACCATTACAAATCATACAAACATGAAGCACATGCGATCATTTTCACACATGGGAGAACCTAAAATACTCGTTTGTGCCTGAGCTTGTGCGCAAATTCACGTATAACAAAACCTGCGCTTAAAACAGTACCTACTAAATGGTGCAAGACACAAAAGTAAGGTTCTCTCAGCGGATAGGCATTTTTGCACAGTGCTGAATCAACCCTTTTATGATACAGAAAGAGAAAAACAAAAATGTTTGCAAAGTTGTTGTTAATTAAAATATAAACTGAATTTTATTGAAAATCCCCCCCCCCCCCCCCAAAAAAAAAAGTTTCAAGCTGTCTTTCGCTAGCTGTCTTTGTATTTGCGTTATTCCCTATTAGATTCCCTGCTCATATGCTACTGTACTGTAGCCAGCTAAGTATTCCTCTAAAAGCAGTTTTTCCCGCCCTCTTGGTCTCACAATTTTTCAGTTTTTTATCTATCTAGAGTAGAGCCCTGGGTCTCACAATCTCACAAAGCAAGACAGAGTAAGAGAGTAACAGTCCTTATGACCAGGGGCATACATACCGAAAAGGCAGAGAAGGCAGCTGCTACCGGGCCCTTGGGAGAAGCGGGCCCCCTTGCAGCATCAGTATGCAATGTCTGCTGAAAGTGCAAGGGGCCAGAGCTGTAGGTTAAGCAGGGTGGAATTAAGATGGCAGTACATTGTTTAGCCCTGACACTCTGTGTATAGAGCCCCTGGGATGCTGAAAAAGTGAGACCGACAGCTCTGGCCCTTGGTGCTCCCAGCCAGGGCCAGCTCCAGGTTTATGCGGGCCCTTGGGTGGCATGGTCTCAGCGGGCCCCTTTGTGGTGAAGAGTCGCGTCACCGATCTGGATGCCCCCTAAGGATCATGCTATTTGGAAACTCTTTTGGTCTACTTTGAAGTGCACCAAACCCCTTTAACCCTTTAAGTGCCAGCCCACCTGGAGATTTTGTCACGCTCTGTTGCCAGAGCATTTTTCACTATTTTGCGCTCCCCATGTTCAACTGTAATTTTTGAAGGGATTTTCTGGGACTGCCCATAAAAATTACATATAGTTTTTTTCAGCAGAATCTGGGCTTTAAAAGCATATGTCTTGTTTATCAATTTTGTTGTCTTATCCTAATTATTTTGGGCAAAATATGTGAAAGAAAATTAAAAATACACACGTTTTTACATTTTGCAGTGTTTTTCTTTAATCAAAAATAAAGGTTTTACAATAAAAACATATTGAGGGTAAAAGCCCCATTTCTCCCGGTTACAACAGTACCACACATGTATTAGTAGACACCCTTTCCTGCCCAGGAGACCCCAGAAACTGCAAAGAGCGCTAGAGGAGATTTTCAGATAAAATACAAATACTATGCGCTCCTCGCAGTTTTTCAAAAAATACAACCCTTTACATTTGAAATACCCCCCACAAACTATATATTTTTGGAAAGTGCACAATTCAAGGTTTCTAAGCATACTAGGCTTGTTGGCGTGGGTGCATTGGTTTGGACTCTATTCATTGGCAGAATCTCTGGTTCCAAAGGATTTCCCTAAAAAATAAAGCAAAAAGCAGATTCAAAACCATATTTTCCTATAAAAACAATAAGCAAGCAAGAAGTAACACAGTAAATCTGAAAGCGCAACATCTGCTGAACAAAATAATACCCCACATGCATAGGTACTTTGAAGGGTAGAGTTGCCAAACACCCCAAAGTCAAGTGTGCACTTGAGGGTCATTTTACTGGCAAAAATCAGCTGCGCACACAAAGTGCGCACCTTGCAGTTTTTCCAAATTTACAACCCTTTACATTTGAAATACCCCCCACAAACTATATATTTTTGGAAAGTACATACCTCAAGGTTTCTAAGCCTACTGGGCTTGTTGGCGTGGGTACATTCATTTGGACACTATTCATTGGCAGAACCTCTGGTTTCAAAGGATTTCCCTAAAAAAACAAACAAAAAGCAGATTCAAAACCATATTTTCCTATAAAAACAATAAGCAAGCAAGAAGTAACACAGTAAATCTGAAAGCACAACATCTGCTGAACAAAATAATACCCCACATGCATAGGTACTTTGAAGGGTAGAGTTGCCAAACACCCCAAAGTCAAGTGTGCACTTGAGGGTCATTTTACTGGCAAAAATCAGCTGCGCACACAAAGTGCGCACCTTGCAGTTTTTCCAAATTTACAACCCTTTACATTTGAAATACCCCCCACAAACTATATATTTTTGGAAAGTACATACCTCAAGGTTTCTAAGCCTACTGGGCTTGTTGGCGTGGGTACATTCATTTGGACACTATTCATTGGCAGAACCTCTGGTTTCAAAGGATTTCCCTAAAAAAAAAAACAAAAAGCAGATTCAAAACCATATTTTCCTATAAAAACAATAAGCAAGCAAGAAGTAACACAGTAAATCTGAAAGCACAACATCTGCTGAACAAAATAATACCCCACATGCATAGGTACTTTGAAGGGTAGAGTTGCCAAACACCCCAAAGTCAAGTGTGCACTTGAGGGTCATTTTACTGGCAAAAATCAGCTGCGCACACAAAGTGCGCACCTTGCAGTTTTTCCAAATTTACAACCCTTTACATTTGAAATACCCCCCACAAACTATATATTTTTGGAAAGTACATACCTCAAGGTTTCTAAGCCTACTGGGCTTGTTGGCGTGGGTACATTCATTTGGACTCTATTCATTGGCAGAACCTCTGGTTTCAAAGGATTTCCCTAAAAAAACAAACAAAAAGCAGATTCAAAACCATATTTTCTGATAAAAACAATAAGCAAGCAAGAAGTAACACAGTAAATCTGAAAACACAACATCTGCTGAACAAAATAATACCCCACATGCATAGGTACTTTGAAGGGTAGAGTTGCCAAACACCCCAAAGTCAAGTGTGCACTTGAGGGTCATTTTACTGGCAAAAATCAGCTGCGCACACAAAGTGCGCACCTTGCAGTTTTTCCAAATTTACAACCCTTTACATTTGAAATACCCCCCACAAACTATATATTTTAGGAAAGTACATACCTCAAGGTTTCTAAGCCTACTGGGCTTGTTGGCATGGGTACATTCATTTGGACACTATTCATTGGCAGAACCTCTGGTTTCAAAGGATTTCCCTAAAAAAACAAACAAAAAGCAGATTCAAAACCATATTTTCTGATAAAAACAATAAGCAAGCAAGAAGTAACACAGTAAATCTGAAAGCACAACATCTGCTGAACAAAATAATACCCCACATGCATAGGTACTTTGAAGGGTAGAGTTGCCAAACACCCCAAAGTCAAGTGTGCACTTGAGGGTCATTTTACTGGCAAAAATCAGCTGCGCACACAAAGTGTGCACCTTGCAGTTTTTCCAAATTTACAACCCTTTACATTTGAAATACCCCCCACAAACTATATATTTTAGGAAAGTACATACCTCAAGGTTTCTAAGCCTACTGGGCTTGTTGGCGTGGGTACATTCATTTGGACACTATTCATTGGCAGAACCTCTGGTTTCAAAGGATTTCCCTAAAAAAACAAACAAAAAGCAGATTCAAAACCATATTTTCCGATAAAAACAATAAGCAAGCAAGAAGTAACACAGTAAATCTGAAAGCACAACATCTGCTGAACAAAATAATACCCCACATGCATAGGTACTTTGAAGGGTAGAGTTGCCAAACACCCCAAAGTCAAGTGTGCACTTGAGGGTCATTTTACTGGCAAAAATCAGCTGCGCACACAAAGTGCGCACCTTGCAGTTTTTCCAAATTTACAACCCTTTACATTTGAAATACCCCCCACAAACTATATATTTTAGGAAAGTACATACCTCAAGGTTTCTAAGCCTACTGGGCTTGTTGGCGTGGGTACATTCATTTGGACACTATTCATTGGCAGAACCTCTGGTTTCAAAGGATTTCCCTAAAAAAACAAACAAAAAGCAGATTCAAAACCATATTTTCCGATAAAAACAATAAGCAAGCAAGAAGTAACACAGTAAATCTGAAAGCACAACATCTGCTGAACAAAATAATACCCCACATGCATAGGTACTTTGAAGGGTAGAGTTGCCAAACACCCCAAAGTCAAGTGTGCACTTGAGGGTCATTTTACTGGCAAAAATCAGCTGCGCACACAAAGTGCGCACCTTGCAGTTTTTCCAAATTTACAACCCTTTACATTTGAAATACCCCCCACAAACTATATATTTTAGGAAAGTACATACCTCAAGGTTTCTAAGCCTACTGGGCTTGTTGGCGTGGGTACATTCATTTGGACACTATTCATTGGCAGAACCTCTGGTTTCAAAGGATTTCCCTAAAAAAACAAACAAAAAGCAGATTCAAAACCATATTTTCCGATAAAAACAATAAGCAAGCAAGAAGTAACACAGTAAATCTGAAAGCACAACATCTGCTGAACAAAATAATACCCCACATGCATAGGTACTTTGAAGGGTAGAGTTGCCAAACACCCCAAAGTCAAGTGTGCACTTGAGGGTCATTTTACTGGCAAAAATCAGCTGCGCACACAAAGTGCGCACCTTGCAGTTTTTCCAAATTTACAACCCTTTACATTTGAAATACCCCCCACAAACTATATATTTTAGGAAAGTACATACCTCAAGGTTTCTAAGCCTACTGGGCTTGTTGGCGTGGGTACATTCATTTGGACACTATTCATTGGCAGAACCTCTGGTTTCAAAGGATTTCCCTAAAAAAACAAACAAAAAGCAGATTCAAAACCATATTTTCCGATAAAAACAATAAGCAAGCAAGAAGTAACACAGTAAATCTGAAAGCACAACATCTGCTGAACAAAATAATACCCCACATGCATAGGTACTTTGAAGGGTAGAGTTGCCAAACACCCCAAAGTCAAGTGTGCACTTGAGGGTCATTTTACTGGCAAAAATCAGCTGCGCACACAAAGTGCGCACCTTGCAGTTTTTCCAAATTTACAACCCTTTACATTTGAAATTCCCCCCACAAACTATATATTTTTGGAAAGTACATACCTCAAGGTTTCTAGGCGTGCTGGGTTTTTTGTTGTGGGAACCTTTTTATGGATGAAAAACCTTGAGGTGTTCATAGTTTGCAACGGATTTCCCTAAAAAATATTAATAAATATGCAGCATACAAGAAAGTTTTCCTAATATATCAATATGCAAACAAGAAATAACTCAATAAATCTGAAACCGCAGGGTCCCTGGAACAGAACAATACATAACATGCATATGTGGACACAGACCGCTAGACAAATAGCACAGAATAAACATCTGAAAAAGCAATGCAAAATAATCTCAATAATGGTACTAATAGGTTCTGCTAGGATTAGTCATGGGAGGATTAGCCTTGTGCTGATAGATTGTGAACGTCAGTAAACACTGAAATCCTAATGAAGGGCCCCATGTTTTCATCATCTATCACAAGTATCCAGCGGCTCCTCCTTCACCATTTCCTCCATCATCTTTTGGCTTCGCAAGTACCAAAAATAAAAAAACACAGGGACAAGAAAATGCAATTATCTAACTGAATTTTTAACTAGAGAAAGTATATGCAAATAGCCTAAAATATTCCAGGTCTGGCCACTTACCTTCACCCAGATGTGGAGATGTATTCTGTTACTATAGATCTGGGGGGTGTTGCAGAGCAGGGTATTCCAAACCAGGATGACCCTAGGGCACGGAACAAAACCTAACCTAACCTACATACAGTCTAAAAATCCATAAAAAAACTATTAACCAGAATAAAACAACTAAAAATCGAATTTAGTATGGTATGCTTCAAAGCAACCTTCTAAACACAAACCAGGTTGGCTGGGACATGTCGGGCAGTAGTAGCGCACATCTCTCCTAAAGCCACGCCTACTACAAACCCTACAAGGCTTCTGGGGATACCTCTTCTTATTGATGGAGGGGATGCACTTTATGAAATGCTTCCCCACTAATCTAGCCTCGTCATCATTACCAGCCATCTCTGGTGCCTGCTCGGTATCCCCAAATAACAGAGCAGGGAGTATCTGCAGCTGATATTTTACAAACGACAAATTGGAGCCTGGTACTGCTGCCTTGAAGACAACAAAGGAGTTATAAGTTGCTAATTGGACCAAATGGATAGCAACTTTTTTGTACCAGGCTCTGGATTTTCTGGTGGCGTTGTAATATGTTAAAATTTGGTCTGTTTTATCAACGCCACCCATGAATTTATTATAATCTTTGATACAACGTGGCTTTTGGGAAGGGGCTCGGGGACCACGTTGCCGTAATCTCACGACTGACTCATCGTGGATTGTAGTCAGCATGAAAACATTTTTTCTGTCCATGTATTTCACGGCCAGGAGCTCATCGCTTCTTACAGCATACGACTCTCCACGATTTATTTTTTGTGTCAGCAATGACCTGGGCAAGCCTTTTCGATTACGGTTGATGGTGCCGCAGGCCGGTGTGTCCAATGAGTAGAGGGCTCGAAATAGGGGGATGCTGGTATAAAAGTTATCCACATATAAGTGGTAACCTTTCCCCAGTAGAGGAGTCATGAGTTCCCAAACTATTTTTCCACTGACAGACAAATCAAGGGGACAACCAGGGGGGTCCAGATGTGTGTCCCTTCCTTCATAAAGACGAAAAAATTTGGTGTAGCCGGTCGAGCTTTCACACAATTTGTAAAATTTTATCCCATAGCGGGCACGCTTACTAGGGATATACTGACGAAATACAATGCGCCCTTTATAAAGCAGAAGCGATTCGTCAATACTTAAATTTTGGGAGGGGGTGTACACTTCTGCAAAGCGCTCAGACAGACTATCGATCAGGGGACGTACTTTGTGAAGTCTGTCGTGACCGGGCTCACCACGGGGAATTGCAGTGGAATTGTCATTAAAATGTAGAAACCGCAGTAAAATTTGGTAGCGGTTTCTGGTCATTATGGCCGGAAATAATGGTGTTGCCAAAAGGGTTCGGGTATCCCAGTAGGAGGCGATACTAAATTTTTTGCAGATACCCATGGCTAAAGTGAGCCCCCCAAATTTTTTTAACTCACTTATGTTTGTGGGCTGCCATGCATGAGCGCGGGCGTGCCTTTGTGGGGGATTTTGTGCTAGGACCCACTCAGCATAGCAGTTTGTATGGTAGACCATGTCCTGTAGCATGGCCTCCGTGATGAACAATTTGAAAAAGTCAACAGGACGGAAGTTTGTTGTGTCCACGTTGACTCCGGGGACCGAATCGAAAGGGGGAATTTCGGGGGAATAATTATTGGGAGGCCTCCACGTAGGCACTCCATCACCAGCTGCAGCACTCTCCATCTGATCTACACTCTCCTCCAGCGTGGCTTCTCCTTGTGCGCTACCATCCCTTCTAGGATGCCTAGCACTACCACTGGTACTACTGCACGGCTGTGTCTCTTCAGTAGAGGAGACACTGTCAGACTCACTATCTGAGGGCAAATAATCTGACCCTGAAACACTATACTCTTCCGAGTCTGACTCCATCATGTAAGCCGCTGCTTCCTGGGCAGAGTACCTTTTCCCAGCCATCCTGAAATCTGCTAAACAAAGGCTAAAACCAAATGAAAACAATAAAAATACTACACTAAAGGGGAGGAACTAGGGGGAAGTTTACAGTAACTAAAAGCTAAACTAAAGCCTAGAACTAAAGTTGGGGAACAAAACAGCCAAAAAGCAAATACTCAAAAGTAAACGTCAGCAAGCTTGCAGAACCAAGAATCTTCAAGAGCAATCGCAATCTAAAAGGAAGTTAAAGTAACAGAACATTACAATTAATTCCCCCTCATCCCATCCCATATGCAGTGTAGCATTCCCTCCCATTTCATTCCCATTTGCAGTGTGGCATTCCCCCCACCCCATTCCCATATGCAGTGTGGCATTCCCCCCACCTCATTCCCATATGCAGTGTGGCATTCCCCCCACCTCATTCCCATATGCAGTGTGGCATTCCCCCCACCTCATTCCCATATGCAGTGTGGCATTCCCCCCACCTCATTCCCATATGCAGTGTGGCATTCCCCCCACCTCATTCCCATATGCAGTGTGGCATTCCCCCCACCTCATTCCCAGATGCAGTGTGGCATCCCCCCCACCTCATTCCCATATGCAGTGTGGCATTCCCTCCCATTTCATTCCCATATGCAGTGTGGCATTCCCCCCACCTCATTCCCATATGCAGCGTGGCATCCCCCCCACCCCATTCCCATATGCAGCGTGGCATTCTCCCCACCCCATTCCCATATGCAGCGTGGCATTCCCCCCCCCACCTCATTCCCATATGCAGCGTGGCATCCCCCCAACCTCATTCCCATATGCAGCGTGGCATCCCCCCCACCTCATTCCCATATGCAGCGTGGCATTCCCCCCACCCCATTCCCATATGCAGTGGGGCATTCCCCCCACCCCATTCCCATATGCAGCGTGGCATTCCCCCCCACCCCATTCCCATATGCAGCATGGCATCCCCCCACCCTATATGCAGCGTGGGATTCCCCCCACCCCATATGCAGCGTGGCATTCCCCCCACCCCATATGCAGCGTGGCATCCCCCCCCACCCCATTCTCATATGCAGTGTGGCATTCCCCCCACCCCATATGCAGCGTGGCATTCCCCCCACCCCATATGCAGTGTGGCATCCCCCCCACCCCATTCTCATATGCAACGTGGCATCCCCCCACCTCATTCCCATATGCAGCGTGGCATCCCCCCCCACCCCATTCCCATATGCAGCGTGGCATTCTCCCCACCCCATTCCCATATGCAGCGTGGCATTCCCCCCACCCCATTCCCATATGCAGCGTGGCATTCCCCCCATCCCATTCCCATATGCAGTGTGGCATTCCCCCCACCCCATTCCCATATGCAGTGTGGCATTCCCCCCACCTCATTCCCATATGCACTGTGGCATTCCCTCCCATTTCATTCCCATATGCAGTGTGGCATTCCCCCCACCTCATTCCCATATGCAGCGTGGCATCCCCCCCACCCCATTCCCATATGCAGCGTGGCATTCTCCCCACCCCATTCCCATATGCAGCGTGGCATTCCCCCCCACCTCATTCCCATATGCAGCGTGGCATCCCCCCAACCTCATTCCCATATGCAGCGTGGCATCCCCCCCACCTCATTCCCATATGCAGTGTGGCATTCCCCCCACCCCATTCCCATATGCAGCGTGGCATTCCCCCCACCCAATTCCCATATGCAGCATGGCATCCCCCCACCCTATATGCAGCGTGGCATTCTCCCCACCCCATTCCCATATGCAGCGTGGCATTCCCCCCACCCCATTCCCATATGCAGCGTGGCATTCTCCCCACCCCATTCCCATATGCAGCGTGGCATTCCCCCCACCCCATATGCAGTGTGGCATCCCCCCCACCCCATTCTCATATGCAGCGTGGCATTCCCCCCACCTCATTCCCATATGCAGCGTGGCATCCCCCCCACCCCATTCCCATATGCAGCGTGGCATTCTCCCCACCCCATTCCCATATGCAGCGTGGCATTCCCCCCACCCCATATGCAGTGTGGCATTCCCCCCACCTCATTCCCATATGCAGTGTGGCATTCCCCCCACCCCATTCCCATATGCAGTGTGGCATTCCCTCCCATCCCATATGCAATGTGGCATCCCCCCACCCAATAGACAGTGTGGCATACCCCATCCCAATTCCATGGGCAGTGTGGCATCCCCCCCCCACGTGCCATTGACCCCCCCATATGCAGTGTGGCATTCCCTCCCATCCCATATGCAATGTGGCATCCCCCCACCCCATAGACAGTGTGGCATACCCCATCCCAATTCCATGGGCAGTGTGGCATCCCCCCCCCACGTGCCATTGACCCCCCCTCCTATTCCCATATGCAGTGTGGCATTCCCTCCCATCCCATATGCAATGTGGCATCCCCCCACCCCATAGACAGTGTGGCATACCCCATCCCAATTCCATGGGCAGTGTGGCATCCCCCCCCAACACACATCATGTGGCCAGTGACAGATCGGGGGGGAGCACGATCGCTGCTTTGCGCCGATCTGATCGGCGCAGGTCGGCAGTGTGATGGGAGGGGGGACAACACGTGGTCACAGATCGGGGGAGCGAGATCGCTGCGCCGACCTGTCATAGATCATCATAAATCTCTCTCCCCTCCGCCGATGGGCGGAGGGGAGAGAGATTCATGATGATCAATGACAGATCGGCGCAGGTCGGCAATGTGATGGGAGGGGGGACAACACATGTGGTCACAGATCGGGGGAGCGAGATCGCTGCACCGATCTGTCATTGATCATCATAAATCTCTCTCCCCTCCGCCCATCGGCGGAGGGGAGAGAGATTTATGATGATCAATGACAGATCGGCGCAAAGCAGCGATCGTGCTCCCCCGATCTGTCCCTTGTCAGTGCAGGTCGGCAGCGTGATGGGAGGGGGGACAACACAAGGGACACAGACAACACAAGGGACACAGACAACACAAGGGACACACCACTCACCTCAGATCCAGGCAGCAAAAGGCCGGATACCATGTGATCTGGCCTTTATATAGCAGTGCGGCGCCGGATGATGACACCGCAGAAGCCGCACTTTGATTGGCTCCTGCAGCGATCGGGTCACAGCTACAGTCATCAACTCACCTCTGGATGACCCCCCAAGCCTCGTCTTCAAGAAGAATCCAGAACTGAGGTGCTGCGAGCTTCCAATCAAGTTTAAGGTAAGAAAATGTCAGCTACGTGACTCTCACGTAGCTGGCACTTAACGGTAGGAGAGGCAGCTACGTGAGAGTCACGTAGCTGGCACTAGAAGGGTTAAACCTGACCTCAGAATCTAAACAAACTGTGGGATCGTCAGCTTGAGTTAACAGGGGGGTTCTTTTACAAAGAGGGACATCCCAAATTGAGAGGCTCCTGTAAAGCAGACCAAAACTCAGGGGTGGAATTGTTTGCTTAGTAGTGGGTATGGCAGTGATCCCAGGATGTTTCACACAGTAGGGTATCACAGACTGGGATGCTCCAGGGATAGGAAATCAGCTGGGGTGGGCAACTTAAAAGCAGAACAAAACCCAGCAGTTCCTCCCCTGGAACTAAATCCATTGTGTGGAACCCCACCAATTGAGGAGACATTGGGCACCAGCTGTGGCAGTGCCCTCTCAGTCCACTGCTGGTCAAGCACTGTCACACACCCCAAAGGCTGTCCCTGTCAGTGGGCCTCCCTGAAGGGTGGGGCCCCCGGCAGCTGCCCCACCTTGCCGGGTGCTGACGCCAGCCCTGCTCCCAGCAGACAGCGCACCAACACTAGATACTGCAGTAGCGCCTGGGGAAGAAATTGGACCTCACTGGGCCCCACTGTCTGATCTGGGGTGCCCATGTGCGTGTAGACCTCCAAAATTATCGGAAATCTGACACACCACATGCAAAGGCTCATCCACAATCACCATTGATTGCTGTGCATATTATTGCATGGAAAGCAATGCTGAATGAATTAACTGTCAGCCCCTGGCGGCTGCCTCTGTGCACACAATGGCCCTGCCAAGGCACAGATGGAGTTGTGCAATGGAGGCCCACACATGCTCTTTGAGATCTAGGTATGAGGTAAGATTATGAGCAATCCCAGGGGTTTCACATATTGGGATGCCCCAGAGGAGAGCTTTAACCAGTCCCTACAGAATTTTCAACTCTAGGGTCAGGTGCAGGGCAGGTGCCAGCACAGGGTAAACCTGGACAATTGCCAGGGCCCCTGGCTTCCTCAGGGGCCCACTCAGGCTCGCACTTGGTCATGGTATTATTTTACAGTGGACCCGAACCACCGAATGCCAGGTGTTGTGTGCAGACCTGCTCATGGCTCATAGCCTCAGCAACAGGGGGTGATCAGCAACAATGGAGAAGGTGGCATGGAATGGAGGGTAATTGATGGAAGCTCAGAAGGTGGCGAGAACCAGGTGACAACTGACAGGGACTCGAGGGTGATCAGCAGCAGGAGATGACCCATTTCTGGTAGTGGAGCTGAAAGGTGGCATCATGTGACTCATTACTTTGGGGCCCACACAGACTCTCTTGGCCAAGGCCCCCCACAAACCTGGAGCCAGCCCTGGTCAGGTGTCGTGGGTTTTGATCCCTCTCTCTCGCTCTCTCTATATATATATATTATCTCTTGGATGAAATAAACTAGTTATCTCCAAATAACAAATAGAACAGTAATTCACTTACATTGACCTACCCGGCCAATTTCCACATGCATGGGGCATTCTGATTTGGGGTGCCCCACTGTGTAAAAAACCCTGGACCGCATACTATATGCACCTCGCATGTGACCCTACAAAGCATGCACAGGCAGCATCGCATCCACCCATTTCCATTGAGCCATTGAGAAATGTCTGCCATGGATACATAGGGGAATGGCCAGCAACCCACGCTCTATCTAGTTTTCTAACCCAGCACTGGCATTTGAGCAGCTAGTAGAAGCTGGGTGGAACACAGACGGCTGATTTGCTGGCAGCCTGCGCATGAACCGTGGGATCACTAGAGGGGATTTCACCCTATGGAGCATCCCTAATAGTAACAAATCACAAACTCCCTCCAAAGAAAAGAACTAAGGCTCTCTTCACACCTAACGCAACATTAGCTCAGGTCAATAGAAGCCTTAGGTAATGCAAGTGGCAATGCAGGTAAGTGTACTGTGCTGTCCCTGTAAGTAGCCAAGTCTATTGAGGAAAAATCAGCCAAAGATAATGCCAGCCTCTTCCCCCGTGCTACTAGCCAGGTGGGCAAATGGCTGGGTAACTCGGGGTTCAAAGGCTGTTTCTTCCAATTACTTCCTCCCTAGTCTCCTTTCAAGGACCCCTGTACCTCCCTATACTGTACAGCCCCAAGAATGATATAGCTTCAGAATCATGGCTGTGGAGGTGGCATTATCTGCCCCCACAATACTAAAGCTTTAATACTATCAAGTTGACCATGTCCACTGCTGTCCATGACCTGTCCCTGCTGTATCCACAGCTATGGAGGGCACTTGGACCCAATTGGAGTTGTAATAGGATAGTCCCCTGACTAGGGATCAGGATATTAGGAGAGTCCTTAGAGTCTAGATGGGACAGGTTGGGATGCTCTTCTGTGAGTTTATAGTGTAAGTGTAGTTACTTGAAGAAGCCACTAGGGGGTCCATAGGATAAGGAATAAAACTGTAGGTAGCATAAGTAGTTTAAGCTGAAGGCTTCCCTGCCGCACAGGGGTTAAGCTGGGACCAGCTCACCTTGAGGAGGGGTTTAAGAGGGACCCAAGAGGCGTGGAGGGAGGTTGGTGTGTAGCCTAGACAAGCCTAAGGTGAAAGAGGACCCGAGGCTCTGGCATGGAAAGTGGGCTCTGCAAGGCTGGCCGCTTATAAAGGGGTACCCAAGAGGACCTGAATGCCCTGAGGGGATGCTAAGCTGGAGGAGGTCAGTGCCAGGGCTATACCCCGCCATTTGCTCATCCAGAGCCGAGGGGCAGGTGGAGGACTAACAAGACTGGAATGTGGCAGGAGAGATATGCTGTTTGCTGTCTTGACTTGAATGCCTAATAAAGAGAGGGGCATCCCATTGATTTTAACATGAGACTGACTCCATCTGAGTGTTTCAACCGAGCCCTCCATGAAAGGAACCTTCCTTCCTCCTGAGCTTTTGGACAGTGTGAGTACCCTGCCCTAACCTTGGCCAACCTCTGAGCTCATTTTGAAAGGTTACCGCCCAGTCATCCCCAAGTGCATGCACCATCACCCACATGTTGTTTACAAGGTTTTATAGTATACTCATGGGCTGGCAAAACCAGTAAATCCCCAACTGATTCTTGGTACGAAGTCCACCCTGGGTTGGGCAGTTACAAATTAAAATGAAGGGGGGTATTTGTTGGTTGGATTGAAGGATGCATGGTGATTACAGTGTTATTTTTTAGCAATTAGAGCAGCAGATTATATTTGGTGTCCCAGTTCTACATATGGAACTTACCATGTATTTGTTGGTCACATTGAGACTGTGTAATGATTTTGGTATTCAGTGATTGGAGCAGCGGGTGATGCTGGGTGTTGCAGTTCCCCAGCACAGGAGTGCAGCTTATCCACTAGGAAATGGCTTGTGTTTTGTTTCTGAGTAGCATCAAGTACTGGTATAGTCGGGGGGGGGGGGGGGGGGCGTGTAAGGCTAGTATAGCAATTTCATCATATCATTGTTATATTAGTCAAGCAATGACTAGCAAAACTGTCCAGTTGCCTTAATTCTTTACTAGAGATGACCCTCAAAGCAGGTGCGTACATAGCCCTGATGGGGCCTCCACCACAGAGCCCCTTCATCAGCTGACCCGCACATACACCCCAATCCCCCCTCGTGGACACTCACCTGCCCGCTCCGACGGAGTCGGCAATCGGCAAAGATGCAGGCACACATGTCTGTGGCAGCAGGGGAGGAGCTGTGCCTGTGCACAGCGCCGGCAGAGAAGCCAGCAGGGAAGGTGGCAGCATGGCTAGGCAAGTATTGCTAGGGGCAGGTATGTACCGCAGGGGCAATGGAGGCAACGTGCCCTGGGCCCCTTGTTCGATGGGCTGGGGGGGCTTCCATCCACATAACCCCGCAGAACACCTGTAAAGCTTACCTTAGCTTCTGGCCTCTGTTCCGTGATTGGCTGCCCCCACTCTTGTGAGCAGGACATTCCAGGAACTATGGCGGCACTCACTACCCACATGAGCGCCAGACAGCCAATCGTGGCGCTGGGTTGCAAACGGAGGACCATGTTTAGGGTCAACTTTACAGGCGTTCTGCGGGGTTATGTGCGGAGGGGGCTCCAGCATTCAGGAATCCCCCTCCAGGTTTTTATTTAGCGTCAGTAACAACATCCGCCCACGCTGGGGTGTTGGGCCGCCTAAAGTGTGAGCATATTCACTTGGAATGAAACATTTCATGCTAGTAAACAATTGTTGGTCAGTTTACAGCATAAATTCAAATGATAGTTTGTGTATAGAATAAATATAAAAATGAGTAAAACCACAGATGGTGCAACAGTCCATTTAGGTTATAGTAAATAGCTGTTAATATTGCTCTCTGTACTTTCTAGTGTCCCACAGCTCTGGAGATCAGAAATGCTCTAGCACTACAGACAGGAGACTGTGTTGTCCATGGTTGCTTCCCCTTCTCTGTGCGGGCGCCCGCTTGCCTATTTATGGTAAGTGAATGATCAGGTAGAAACGCATACAAAAGGTGGGGCATTTTACGCATTCTCCCCAAGATGGCTGCACTACAAGTGGACCAAAAACCCTCTAAAATCGCACCCACCCCCCGTGAGTAAAAAGTGTCATTGGCTACCTAGGGGTGCATTTTTTACTCAAAAGTGGACTTTTTTCACCTGGTACTTAATCAACCTTCAAATGGGAAAGGAAAGGGATAGCAAGTCCTTTATTTCAGCCTCCTTTAGAGTCTACAACCAGCAAGTTTTCAGCAGCATTTTTATTAAAGTGCATGTTGCAATTAACCAATAGAAGACAAGCAGGGAATCACACACAGTGAATAGTGTTTCTCATACAGTGTGATGCAGGAGGGACTAGTGTTCAGTGTTCAGTCCACCTTTCGGACTAGCAAAAGGTTTTTGGAGTAGAAAAGCTGGTTATTTGGCTAGAGAAATGGAGCTAGAAATCACCAAACTAGTTACCTAGATATACTGTTTGTAGCAGCACAGCAGGGTGGAGTAGATATATGGGAGGTTAAAGGGTTTGCCTTTTGTCCCCCTGCAGCTGTTCTGTTATACTCCGGTGTGATAAAACATACCCTTTGCTTCAGATTGAATGAAGTGAACATGCTTTAGTCCAGATTATGATGATGCAAGGGGGCGGACATCTCTCTTTGCGGAGGCAAACAGTGAATGAAGGCTGGATCTGCAGGTCAGGGAAGTCCAGAAAAGCTATGGAGGACAAAAGGCAAAAATATTTTTTTGTTGCCTAGGACAGTCCCTTTAAAGGGTCCAAAAATGGCACCTTATTCTACATGCAAAACATGATGCTAATTTTGGAGTAAAAGTGCACTATCTTTCATTTTTTCACCTGAAGTGCACTTTTTGCATCTGGTGCTAAATCAAGCCCAAGGAGTTGGCTGACCTTACACTTCAGGTGTAGTCCTACTAAAAGTAACTTTAGGTGGCATATTGTGTGTATGTCTCTTCATGCTCTGCAGCTAGATTGTAATTGATTTACCTTCATAGTCACACATCTATATTTCTTTATGAGAACCACAAGAATGAGCTTCATCTTTAATAATAACTTTAATAATTTAATCATGCATTGGTAGTGCCAAGCCATCATCAATCGCCAAGACTTTACAATGAAACATTATTACAGTGGCTACAGGTCCTATGAGAACTGAATTATTACAAATGCAGTACAAATGGTATAAAAAACGATTCTATACCCCACAACAGAAGTGTTCAGATATTTTGGACCCATCTTTGTACTTTTACTGGGTTGCCCCTTTCTCTCAAACTCCATTATAAGCAACACCCTTTGCATCTGCTGACTACGCATCAGCTAGAGGAGTGGGCAAACTCCAGGGTACTGTGCTGTGGGGATACACATAGATCAGGCATTTACATTAAGAGGATCTTTCATTAGATTACACAGAACAAGATCGGTACTGTGAAATTAGTTATGACAACAACCCTTAAGAAGTTTTATTGGTTGGTGAACACACCACTACAGTGAAAGTGTATTTGTGATAGATTTTACATTAGTTGATGTTTATATTGTGTTTTAGTTAGTTATGTTTCTTTTTCTATATAGATGCCCCTTTTATAAACAGTGCAGAATAGTTCCTTTATGGATTTGTCACTGGAACTCTCCAGTTAGGTATGGCACTGGGTAATCTTTTTTCTCAAACCCGAGCACTGAGCACACCCCAAGAAGCCTCTGTCGAGCTTCTTTCTGACTCTTTCCCTCACAGGCAACATTGCAATAGGGCTCCTGATCTGGTCCACGCACTGGACTTCCCTCTAGACGATTGAAGCGGATGTGTCCAGCACTATGCAGCTCTGCCAGCCTTTGTGGCTTTGCTGTACTTTCAAAAGCATCCTCATGCGATTCTCCTGTACACATTAAACCAACAAGTACCTTACCCTCCAGGGCACCATTTTCAGGTAATCCTGGCTCTATACCACATGACAGTGCAAGAGCAACAAGCACTAAATCAGTGCCATAGATATGTCGAATCCAGTCCCGCAAATAAAATCCACCCATACGAGGATTAATCTCCAGCAATCTGGGACCAGATTCCGTTAGCTTGAGTTCTACATTGAAAACACCAGGATAAAGTCCAAGTGCCTTGCAACTGCGTGCGGCGGCCTGAACTAGCTGACATCGCCTTTCTGAACTTAATCGTGATGGTAGTGCTGCTGCAGTTTCAGTAAAACCAGGGAGGAGGGTTGGTCCATTATCAGAAATGTATGCAGCCAAAAGACGACCATTGGGGCCCAATACTATATCTACATCATGTTCTGTGCCAGTAATGTACTCAGCTAGAAGAGGTGGAATCGCACCTTGGGCAGTCTTTGTTGTAGACTGGACTCCATTAGCGCTGTTTTTACTTTCTTCCACCACTGGGCCACTACTCACTCTAGCTCCTGTCTTAGAAACCTCTTCTCCATTGTAGACACTAGCTTTTCCAACACCAGTGTGCTTTTCAATTTTTGGTTTGCAAGTATCTAAATCCACTCCCATTTTTTTTACTAGACGTCTGCATTCTTTTGCATCCTGCACTAGACGTACACCGACAGCACCTGCACCAGATTCTGGCTTTATAACTATAGGGTAGGAAAGAACAGCCTCTGCTGCCTCTATCCCACCATTTCCATCACTTAGGGGGAAGCAGGGCACAGCAAATGCCTTGGGATATGGATATGGTGGTGATGGGGAGACTATGTTGAGCAGAGACAGTTGAGTCTGTGTTTTTCTCTTGGCGAGCCTTACAGCAGTTGGTGGAGGACCAGGAAGACCTAGCATGCGACTCATTATGGCAGCAAGGATGGTACACTCATCCCAGAAAGTCATACAGCCAGAAAAAGATATGGCCTTTTCCTTGACCATGGATAAGATGTTCTGAGCATGTTCCTCATCTTCACAAGAGGGGTCTTCATAATTGTAATGCATAAATGTGGTCACAAGTGAAGAAGCATAATGGTTGGGATCCGACTCCACCAAATGGACCTAAGAGAAATTGTTGCAAAAACATTATTTATGTGTACACAATTAAATAATTAAAACAAATGAACTTATTACTACAGTTATATGTTAGTTACCAAATCATTCATTGTGTGAACCGAGGATGTAGTAGGTGCAATAACATATTTGCATAATTTCATCTATTTAAAATACTCTACCTTTTTGTATATATGGGAAATATGGGATATATGGACAACTAAAAAACCTCCAGACAAACATCCAGAGAGTGAGATCTAGACACTTCACATAATTATTGTGTTCTTGCTTCCAAAATTGAAGTGTAGGGTCAAAAAGTTAACTTACCAACAATTGCTGTAAGGAATTTATTTCACAAAAATGAAATATATGACCTGGCAAACCTCTACGTGATACTCGATTTTTTGCTCCCCCCCCCCCCCCCCCATGTCAGCATTGCCTGACCAATTCTGCCGCCTATATGTTTCTTTAACTGCTGTAAATCCTGTGGACTGAAAGTCTTGACTGTAGGACCAGGTGGTAAAAACACTGTTGTCCTTCACATACGTCCCCCCAAAAAAAACTTAAGGTCAGATGACCTGGGGGTAGGGGCAGAACATCAATGGCAAATCAATCTACCCATCACAGCCAGTGTCCTGGAAGATGCTGGTTGAGGTCCATGAAGTGTATGTGTCTATGTCATTGTAGTGGGGCACTATCTTGCTGCAAAATTACAGTAAGTTGGGTAGCTCTTCTTCCTCCAATAGGTGGCACTACTCACTTCTTACAATTAGTTATCACCTGAGTGTGCAGCTCTCTAGTAGGCCACTGGATGGCAGCACCACCCAGTCCGATAAATTAAACTAAACAATCAAACAGATGCATTGAAAACATTAGAATATCATCAACAATTTGTATATTTTAAGAGAGTTAACTTTTTCCTCTTTTTTTTTGTCTTTTTTTACTTAAATTACTTAAAATAAACACTTTTTTGATGATATTCTAATTTATTGCAATGCATCTGTATATCAAAAATGGATACCATTTATTTAAGTACAAAGACTATTATACAAAATGACCTATATATATGTAAGAACATGGAACATAACCTGGATAAAACACAAGAGTGGCCATTGCTGATAGGTACACACAATTGGTAAAGTCCAAGTACAAAATAAACACAATCCTAACAATAGGTCTTAGTGCAAGTGCCAACAGTGTTACTTATTTGTTGTTTGTCTACCCCCCTCAAAAGGAACAAACTAATTACTATGATGCTAATGCAAAGTGACAAATAAGAACATAGGAAGAGACAATTAAGAACAAAGGAAGAAAGAAATACAAACAGGCCTTTCAAATCTCTATAACCAGGAGAAACTGAAGTTGCTTTATCCAACTAAGTATTTATGTTGTTGTTTTCTAATCTTACTCTGTTTGTTCTTATTCAATTAGCGCTAATGTTCCCATGTTGAATAAGTTATCATTTCGGAAATAGTGAACGTTTCAGTGTTGCCGAATAAAAATTGGAAGGTTCTGCTTTCATATTAAATTGATATTTGTGAAGTAAATAAATTATAGCAGTTGTTGGTATGATCTCTTTCTGTACCATTCTTCTTGAATTTCCCTATATTAAAGTTACTTTTAACTTGAAAAAAAATATTGCTGGCCACCTTCTCAACCTGCTACTTGCTTGTCTGCATGATACATTTTCACTGCATAAAAAAGTTATTTCATTTTAGCAATTTTTTTTAGTTAACAAAATGCTTGTTTTGCCTCATGTAAAGGTAAAGGTATGTGGGAAAAGTCTAATTAAAGTACAATGAACATGTGATTCACTATGGTTTAAATGATTTATATACGGTACTACCAAAGCCAACCTTGTCCTACCTAAAACATATTAAAACCAATACTATCTCCTAGTGACCTATATAAGGCAAATGTCCCTATAAGTAACCCACATATTATTTGTATTCTATTTAAGGTGACACAATGCAACAACCTCTGTGATAATGATCAATAGTAATATTGATCATTTTCAATAATAAAGTGTCAGTACATCCCTGAGGCAGTGTCATGGTGACCATGGAAAATTAAGTTATTGTCTGCAGAGGGGGGGTTTCTGCCAGCTGTTCCATTCGGTTATGTACAGTATTAGTCCTGTTCTCCTACACATTATCATCATTATTATTGATAACTATTTTTAGCTCTCGTAGCATAACAGTTTGGAATTGTCTGGAACCACCATGCATACCAAATTCAAGGCCAGGATGGGGGGGGGGGTGGATATGGCCCTCCAGGCCTTTTAATGTGGCCCTTTGACAGGTGTCAGACTCCAGCTGCTGGGCGGCACCCCTGCTAGAGAAGCTCGTCCTTGCAACATTCTGGAGGAGAAGAGAGTAGTGTCTGAAACTTTTCTTTTTGTCTGTGCAACCAACTAACCAGACTAATGCTGCTGCAGGGACTATTGTTAGCTTTTGCCAGGTGGGGTGGGAAAAATCATTGTAAGGCTGCCCTGGGCAAAATAAATGTGTCTACATCTGTCCTCAGCAAAATAATTCTGTGACTTTCCGGGGAAAAATAATTTTGTGCATTTCCTGGGCAAAATAATTCAGTGCCTGCATCTGTCCTGAGCAAAATATTTCTGTTTCTGTAACCATACATTTGAATGGTCCTACTTGCATTTCGTTTTGTGTTTGTTATTAACCGGCCCTTTAGATGCAGCCAGAATGCTGATGCAGCCCCATGTGAAAATTAGTTTGATACCCCTGATTAGAGATGAGCGAACTTCTTGAAAGTTTGATTCGGGCGATTCGCCGAATTTCCCCAAGAAATTCGGGTTCGCCCGAATCGAACTTTTACGAATCGCTAATCAGAAAAAAAAAATGCCGGCATGGTGGGAGCGGGCAGGCCAGCTACGCCTGTCAGGGGGCCGCCGCCTGGACAGTACAGACTTTAACGGCAACCCGTGCCCACGGCCCTTGGCAGGCTGAAAGTCACCAGGCAGGCTGTAACAACGACCGCCCACCTAGCTCTATGAACGCCAGATAAGTTGGAACCTCCTCTCTTCCACGGAAGCTTCCAGAAGCAACCAAACTGAAGGTATAGTGAATGTGCGGCAGCCTCTCCCGCTTACCTATCACAGTGTGAAGCAGCCGCCGGTGTGCGCTATGCCTCTCTCCAGACCCGACTAGCGCTCTGCCTCCAGCAGTCCCCGTCGAATAGCGACGCCTCCCCCTGCAGTGGCTCAGCCAACCAGCGTGGCTATTGGTGGAAGCCGCGCCTCCCCCAGCAGTGCGTGCAGTCTCCTGTCGCCTCTGCCCCCATTTTATTGTATCCCACAATGCCGCAAGTGTGGCGCTTCTCTTGGCTCTGCCTCACACACGCAGTAAGGAAAAGTTCGTGAATGACCCGCTATGGAGAGTGGCGTTCATTCCTTCTAAGCTACGCCATACCTCCCAACTTTTGAAAATAGTAAAGAGGGACATTTTAAACCACCGCGCCAGGCACGACCCCAGCCACGCCCTTAAAGGGAAATGCCACCTAATAAATACATAGTAACAAATTACATGAAAACAACCCCCCCCCCCCACACACACACACACACACACACACACACAGGCAAGCCTCCCACAGATGAATGCATCATGAATGCAAGCCCCCCTACACACACAGGCAAACATAAACATTCAGGCAAACACATATGTGCAGGCAAACACACACACTGCATGCATGCAAGCCCCCTCCACACACACATGCATGCAAGCTCCGATACATAGGCACACACATACATGGAGGCACACACACACATGCAAACACACACTGCATGCATGCAAGCCCTCTCCACACACACATACATACAGACACACACACACATGCAGACACACACACACACATGCATGCAAGCCCCCACAAAAAGTAAAGCACACATACATGCAAGCAGACACAAACACACAGGCAGACAGACACATGCGCACATAGGTCCGGCCCCCGCTCTTACCACCAATGTTCCCTCTAAGCCTTGGCAGTGGCTGAGCAGGGATGTTGGGGAACTGGGCAACGATTCATTGAAAGAAAAATCATCTCACCTAGAACATCCTGAACATAAATGTGTTGCCTTGTTTGTGTGGGTGGGGGAGCCATTTTCTGCACACACAGCTGACATGGCACAGGGCAGCCTGGACAGGAAATGCCACATTCTTATCTCTTAAGGGGGAAGCAGTCTGAGTGTCAGCACACTTGCTCTCAGCTACGGGCCTCTGTCACTCCGTGCACACACTTATGAGCCTGGAGAGCCTGTCAAACCCAGCACTCTGTGCACTCCTATTGAGGCTCCCCCGGAAACAGAGCAACAGTGCTTTAGTTCCACACGGCGCCCATAAGAACTACTGCCCCGCCCCCTGCTCGCAGATTGACAGCAGCTCCTCCGGCAATGTCGGCTGCCTTCACCCCTGCATGCTGTAAGTTTTTTCATCACCCCCCCTCCCCCGCGCACTCACCCGCACGGCAGGAAGTCTCTTCGCGCCGGCACGGGGAACTATTTATTCAGAAGGTGCTGGCCTCATGGGCGGCGCACAGCAGGGCCCTTGCTCAGTGTCCATGGCGCAGGGCGTCCCGGGAGAATTTGCAACAGTCCGGGATCGCGGGATTTTGGGAAATAATCCGGACAATCCCGGGAAAATTGGGACAGTTGGGAGGCATACGCTACGCGTTTTCCTCCGCAGTCAAGATGTTCCTGCCCGCTGCTGCCGCCCACCTCTGCCGCCAAATATGTTCCCGCCGCTGCCAGCAAAGTGCCGCCCCCTTTAAAGTGCCGCCTGAGACCATGGACCCACAGGGACCCATGGTAAGGCCAGCCCTGGGCCAGGCCAGCTTTAAGGGGGTGGGAATTTGGGCAATTGTCAAGAGTCCCCATCACCAAAGCTCCAAAAGCTTACTTTTGCCAAGCGTGTCAGGACTAACTGATGGTCATACAAATATTGTCTGATAAAGCAATTGCGCTAGCTAGCTAGGCAGGCATCTTTTTATGGGCAGCAGCAATCCTCCGCACTGCCCCCACTACCTGTTTTTTCTGTAGCATCCCTCTTCACACTCTTCCTCCTGTTCAATCCCTTACCCCTTCCCCCCTGTGTCTGATTTAGCTTGAACACGTGGTGAAGGAAGTAAGGGACTGGACAAACAGTGGAGGCTGTCAGGGTCTGGACTGGACACACGGTGTAGGATGTCAGGGGCTGGACACATGGTGGAGTATGTCATGACTGGACACATAATGAAGGATGTCAGGGACCAGATACACAGTAGAGGTTGTCAGGGAATGAACTTGACACATGGTGGAGGATGTCAGGGACTGGAAACATGGTGGAAGCTGTCAGAGAGTAGACACATGGTGGAGAATGTCAGAGAGTAGACACATGGTGGAGAATGTCAGAGAGTAGACACACGGTGGACGATGTCAGAGAGTACACAAATAGTGGAGGTTTCCGGAACGGAACTAGACGTATGGTGGAGGATGTCAGCGACTGGACATATGATGGAGGATGTTAGGAACTGAAGAAGATAGGGAAGACAGTTTGGATTAAACGTAGGGTTTTCTAACATATATTCAATGCAATGTGTGTTCTTGATACAATATTTCTGAAGCTGGGGCCCCAATTTTGCCCAGGGCCACATGTTGTCTAAAACCAGTCCTGACATTCTTTATTATATGGTATTTATGGTTTACCAGCAAAAAAAGAGTTTTGCATTTTGTTTCCTATTATGCTACAAGTTAACTATAAAGAATAAAATATGCTCACCCTTATTCCATAGTCACGGGCTGCTTCCCAGATAAATTTCTTACTGATGCCACCAGCTCCAATAACCAGGACCTCTTTTCCTTCCATTACATACATCATAGAACGTCTTAACATTGTCTCTATCAAAGGACTTGAGGCAGAGTTAACAGTGAAGGACTTTCCTGCGGCCAAACTTCCTGAAATACATTCATGTACTCCACAGCTCTCCAAGCAGAGTGCTGTGGTCACACCCAGAACCACTGGAGTCACCATGTAATCCACACAGGTAAGAAGCAAATCAATGCCTAGAAATTAAAAAAAGAATGATGACTATTCTGGTTATTGGAAGCACCCAGATGTTCAGATGTACAAATTGTTTTAAAATGTATTTTGCTTGAATATTCATCTTAAGAAACATAGAGTAATTGAGTATTACTTTATCCAAAATAGAGTAAAGACAATGGTACCCGAAAACCCAACTCTAGTAAAAGGTATGCATAGTGCAAAGAAGGGTAAAAGCCAATTTAGTTACACTGCCAAAAAGCCAAATAGTTATACAATTAAGCTAATTTGATACTGTATGCACCCCTTACTATACTTGCTGTCTAAGGTAATCAAACAGCAAAGGCACAGGGACTACAAAGATGTCACTTAAACCCCATATATTTTGATTGACACCACATTTTGATCCCAGTGACCCCAACAGGACACATAGGGAAACTTATTCTGAAATATTGATCCCCCTAATGGGGGATGGAAAACATTTTTACCTGTGTGAGCCTAACCACAAATCGAAGTCTGAGGCTCATGTCCAGTTGATGCCCCCTTCCTAGTGGTAGGCTAGAATGAGGCCCCAGCTCATTCTAATGCAAAGGACGCTCAAGGTGACACTTTGTTTTATAATTACCCTGGTATTATATGTAGCTTTGTTTTCAAAAAGGAAAATCTAATGAGAATAATGGCACGTGGAGCCCTACACAATGGGAATACACTTGAATGTGCCTGCACAATTACGTTAAGGTCCCTGTCCAGACATAAATGAAACAAAAGCCATACTCACCTTTAGTCTATTGCTGTTCAGTCCTACATTAGATCACCCACTCGATTCAGTGCAATGGAGGGGTTGGATCAGGCCTCAGAATGACCCCTCCATTGCAGTGAATGCTCAAGTCATTGTAACTGATATATGGGACAGCAATTGCCCCCCTATGCCACCAGTGTTTGGTGGAGGGCCCTGGACTATGTGGGGCTCGATCCCGGGACTTCGATTGATTGAACTGGAGTAGGTCATATCAGTTGTGGGGGAATGAAGGTGAGTATGACAAACCCTTTAGGTCGGGCTTTAAAGATGGTCCTGTCAGAGAATTCTATAAACCAAATCGGAATGGCATACCTAAATATACTACTAAGCGCAATATATGTTATTTTTCTTTTAGACATATAACAGAAATAAAGTAGACCCTTTGCAGGTCCCCATTATTAGTATTATATACTACCAATAAAATAAACTATATTCTCACCAATGACATCAGTTTGGGCCTTGCTCCCTCCTCGCAGAGTTGGGCTGAGTTTTTTTTCTTCCTCTAGTATTACTTTCATGACCTTTTCAGAGGTCTCTTTGAGTTGATCAAAAATATTATTCTTCTGATCTTCATCTCGAACACCCCATAACTCCAGAGTGGTGTCCAATGACTGTGGAAGAGCCGATCGATGGCAGAGAGGTTTCTCTGCTCGGCCCACAAAACATACCACCTACAACCGAAGAACCAAAACCACTTCTGAATCCCTCACAGGATACAAATTAAAGAGCAAAATATAATAAAAATAATAAATGATTAACCAAAAACACTATCTGTTCATAAAATATCTGGCATAGTGTTCATCCATTATGAGATAATCATAAAAATTCTTGTAGTCAGGGGCTCAGGATAAGGGTTTGTAGATTGGAGGGGTTACAAGCCCCAGAAGAATGGGGGGCAGCCCCGTTACCTTGCTTAGTAATGGTTGGTCTCCGCGAGATCGGCAGACAACGGCACAGAGACGGATCGCCAGCTCTGGGGGGCGCACGGAGCAGCCTGGGGGGGTGGGGCAAAGACAGTAATACAGGAAGATAGAGGAGGGAGAAGGAAGAGGGGCAAAAGTCGAAGAAAGTGGAGAATAATAAAAGCAAATATGGACAAGGAAGAGAGAGAGAAAGAAAGAAAGAACTGACCCTCCTTCAATACAGATACAAAATATCTTACAATAATATGAGGTTACCCTCTTTCTAGATTTCAAAGCGTATGTCCTGTGCTGGAAAAGCTATCACCTCTAAAGTGTTTGAAACTAGAAGATGTGAAAACTTGCCAGGCACAGGAGACAGGCTTAATGATTGAGAAAGGGCCCAGCATGACACAGAGAAGGTCAAAAGGGTAAGTGTGACAGGGTATGCAATGAGAGAGGAACAATTTTAATATAGAACATGAAACAAATGCAAATTGTGTTTAAAAGCAATAACAGGAAACATGAGGTAGAGCAGAAATGTATCAGAAAGATAAAGAAAAATAAACAGAATAAAAGCAAAAATAATGATGAGAAAATGGGAAGGAAGAGACAGAAGGATAGGGGTATTAGGAGAGGATGCAACAGAGTATCACCCTCTCTTTATCCCCCTAGAAAGATATGTATAGAATTTCCCACCCATCCCCATGCTTACGTGGTATACAGGCAGGAGGCTGTGGTGGTTTCAGTTTACGTTGGGGCACTGTGGTTATGAAGCTCTCAAGCAGAATGGCATTGCCTTCTGGATGTTTAGATAAAATGGTCAGGACAGCATCTGATACAGGAGTTGGGTCATTAGTGGAGTAAAAGGCTGGTGCTTGATGAGACCAACAGGTCTTTACCACAACCTATAACAGAATTAAATTGTTTATGGAAGTCATACAGCTAAGGAACAATATGTTCAAAGACAAACTTGAAGACCTCCCTACCTTTTCATAACCCTTGTTCCTCAGTGATGTTAGAAAAGCACTTATCTCCTGGTGTACCCTGACTTCTCTCCCCTCCTTGTGATCAAGCTCCAATACTTTTGTAGATCTAGCATCTCCATTATGTGGTCCCCAGGAGGACCATCCTAGCTGATGAGAAGATGTGACAAGCAAGGCTGGAGGAAGTGGGAGTTCTTTACTATCTAGCAAGAGTCGCAACCCCAGGGTATCAGACAGGAGGCCAGAAAGTTGTGGAGAGCCCCCCATTGGGCAATCCCACTGGTTTTCCAAAAAGGACTGACCTTCTCCCAACCAGCATAGGTAAGTCACTCTTCGAGGGGGGAAGAAGGTATCCAAGAAAGTGCGACCCCCAAGATCAAAAGTTACAGCTTGTTTAATGTAAAGTGGTGGGCACGCTGAAGCAAAAGGCTTTGGGCAGAACCAGGAAGGGGAGAGGCAGAGAAATATTTTGCCTGAAATAAAAGGAAATTTAGGTAAGGAAGAGCTTAACAACATTTAATTATTACCATAATAAATTATCATGAAAATCCTTATTGGAAACGATGCATACTACGTTAAAAGTATCCAGAAATATTGCAATATCCTAACTATCCCAACTGTTTGCATCCATCTTGGAGCTCTATGTTGTATACTGGGGCCAGCTCTAAACTTGCATCTATCATGTTGTAAAAAACTGCAAATTGAAAACTTCCCCTTAAAGTAAGTTTTCATACACATCTTCTTCTTGGTGATGTGTCTTGTCCTAAATGTTTCTATATCTAGTTCAGCCCAGCAGCAACCCAAACAAGGTAACTTGACTCATAAAATAGAACCAGAATGTGGATACCTGAAATGCTAGGGGAGTCTACCTTATGGGTGGGCTCATGTATTGGAATTAAATTAACAGCGGATCTGAACTCATAGTATACTAGCCTGAAGATGTGACTGTGATGTAATAGCACAAAGCTCAACGTGGCACCACTCCAGAGAAGGTCAAGACGTCATTGGATTTCTCCACTATTCCTAATTTGAGCACACATCTGTATCGATGTGGTTACTGTATAATATGTTCCAAATGGCTTTAAACCATTCTGCAGGATGTGTAGATCTTACCTTCAAAGTAAGTCTAAGCTTATTTATGGGGCAGAAAGCATTTCCCTAATCTTGTTGTATGTTACTGTGTCAAAGATGGCAGAAATAGATGAGATCCACTTGAAGATGCTAATGCACAAGCTACCTACATAATTATGTTGCATTCACAACATATATCACTTTGGTCAGTTTATTATGTTTACCCCATAGGTTTATTGGAGGTATCACCCTACCTGGACACTGTCTGGCACCTTCCAGAAGAATGGACATTGCAAAGCTTGGAGGGCCAACAACACATATTGTGGTGGTGTCCTCTGTGTGGCCTATAAAGGAGACAAAAAGGCTTTAGTAATAGCTATTGGTTTTTTATATGTATGAAATCACATTAAAGATTTTAGTAGCTACATATCGCCTAATTGCTAGAGAGGAAGGGTATATAACTTTACTGTAAATAACACATAGAGCTTTATAAATGTCTTTGAAAACTCATGATATATTTCCTGACAGACGTTAAATCCCCACTAAATCAATTAGATCTTTCCAAATGTGAATTTAAGTGAATGAAAACCCTGATTGTACACCCTCTGTTTGCCCTGCCCTGTCCCTGGGGCATTCCCATTAAAGATGTCATGCTTTGTAAGACCCCACAGTTCACCAGATAATCACCTTGACCAAGGATATCATGGCGTATGGTGGAGAGAGCACAGACTCTACAGGGCTCATGGCTAGGATCGAGGTGAGTTTATGCGGTACACCAGGGGATTTCAAAAAGAGGGGCATCCCGAATCAGTAAAGGGAATTGCCTGGCCCTGGAGTCTAGAGATTCCAAGGACAGGCATAACAGTTTTTGATCCTCGTCTTTTGAATCTCATCTGCTATTGTTAGCATTTGGGAAAGATGTAAACCAGTTACTGATTTACTTTTGAGTCAATAAATTCCAAGGTTCTTACTTTGTCTAAGCACATCTATGATATGCTCTAACAATGTGCTTGGCAAGATGGCAGTTAATGTATAGATGGTAGCTTTGGATTATAAGAAATTATAAGATAAATCCTCATTGTTCACAACAATCAGTTCGACATAAACCTCAGGGTTGTGATCTGGCCAATACAGCCATGAGTTCTGTATAGGACCTAACAAGGGGCTGCTCACAAGTTGTATTGGTATATCATACCTGTGCGTGGCTGTTTGGTCCTGTCTTCTGTCTCTGGAAGTCCTGAGTTAATCAAAATATTTTGAAGCTCCTCATAGTTCTGGGTAACATTTGGTTGGTGTTGGTTTCCATTAGTTCCATTATTCTGGTCCTGTTGAGAATTGACAAATGGGCTTTTTTCCCAGGGAGGGCCATCAGGAGCAACTCCAGGAGCCCACTCCTCCTTTCTGTCTCCATCTTTGGAGTACATTGGGTGATCCAATATAAGCTTATCAAGGGACAGCTGCAGAAGAATAGTGAAGAAAGTACATGGAATTCTTGGTTGCTGAAATATTTGTTTGAAGAGCAGTCTGTTCTAATTATGTAATGGTACTTGGCTAGAAATAGTTTTTTTTTTAGAATGGTGTATCTACCCTTCATTGCATAAACAAACTGCAGCGCAGTTCTGAGCATTAGCAAGAGTATACAAGGCCCTAACTATTGGGCCTATTTTGGTGTGGAAAAACTTCTGTCCTGCTTCCAGCCTTCTACAGCGTGAACTGGGTGGTATTGTTGGCAGGGAACTCAGATACTGCAATTACTGCACATTATTTTTTTGAATCTGCAATGATGCAATGATAAGACAGACTGCTTCCTTCACATAAAGGTTTAAAGATCACATAAGCATCCTTTATATATTGTTGGATACAGTTAGATGAACTGTAACATAGTATAGGGCATGTCCCTTTTCCTGCTGAGAAGTATTTATGTGGCATAAGATGTCACACTATAAACATTACTAGCTAATCCGCTTAGGAGATACAACAGACAGAGTGAAGCAAATGCAAGGTGACACATGTGAGAACGAGATGGACAAAGAAGACAGGCAGAGGACAATCAGGCATTATTCTCTACTTACCATCACTCTTCTTGTCCTGGAAAACAAACACATATATTTATCATTGTGAGATTACATAGGAAACTTTGTTGCCTCTTTGAGTTACAAACTGATGTGCTTAGCTATCCACAGATAACAATTTGTCTTTAATGTAACAATAACGTATCAGTCAGCCTTATCTATGGCAGCTATAAACTAGCATGTAAGCACTTTCCATTAAACAATGGTTAAATTTACTATTCCGAAAATAAACTTACATCATATATACCGGTATAATAAACTATAAATAGATATGTAGGTATAAAAAGATTTTATTTTCTATTTCGCTACAGTTTCGGGATCTATTAAAGTATGAGTCCTGTTGACCCTTCCCCTCTTCTCATGTCCTAATGTCCCTTCTCTCTTTCTAACTTTTCTCTAGATTGCAGTACGAACTATAACTTTTTTTATTCTCTGCTTTTTAGTTATTTAAAAGCCAAATTAAGTTGCTATGATGCAGCAGGTTTCCTATAGACCTATTTTAAGTGTTATACTAAAGCTTGTCAAGGAGGAAGCTAAAATAAATTCTTTTGGAGTCAAGCATGCCGACTGCCAAAACTTTGTGTGTAAGACGATGACCTTGAGTGGGAAAAGGCCTCTTGTTACCATTGGTGGTGCATTCTCGACTCACATGGCACACTATGTATACAAAGGATGAACTCAGTACTTTTGCCCAATTTCCTGGCAGCTAATAGGAGAGCTAGATGAATCTATTGTAAATCTGGGATGTGCATCCAGTTCCATTCTTTTGGCCAATGTGCAACACCTACTGTTCTGGTCCCTCTCTTCCATTCTGTCCCCAGCAATGGTAGCCATGTTAAAAAAAAGAGTACACAATGGGGCCAGTTCAGAGTTAGGTGAGAAAACGAATTGTCTACTGGGTCTAAATGATCACCTGTTTCTGAATCAGCCCCAAGGTAGACAATGAAAGTGAATGGCAACTTTCTTTCCTAAAAAAGAGTGAGTTTTCTCACCAGGCTCTGAATTGACAATAGCTAGAATAAATTGCTTGAAAAAAACTTCTATGCAGCATCCAAGAAGTAGGGTGTTAAATTATCTGGTTAAGTCTTCTGACTAGAGATGATCAAACACGAATGCAAATTTCGTGTTGAACTTTGTGAGATCAGGTTCCCAAACCTGAAGTCAGTGTCCCGGCCCAAACACTAAAAAGCTGGTTTATGGGCTGGCATAAACCAGCTTCACCTAAGGTTGCAGCAGCAAGAAGCTGCTGTAACTCACCTCCCGATCCTCTTCTGGCACTAGGAGTGTCCTCACTTGGGAGCCAGAGGGCATCTTTCTATAGCCCGACTGGGGCCAGTTTCAAACGCTGCTGCTGGCGCTGCTCCGCCACGTTGACTGAAGAGGATCGGGCAGATGTGAGTTAAAGGGGTGTGCTTCTGCTGCACACTCTGCAACCCCCCCCCCCAACAGCCGCCCCCAAAGTTCATTTATTCAAAGTGCGGCCGAACTTGTTGAACCCAACCTTTGGGTTGTTCACCCATCCCTACTTATGACTAAGGGCAGATTGACACAAATCATGTGTCTGCTGTTTCTCCACTGGTATGATTTCTAATGGATTAGCAATAAATACCATATTTTATCCTCAAGAAGAGTGTTGGACTTTTTTTTTCTTGCGGTTATCTGAATAGTAATGTGATGGTCCCACATAGCAAAACTTGCCTATTTGATTACCAAATTTGCAAAATCAGTTCATCCACAGGTTATCAGTTTGCAATGCAAGACCTGCCTTGCCTGTCCTCTGGCAGGCATGCTCTCAGTAAGAAACTTTTTTGCACGGTAAAAAGCTTTATGACTAACAGCTTTAGAAAATCTTGGTTCCATGTGATAGAATTCTTGCATAAGAAAATGATAGCTTTCTCGCATAATTCAAGAGACACCAGTGAGACAATCTTGCACGTGAGAAAGCATACAAGCAACCATGAGAGTATTCTCCCTTCCAAGTTTTTTCAACTATCATGATAGTTTACTAAATTCCTGTTTGAGGGTTTATCAATGAAAAAGGCGTGCCAGCTTGAGAAGCTAACTTTTTTCTCCTGCTCTGAGGCCCGCACAACAGTCTCTGTCGCTAAATATCTTGCCCAACAACACTCCCTGAAGCACGCAAGTTTAACTATTTTTCCCACATTGTCACACTGTGCTGAATAGGGTGTGATTTGGATTTACTGTATCTTGCAAGAAGGACTGGCCTTTTTAAACTGAACCAGGGATACATTTATCAGGAGTTTTATCCACAAGTTCCAAATGCCCGCTGATAAAGCCACCTAAAATCATTATTTATTCACCAGCCACCATTAAGTCATCAGCCACACTCGAAAAACTTATATGCATATATGAAAGTGGCCCTCACCACCAACCAAAAAAAGGAGCCCCAACCAATGCCCTACCACTTAAACATTCAAATGAAATTCAGAAGCTGGTTACATTTGCTCTTGCAACAGCCACACTTGTTCCGTGCGTCCATGGTGCTTTCACATTCCAAGCACTGCTGGCTAGCAATAACATTTGCCATGTATGTCCGTAAATCCATCACATGTGAGGGTTACATGGCACCTGGTAAGTTATTTTTTGTCTTTTAACTATTGAGACATCACAAATTGGTTTGCCCTGGGGTTGGGGGAGTTATTTTTTACTGGAAGTGCTTTTAAAGAAAAAAAGGTTCCATGGTCAAATTCTAGGAAAACAATATGTTAAAGAGAAGCTACAGAACAATGATCTGCAATGATTTAATAGTTAAAAAAATGCTGGAGGAGGAATGGGAAGGGAGCTAATATTTACTCAAAGTCCAAGTCACAGTCAAGTCACAAGTGTCTAAAAAGTGTCTTTTCCTATTTCATGTTTAGAGTAGTTGCCCCAAGCTAGTAGTAATCAAGCAGGCAGAGAGCAGTCAGATCAATGTATGTATGTTACTGAATTCATGCACTGGAACACTATGTGTTTATAATACACTGTGAAATTAATATCTTCATATATTCATAGCCAAAGAAAACACGCTGGGTGCACCTGACCCATTATTTTATGCCGCACCTCCTAAACTACCAATTCTATTTTCCTATTGAGGGGGCCCTAAACCTAATACCAGGTCACTTTACATGTCCAAATGATAAATAACTCATCTGGATAATGGCATCAGAATAATCAGGAATGGTTTATATCTTACAAGCTCGGTCATTTACTTGCCCAAAATGATAATCTCATCTGGATAAAGGTTTCAGAATTTATTTGCCTACAATGTACATATCTCTCTTGGATAATGACCTCACATTGACATAAAATAGTATTTCTCATATCATTTTTTCTTACCTGGCCAAAAGTTATGTACTGTATAACGTGTTTGTTTTTTGCATAGATGGCCATTGTATGCTCGCGCACAAATTGGAATTTCTCCTCTTCTGTTCTGCATTTAACCCACATGTGCAGTGAGACAAAATATATATATGACACCATAATGACCAGGAATGGTATATCTCATACCAGTTTGGTCACTTTACCTTTCCAAAATGTATATATTTCATATGGATAATGATATAAGAATGACCTGGAATGCTATAACTCATATGAGGTTGGTCACTTTACCTTTCCAAAATGTATATATTTAATCTGAATATTGGCAATAGAATGATCAGGAATGGTATCCAAGAGCAGTGATCTGCAGAATCGGACTGTTTTCCAAAACATATCCACCACTTAAAACCAGAAACCATTGCTAGCATAAAGATTTAGATCACTGCTGTTACTGACAGCTGACCCCACAAAGTTTGTATCAGCAACCTTACACAGGCCACTTGTGTCTTCATGATATTATAGAAGACTGTTGCTATGTTAGAGGAGAGTGTTAGAAACTGCTGCTATGGCTGAAATGTCTAAAAAAGAGCCGGGGGGAGTTTCCCTGCACAAAACCTGATACCATACCATGCCTACTCCACCTAACATTTCACTTGTCTTATTCAGCACCCAAGCCAAAATACAGGTAGCCAAACCCCTTCTGAGTTCATTGGGGAGAGCTCCTTGCTGCAAAATGGAGTTTGGAATCCCATATGGATCCAATCTGATTAGATAATTATTATTTCCTTTTCTTTTGAAACTACATGTAGTTTTCTGCAGTGTCTAATGATAAAGCTATAAATGATATATATAGCTTTCATGAGATGCATGCATATAAACAGCATCACTTACTTACAAAAATAAGTCAGAATACATTTTCTCAATATTCAGCACTATATTTCCCTGCACCTACATTAAAGGAACAGTCAAGCCAATGACAATAATAAGGCAGCTTGTCCCATTTGCCCCTTACCACAACCACATTTCAAATAGGGTCACACAGCCACCCCTGTCCCTCAGTGTCTTCAGCACAAATGAGCTTGGCAAGTGTGACCACCATGGCTTCCATGGGCTCACTCACACTGAGAGCACTGAATGGCAGGAGCAATTGTGTGACCACATTAGGAGCGTGGTCATGGAGGAATGGAATTAAAAGGAGTCCTGCTACTGCATCCACAGCTCACTGCAGAAAATGGAGGGGAAGCACATGGAAAAAGCTTTAGGCAAGCTACTTGCAGCCTTATTATTACCATTATTATGCATGGACTGTTCCTTTAAAGCTTCACTAGAAAGTCACTACATTTGTGGGTGCGACAACTCTGGACCAAGCTACTGTATGTATGTGGCACTGATGTTTAATAAGAAATTTTAACTGTCTACACATGTATATACAGATATAGACTATACTGATCATTTTAACAAGTTATAAAACACTTTCTGTCTCCAAATTGCAGAATGTATATATAGGATTATGATCGGCTGAGCTAAAATTCCAACTATCTGACAAAGCCCATATATAGCCACATTAAATAAAAAATGTCACCTTATCGAAATGATAACCACAGTACAGAGAATACAAGAATACATGAAAGAATCAAGGGAAATGCTCAAACAAATAAGAGACCTTATATTTAGTGCCCAATAATATTTCCACATTGCATCTGGGCATTACAGTACATGGGGCATGCAAGCTGCGGTCAAAATACCAACTGTCACTTTATAACTGTACAATTAACAAAGGAGAAAGTAACAACAAAATTAAAATAAGTAAACCAAATGCAATGTGCAGATTGTTGCTTCCATCCAAGCAATGATGTCCAATTAGATTTCATGAGTAAATAATCCAGCTGGACTGCAATGCATTTAATGTGAACTGGCCCCATAAAAGAGAAAACATTTCCTGAAGTCCCTGCATTTTACTTTACTAAAAAGCTAAAGTTTATGCAGTGTGACTCATATTAGAAAAAAAAAAAATAAGAAATCATATCTCACCTCTAAGTGTCCTCAGAAAAAAAGAAATGTTATAGGTATAGTAGACCTCACGAGACAGACATGCAGAGAGCTTGCAGGGATTAGGACGTCGCTTTAAATCCTGCTCTCTCTCCCCCGCCTGCCCCCTCCCTGCCAGGCTTTACTTGAGCTGCTCCCAGCTGTCACTCAGCCAGGCCCATAACAGCGGGTCAACATCACAGCCATGCCCGTCAATCAGCCCTGGTGTGATACTGAGAACTTATTCCATTACACCCGTGCTCTGCCCTGCTCGCTCTGCTATTCCTGTAAAAAACACAGTCAGCTGTTAGTGAGCGAGTTACCATTCCAGCCCACTGCACTTGTCCCCTGTAAGCAGGGATACCCCTAAAATCACATGCTCTCATTCCCAATATTTTCTTCCCCATAGAACGGCAAGCCACCAGCTAATAGTTTTACCTTTTATGATGTTTTGCTTTATTATCATCTTTTCTATTTAAGCAGTACCAGTACAAAAACACAATAGAGCAGATAAAACATTGATTATTTTTGACCCACAATGTAAATGTTATACAAGGTTATACATTCATAGCAAGATACAACAGGAATGCAAGGCCCACCCATTGTGGGCTGATAAGGGATAGAAATGCCATACAGTCATAACTAAGCACAACAAAGGAAAAGTTTAGTGTGACATTTTTTTCTTCAGTACTGGCTCATACTGTACTGTATCTTTGCTTGGAAACTACCCACCGGTATGTTCCCTCTATTGCGACCCTTTTTAAACCCTTACACATGGTAATATTGCCTAGGTTGGTTCGTAGCCCTGCCCTTTTTATAAATCTTTGCTTTATCCCAAGGCTAGGCCCCCTCAGGTTTAATTGGCATAGGGCTATGACCACACCTTGTTATCTTTAAAATTATCATATATTTTATTATAACCATTCAAAAATGACTGCAGTAATTACAAACACATTTTCACATTATACATTCACGTATTGCACAATGACAAGAGTTACATAATTATTCTTTGTCTGATTGCATCAATTTCATGAGGGGCAAACATGTTTCGCCTATCTAGGCTTTGTCAATGCCCTATATATGTAACAAAATAAAAACATATTAGTATATCCTTCTTATTGTATTCTTCTTAATTTGTATATTGGTAGCAAACATTGGAAGTCCCTTTTCTTCTAGACATCATAATAGCATAAATCATTTATAAGCATGGATCTCATAGATTCCCAGAGGAGAGGTGGTGGTGTTCCAATCTCACAATTATTCGTACCTTTAAAAATTGTTATTGAATAATTTCAGCACGTTGGTTCAAAAATAGTGTATAGGTGCATTATTGCTGGCTAGTTGTTCATGGTTACCTTATTATAATTCTATCCCTTTAAGGTAGTCAGGTCCACTTTCGGGATTCTAGGCTCAGTTGCTGTATATAGCCGAGGTCAATTCGGTCCACTTTAGGGATTTTTAGGCTCAGTTGCTTTATGTAGCCAAGATCAATTGTAGATCTATTAGGAAATGTATAGGAACCATACAGCTATGCCTCCAGATATTGTTTCCATTGTTCTAATAAGTAGATGTTAGTAAATATATGTAAAAGAGAATTTTTACCTTAAAATTTTTGTCATATGCAGTCGCGGTGGTTACAGGCTGTTCCCACATGCCATGCCCCCGAGGTAGGTTGCTGCCCATGGTCTTGCTTGCCCCCGTCCCATCTAGGTCCCTGGGCTCCCCTGTCCGTTTGGGTGCTCCACTCCCCAAAGCGTGGCGCAGGATCCTTACCTGCCGCCGCGCCAGCGACGCTTTTTAGGCGCTCCACACCGTGGTGCGCATCTACTGTCCTTCCCGGCTTCCTCCAGAAGTGAAATTACGCGTCGCTGGTCTGGTCCGACTGTCTGCAAAAGTGGCGCCATTTTCCCGAAGATCCGCCATTTTGTTGTGGACCCCTTTCTATTGTTCACAAAGCACTCATTCGAAGTGCAGTCTTTCATTTCTATTGGGAAAAATACTATTCTATGTTGCTAATCGGAACCAGAGCTGCATAATGACACCTGTTGATTGGCTATAATTCTAATTTTATGCATAGGATAGTTATGTTGATATTTGAACAATGGTAAGGTCTTTATTTATTTAATTAAAGCGGCTCTCCACCATCTCTCCTCCTCCTCCTTTACAATCCTCTACATATCTCACACCTCTTTGGTTTAATATTAGTATTATCACAGTGTGATTTTACAATCTATATCCATTTCATCACTTCTATACACTGCTATGGGGCCTGTTTTTCCAATCCTGTTTCACCCATATAATTTTATTGCTGTTTCTTTTTATTTGGGAATAGGCCCTTCACTCTCTTGTGACTAGATGTCCATATGCTGATATTATTTTATAAGTAGGACATGAAGCTTAGGGTTTCATTGAGGCCAGGGTACCGGGATGGCCCTAGCTTATAAATCCACCTTGTCGCCAACTGTAATGTCATCTTTTCAATATCTCCACCACGTATTGGGGGATGTATCCTGTCTAGCCCCTGTTCTTGTAGGGCACCAGGATCTTTATTGTGCTGTTTTAAAAAATGACGGCCCACTGGGGTCTTTTGAGATCCTGTCTTAATATTATACTGGTGCTCGTATATTCTCTTTTTTAAGGGGCGGTTGGTTTTACCCACGTAATAACGTCCGCAGGTACAGGTCAAAAGGTATATCACGTTCACTGTGCTACAATTAATAAAATGATGCATTCTAAAGGTGCCTCAATCACCTACTGTTACCGTTTGGCCTACTTTTACATATTTGCACATGTTACATGCGCCGCAGCGGTATGTGCCCTTAGCCTTGCAGCATTCTTTCTTTCGATTTTCCTCATAGTGGCTACGCACGAGAGTATTTGATCGCCTAAAGATGACTTTAGGTTCTTTCGGTAGAAAGGTATGTAGGTACTGGTCATTCAATAAGACCGGCCAGTGGGTTCTTAATATTTTCTGTATCTGTTTGTTGGCCTGTGTAAGGCCAGACTGTTCTTTATTCTTTCTGGGTCTATAAATAAGTTCCTGCCTATTGATATTTTTGGCCTTTTTATATGCTGATTTTAAGGCAGAGTTCTTATATCCCCCCTCCCGAAGCCTTAATTTTATTCTGGCTGCTTCCCTTTCGTGGTCCATCGTGGCACAATTGCACCTAGCATGAATAAACTCCCCGTACGGTATACTTTGAAACAAATGTGCCGGGTGTGAGCTACTCGCTCGCAGCACATTATTAGCGGAGGTCTCCTTCCGATAAAGGTTAGCTGTTATGTGACCTTCGGGATCTTTCATAATTTCTAAGTCAAAAAATGTAATTTTGGGGGGATCATGACTACATGTAAATTTTAAATTGACATAATTTTGATTCAATTTCTTAACAAATTCAACCAGTTCCTGCCTCGTCCTCTCCCAGATGACCAAGATGTCACCAATGTACCTGTGCCATGCTGCCACGTGGCACAGGTACTGGTCATCTCGTCCCCAACCCACAACCCCATCTCCCACCATCCCAGATACAGGTTCGCAAACGATGGGGCACAAGTTTTCCCCATCGCTGTCCCCTGTATCTGGTGGTATAGCTATCCCTTGAAGAGGAACAGGTTGTGGGTGAGGACGAAATTGAGGAGCCGAAGCAGGAACAAGTTATGATTGTGTTGCGAGATTTCTAGTTCGTTAAGGAAAAATTCCACGGCCCTTATTCCTTTTTCATGTGAAATGCTGGAGTATAGGGCCTCCATGTCCAGAGTCACCAGGGTAGCCTTGGGATTCCCCCATAGATCATCAAGGATTCTCACGATATGTCCTGAATCCTTGACGTATGATGGTGAACCCGCCACCAAGGGCTGGAGGTGTCGATCCACATATCGGCTGACATTTTCTGTTAGAGCCCCCATGCCCGAGACGATAGGGCGCCCAGGTGGTAATGTGAGCAATTTGTGCACTTTCGGGAGTGCATAAAAAGTTGGAATCTTCGGGCATGGGGACTCCAGGAAGCCAGCTGCATGTGCATTAATCACCCCCTGTTCTAAAGCTTGGTGGATAATGTTCTAAAGTTGTATTCCTGGGCATCCCTGGGGAGTCTGGACATGGAGGCCCGTGCATACCAGTCTTTGTTGTTAAGTAAGTCCATGCACATCTTCTCATATTGTCCCGTAGACATGACCACAATGTTGCCACCCTTGTCGGCCGGTTTTATTATCAATTCATGATTTTGTTCAAGTTCTTTTATAGCTACTTGTAATTGTTCATTAATATTCGGTTGATATCTCATTTTCTTAGACAGTTGTTCCAAGTCTGCCGTTATTAATTCATGTTTAGTGGGGGAAAAAAAGTAGAAGGTTTTTTTAAATTTCATCTTTGTGGTGTTACTCACTATGTGACCCGCTACCTCCATCCCCAATTCTTCAATGTCCCTTGCTAGTTGTGTATCACTCGGGGAATCTATTGGATTGGGGGTGATTATGTCATCTCCCTTATCCATAAAATGAAATTTAGATAATACCTTCCTAGCAAACATGTGAACATCCTCCACTGTCTCAAATTGTCCAATTTTTTGGATGGACAAAATTTCAGTCCCAATCTGAGGAGTTCGTATTGTTCCTTTGTTAGTGTTTGTTGGGATAAGTTTATAATATCCCTTTGCTGATCACTATGATTTCCTGAATATCCATCTATCTGTCCCGATGTTGGGGAAATAATGTTAGTTTCTTGGAGGGATCCCCTCGCCCATCGTTGTGGGGCATTCCTCCTTTTGTTCCGGCGCTGGTTAAGTCTTTTTCTAAAAAATCATGTTTAGCTAACTGTGCTTCCCTTATCTCTTCTGGGGGGGGGGGGGGGGCACTTCTACTGTCCATTTTACACTTTGTGACATTCTTACTCTCATATTCTCTGGGTATGGAAATCTCCCTTCTCGGTGGGCCCTTTTAACATATTCTGTCTCTATCTATCCGAGGTTTAAACCTTCTTTGTTGTTGTAACCCCCATTCGTCCCATGTTAGTTCTGTCCCTTAAAGTGGACCAACACCCAGGATTTTGACTATCCTGGGTCTTGGTCCACTTCGGTGGGGCACCCCCGATCGGCGTGCCCCGCTCTGTGAAACCCCCCCGATCACCCTAAAAACTCACCTCTCCCCGCTCCCAGCGCCGACGGACAAGCGATTTGACAGCCGCTTGTCCGTGGCTCCTCCGCCGCCGCCTCCCGCGCGTCCCTCTTGAGGGGCGCGAGGGAGGTGGCGGCGGAGGAGCCACGGAAACTAAGGTAAGGGGGTTTGGGGGTTTTGGGGGGGTTTCACCCCGTGGGACATCCCGATCTCAGATGTCCCGCGGGGAGGGAGGTGATCGGCCCGGGAATCTTATAGATTCCCGGGCCGATCACCCGAGGGTGATGGTCCACTTTAAGGAGGAAGTATCTGAGGAGCTATTTATACGGCCCGGATTTTCTCTCCTCCCCCTTCCCTGATTCGACATTTCAGGCCGAATACAGGCCTCTTTATTTTTATATGCTAGTTTGTCCCTGAATAACTTTCTCTCCTTCATCTGTATTAGCTCTTTATTCATTTTTACTATAAATTCATGTATATTGAAATCCCTTTGTTTGAATTTCTCAATCTTCTGTTGTTGATCTAGACTGTCTACCATGAGTCTAATTTTGTTATTGAGTAATTCTAATTGATGGGTATGGTGAATAATTAATAACTCCATCAAGTGCATTGAGCAATCCTGGATGGATTTTTTCCCATTGTTGTTTGAATGTCTCATCAGGTGTTTGTACTTGGGGGAACAACCTAATTCTCAAGCCCTTGGGTACTATTCCACTATCCACATACTCTTGTAAGTACTGGATGTCCCACCAGTTTAGATTGTTTCGCCAAAGTTTATAAAGTTTATTAAGTGGTGTGTGTTATTTCTTGTTTTTCTATTAAATTTTTATTTGTCACTTTACACTGTGCCAAATCTAATAGCATTTTTATCCATTCATTACTCCCTAGTTGAGTCATGTTTATAGCAACATAAAGAGTGTCGCTGGCACGGCGGCAGGTAAGGATCCTGCGCCACGCTTTGGGGACTGGAGCGCCCGAATGGACGGGGGAGCCCGGGGACCTAGACGGGATGGGGGCAAGCCAGACCATGGGCAGCAACCTACCTCGGGGGCATGGCATGCGGGAACAGCCTGTAACCACCGCGACTGCATATGACAAAAAGTTTAAGGTAAAAATTCTCTTTCACATATATTCACTAACATCTATTTATCAGCACAATGGAAACAATGTCTGGAGGCATAGATATATGGCTCCTATACATTTCTTAATAGATCTACAATTGATCTTGGCTACATAAAGCAACTGAGCCTAACAATCCCTAAAGGAGACCTAATTGAACTTGGCTATATACAGCAACTGAGCCTAGAATTCCGAAAGTGGACCTGACTACCTTAAAAGGATAGAATTATAATAAGGTAATCATGAACAACTAGCCAGCAATAATGAACCTATACACTATTTTCTGAACCAATGTGCTGAAATGATTCAATAACAATTTTAAATTTTTTTAAAGTACGAATAACTGTGAGATTGGCACACCACCACCTCTCCTTGGGGAATCCATGAGATGCATGCTTATAAATGATTTATGCTATTATGATGTCTAAAGAATAAGGTACTTCCAATGTTTCCTACCAATATACAAATTAAGAAGAATACAATAAGAAGGATATACTAATATGTTTTTATTTTGTTACATATATAGGGAATTGACAAAGCCCTATAGCATCATGAAATTTATAATTATGTAACAAATTAGAGTACTCTTGTCATTGTGCAACGTGAATGTATTAATGTGAAAATGTGTTTGTAATTACTGCAGTCATTTTTAAATGGTGACTGATAATAAAATATATGATTATTTTAAAGATAACAAGGTGTGGTCATAGCCCTATGCCAATTAACCCTGGGGGGGGGGTCATAGTGTACTGTACTGTAGGACTGTAAATTGTAGAAATGCCCTCCCTCATAAAACATCTACATCCTTCATGGGACAGACTTCTGATCAAATTAAGAATGATGTAGGCCTCATAAGTTGATCAATCGATGCCCGTGATAATACGAGTTGGAGGCCCTGGGTGGGACCCTTTTATAATACAATCCTGTTCCCCAGCAAGGGTGTAGTATCTGCTGGGAGGCCAAAAAACTGCCCCCATCCCAGCATGCTCTTTTTAACACTTCCAGGTCAGGTTTCTTTCTGAAGCTGGCTTCTAATCCAAAAAATGCCACTGGGTGCTGCAGTTTGTCTGATGGGGAGACATAAAGCTACAATACAAAGGCCTGGCCTAGAAGGAGTGAATATAGCTCACTGGAACCATTAGGCAGAAAGACATACTTCTCCTTGACTCTGCTTTAATGCTATATTCACTATATTGCATAGCAAAGAGAAAGTTAGTATCGTAGCTGCCCTCCCCCCAACCAGAGAACATATTCCAGGAAATACTTAAAGTGGACCTATCACCAGGATTTTCCAAAAATGTTCCTGGTTCCACAGCGCATATGAGGGCTCTCTTTTTTTAAAGTGCCCCCCCAGGCATGGGGGCTTGTATCCTGAATCTTGGAAACTGAATGGCCTACCAGCCCTTATATATTTATATATGATATATATATGTATACAGATTGCACTGAGGCGCTAGAAACAATCCCAAGAAGCCACACCTGGTGTATAAAAACATCTCCCATGAGCTGCAGTATTATTCCTCTGACAGCATGTATGCCAGAGATGATATAGGGAGATCTGAGTTGATAGAGAGATCCCTCCTTATAGGTCCGTGCCGTCATCACCCTCCTTCCGGCCCTGGCTCATACTGGACTATTTCAAGCAGTTTCACAATCTTTATTATGACAATGTTCTCTGTAGGAAGAGTGTTTTACAACCCTATACCTAGGTAATCTGATTTACATTAGATATAATATATCATATAAAAAGTATATGTGAAATGTGTTAAACCATACGTGGTTGTGTAGCCTCTGATGAAAAAAAATTGAAAGTGAAAAATTGGTGTTGTTCCGGTTGAAGCAGTTCTTTTGGTGAAATAATGAAACCAAACATAGCCAGAGCTAAAATCTACCACCCTTTTAAGAGGCCAGAATAGGAGAAATTAGCTGTGTGGGACATAACTTAAAGAGAACCAGGACTATAAATCACTCTAGCCGCTCTGGTTTAGCACTTAACAATTAAAAATGTCCCTCTCCAGTCACATCGCGCTTGGCAACCCTCTGCTCCCTCGCCACGGGATTCGAACAGCGGCCAATGAGAAGGCGAGTATCCTGCCATCATTCAATGACGGCTAAGGGGCCGTTAGGGGTGGGGAGCGAATAGGGGGGTGGGTATAGGGGGTGGAATTCAGCAGGATAACTCTGAGATGCAAAACGCAATCAGGGGAGAGGGATTATCAAAAAAGGTCTTATGTTCCTCTTGAAGAGAGAAGGTGGGCATGGCCAGAAAGTTGGCTGCTGCATCTTCAAGTACCTGGGATGATTATTTCTCCTCATGCTGTTTTGGTACCAGGAAGCTTTTCCCCTGCATGCGTGGAGACTTGGAAAGGAAGACATTTTACTGCTTGAGGACATACCATGTCCTGCCATGGAGGGGAAGAAAACAGCGTGTCATCAGTTGTGGAGAGACATCCCAGGCTTGGAGATCGTGGAGGCACTTTCTTATGCCCTAGCTGTAGAGGTGCTGAATGGAGCCTGCAAATATAAGGTACTGTCTGACCTTGTTCCAGTAGAACTGAGTGATCTTGATCCTGAATGTGCTTTATGCAATGCTGGGTGCCACCTTGCTGAACTCAAAGAAACAATGATCCAAGGTGAGCTGTACATGGGGTGATGGGCTCTTCACCGGGAGCAGCTCTTGTTTTGCCTGACAAGGGGTACTGGACTCCCATTTGTGTGAGCATCCCCTGCTTGAGGTTGTTTCAGTTTATGGGGGCACATTGCACATTAAAATATTTACTGCTTTATATTTTTGTATGTTTATACTTTAGAGTCTTAAGATTTTGGGTAGCTGTAGCATAGGTAGGGGCGCCCTTTAGAGTATAAGGGTTGGGCTGTCCTGGTTTAGTGGGGTGTGGGTGGTTAGGTGTTAGTGGTTAGGGGGATGCTGGACACATTAGGAATGTTTGGTTAGTAGGATGTTAGTAGCTTAGGATAAGATTTTCATGCTCATATTTTTGGGATACCCCTCACTTGTAGAAGGACTCTCTACAGAAACTGGATAACCATTTTTGAGAAGGCCTCTCCTATCTTGGGGTCATTTTACTTAAATATGATATTTTATTAAGTGTGTTAAAGAGTGGAGAATAAAAGACTCCAGGACCATCCGAGTTCCATGGGGCACCCTGAATTGGAATGCCCCACTGTGTAAAACCCCCCAGAAGCCCCATTTCACTCACCATGTCCCGAGCCCTCCTGGCTAACCTCTAGCCATGTGTGCACCCACGCCCAGCCTTTCTAATTGGGCAGTATGGGCATGCGATAGCTAGGAGGTGAGTGGGTGGTGCACTCTGCTCCCTTCGGTGCCACTTGGCTGCTTAACCGTCCAGGCGGCTTAGCCGACAGCAGCAATGAAGGGAGCCGAGTGAAAGCGAATGCGCTGATTGGTTAAGCAGGTCGCTCAGCCAGTCAGCTCGCTCGTTCTCACCCTCGTGTTTGCCCCGAGAGAGCAAAAAGAAGGTGAGTGTATGGGCCGACCTGGGGGGGACACACAGCGGGGCATCCCAATTCAGGATGCCCCCACTGAGAGGAACAAGAAAAGTGAATATCGGATGTGCTATTCCTCTTTAATCCTTCTTTCTCCCAATCTGTAACCATTTAGTGTTTAGGTCCACTTAGAGGACTAAGTGTAGTTAATTGGGTGGGGATATAACAGAATAATCCACTGGGGTGCACCTGAGAGGGGGGTCCCTGAAGATTGGGGGATGCCCTGGGATACCCTGGGTGGGGGTGAATTAGATTAAGCTGTACATTTAATTGTTAGAGTAGAGTAGCTGTAATTACATGAGCTGAAGGAAACTTGATGTCCGGGAGTGGGAAGTGGGCCCTGGTGAGAACAGCCTTATGTTGAGGAGCAACTAGTAGGAGCTGGGGACCCAGAGAAGGGTACCATACTGTACATGTGAGTACCTTGCCCCGCCCCTAGGAAACCCCTGAGTCAACTTTGGAGGACTTTGGCCAGATTTATTTGGACTTCACCAAATGCATGCCCCATCACCTGTGTGAAGGATGTCCGGCATGGGAAGTGGGCCCTGGTGAGAGCAGCCTGATGTAGAGAAGAGGCCAGGAGGAGCTGGGGACCTGGAGAGGGGTACCAGACCGTTCTTGTCTGGGTATGTCCTGTCAGCCCGAATATGTGTGAGGCCACAGTTAAGGCGTGGCCAGAGAGGAAAGCTGAGCCAACCCCCGAGCTATCTTTGGAGGACTTTGGCCAGATTTATTTGGACTTCCCCAAATGCATGCCCCATCACCAGTGTGGTGTTTACACTTGCTCAGCAGACTTGAATGTCTGTCACCGCGAGCACGCAGGGCAGAGGGAGCCGGGTACCGCCAGGTCTAGATGTAAGCATCCCAACAACATGCCTGCTCCCCCTTCTCTGAGTGGTTGCACATGCACAGCACAGCAAAGGGGTATTCTGGTTTCAATCTGAATTCAACATGGACTTTAACCCGAACCTTAACAGCAACACTATATATAAAAATGTCATTATTTCTTACAAAAAGTAATGTCTTTTAATATGAACCTTGCATCAACTGCAGGAATAGTTTGTTGCTATTGCGGTGTGTTGTGCTGTTCCCGGCCTGTACCATGAGACTCTCGGCATGATCTCATGGGCAGCGTGTGGTCTTTGCACCTGGTGCACTGCGCGTCTTGTTCACTGTGTACTGAAAGACACAAAGACACAAAGAATCCCGCATTGTCCTCTGTCCAAGTTCTGCACTGATCTCATTATCACATTTCTGTTCATTATACCATATAACCAATAAATGACCCGCACAAGCTATGCCCGCTCTTCTACACCACCCACCAGCCATTGAGAGCACAGTACTAACATGTTTCTCCAAAAATCAGACAGGGTCTTATATTCATTTCTGTTCCAAAAGATGTACATATTTTTTCTTAAACAATCTACATTTGTTCATTACACAATTCGTTACACAATTGATAGAGCTACCTTAATATGACAGCCCAACCCCCCCCCCAATGTTACTGGTGTGTGCCACTCTTTCATTGGTGCTACTCTACCCGTAGCGGGCTTGGGAGGCGGAGACAGGTGCCACTGCAGAGTGTTGTGAGGTGCGCTGTATACTTACAAGTCCTGGCTCCTGCATCTGGACGATGGCCAAGGATGCCACATCACGTCTGTGTCAACTTGCCATGGCAACTGTGCAGAAGTACCTGGCACCCCGGGCAGGAAATGGCCCTGACAGTGACCCTGGTTTCCCAGGCAATTTGTCCTGTCACTAGGGTTTATTTTTGGATTAGGGCTTATATTTGAAGCCTCATTAAAAATCCAGAAAAGTAAGTGGAGCCTAAAACCCCTTTGGCTGCCATATATATTAGAGGGCCCAGATTTTATGTACATTTGTATATAGATAAAAGTGCCATGCTCTGTAAAAAGTAACAGTTTGTAAGACTTACGCTAAATTTTTCGAATTATACTTTCCTACCTTGCTTGAAACATTTTAAAATTCACATTAAAGCAGACTAAAAGACTCCCGATAATTCCCTGTCCCTGGGGCATCCCGATTGCCTCCCTTTGACCCATAAACTCACTTCAAACCTCTCTCAAACAGCACCTGAGTGAACCTTCAGGGGAATCCATAGACTGTACTGGTCTGTTCCTCAAATCTAACTGTCACTTAATGAGGAACAACGCCCGATAAATTTTATTTTGTGGGTGTTGTTGCTCTCTGATGGCTCATCCCTATTTGGGATACCCCACTGTGTGTATCCTCATCACCTGAAATCTCATGTGCGGACCCCACTGGCACCCTCTTTGCCCCTCTATCCGACTTACACACCCCACCAGGCTTATCAGAATGGCTGGTGGTGGCTGCACCCAGAGGAAACGACCCCAGGGGAATTGCCTCGCAATCCATTCATTCAGCATTAATATGCACAGCAATCAATACTGATTGGAGGAGAGCCTGCACATGGAGAGGGGATTAAAGCAAGGTACTTAGTGAACCAGGGCGTTTCTAGTGGATCGAAACCAAAGTGAGTGAAAACCCTGCTTTAAATTGGAACAAATCCCAAAGCAGCAAGCTTTGGAATCTTCCTGCTGGCCTTCCCCTCCCCCCCAGCGCGCCACACAGCTCACCTTTTTCCTGGCTCCCTTGCCGATGCAAATATTAGCGGCGGCAGCATCTATGGGTTGTATGTGTGCATTGAATGGCTGGGGGGGGGGGGGAGTGCTTATGCTGCTGGGGATGCAGATGCTTTTTCACCCCATTGTCAATGAGTCATTTGCCGAACATTGCATCTATGGCAAATGGCTCTGATGGGATGAGAGCCTGCATATGCTCCATAGCACCAGCGAAAGGTGAGTTTTTCTAGGCAATCTGGGGGCAGGGAAAAAAACCCAGAATAGTAAAAATGTTGGGGTTTGTTCTGCTTTAAGGCGATGGATTGGAAAAGGTAGTATAGTTTTTTTATGCCTCACTAGACAGTCATAGGTTCCCTGTTACCCCTTTTCAAAAATTCAAATACAGTTTCATTTACTACGATTATCTTTTTACTCATAAAAAATGTCCGTGTACAGAACATTTCAAGTAATCATTAATTCATAACATCCATTTCATATTCATAATACATAGCTGGTTTAAGGCTGGTTGGTGGTTTCTCCACCGCATTTCAGCTTTGCAGCTTCCTCAGGGAAGATTTCAGTCCAGCCAGTTTTTCATGTGGTTCCGTACCTCTAGGAGTAATTGTTGAAGCTCTGATTGTATTTTTCATACAATGCTAAAATTATATCTGATTAGATTTATTGTAGAATGTGTAGGGCTTTTTTTTATTGACGCTATTTATCTTTGTCTTTTGCTCTTCAGAATATGATTGTGCTTTTGTCTGGAGTTTACCCATGGGCCGTAACCAGTGTTGCATCCTCCCCTCTAGTGCTCCAGATATCAAAATGATCTGGAGAGCACAATAATATACTGAACAGCAAAAGACAAGCTGGGAGATCTAACCCCCCATGCAACATTGTTATCTTACAGTGAAATCGCCAGTGTGCCACATTTTCCCCCATCTGCTCAAGATATATAAGGGGGAACCTTATCCTAAATAAATGCTCGAGCCAGTGGCTAGATTTACAATGGTCCTGTGACACAAGTCATGTTATATTGTAATTTGGACAAGTGTCTTGTCCGGATGGTAGGATTTGGTGCACATGTGATGTGATCTCACTGTATTCTGTGGTTCCCCAAAGAGGAGCATAGCAAGAGCTGCATTTCCATCTTTTTAAGTATGCAGGTTACAGTGAAGAGTATATCCTGTTCATTGAGATATCTTCTTAGTCATAATTTATTTTCATTTGATGGTACTTTCTCTAGAGATGTGGGAGCTTGACAGGGGCCCCACTTTCTCCTTCTCTCACCAATCTTTCTATTGAATGGTGGGAGGAGGAGTTCATCTATAGAGAGAGGAACGTCTATGTGCAGTTCATTCTTTTGTATGGCCAGCTGATTTTGATCTGGATGAGTTCAGAGTGGGATCTTCATAATTTTAGGATGTATTTAATCAATAATAATTTGAATTTACACTTTACTTCCCATTGGAATGCTTTGTCTATTAAATATTTGGATCTGATGGTTTCGGAATGGCCAGAAATAATTACCAGTGGCAGACAACACAATATTGTATGTCAAAAGTTGTCATCCAAGTCATACAATAAAAGACATACCCATAGGTGACATGACGAGGGGATGCAGGAATTATACAAGAGATGGGGACTTCCTACGAGAAATAGGAGATGTAACAACAAGGTTAGGAGAATGTTCATACCCTAGATGGACCATTGACAATGCAAGGAAAAAGGTGGATAGTAAAACACCTCTTACACAACTGCTTTCAGTCTAGTCAAGAAGACAGTTATTATATATATCATACCCCCATTTGATATGGGGATCCCAACTTGGTTCCAATTTGCCAAATGTTTCTGCATAACCCATAGGGTGCTGTTTCCAAACATTACAAAAATATCCTTACCCAATAGGAAAAATTGATCACTAATCACAGACACATGTTATTTTGAGAGAATAAAGGTAGAAAAAACACATTTTTTGTCTAAAGGCTAAAAATCCATTGTTTATACTGTGCAGTATTAAGGGGCCATGCTAAATATTTAGTGAAGCCAATGTGACTTCCGGTGTGCATTGCGCTGTGGATCGCAACCTTTATGTTGCAAAAAGTAGCACAAATATTTTTATTGAACTTTTTAGGTTTTAAAGTAAAAAAAGCTCACATGGATGTAAATTTCAGTTCACACTCAAAAGTGCACCAAAACTTGAACCTGCTTCAGAAAATAAATAGCATGTTCCCAAATATGATCATAAATGTATTCTAGACTGTTTGAATAGTGATCATGATGACTGTTCATTGGAGTAGGTTAACTCCAATCATATTTGTAGCATATGTATGATGGTACCCTTATTATGTTGTCAATGACCACCTATTACTCAGTTACTGTAGGTAATTACACACAGGGTTCAGTGTTCCATCTGCTTGCTGACTTGCTACTAATAGCTGCATTCAGATGTGATTTACAAATGACAGCTGGCTTACAGTGTGTGTACACACAGTTCACTAACTAGCATGCTGTTACATCCAATATGGTTATACTTGCATTGTGGTCATCTGCTGTTCGCATTTAAAATAATGAACCATCCAGTGGAGAGTAGAATAGGTTTGGCACAGAGTTGGCATTCCAATTACAAACAATAATGCAGGGAAGTGTATACAGAGCGTGGGGGGGGGGGGGGTCAGGCATAAAGCTACAGTGAGCTGATGTTATATGCCATGTGGCTGCAGCAGTTCTAGCATTGGATCTAGCATTTCCTTCTGGGCGACGCTGGGCCTATGTTTTTATATGAGGGCACGGGAAATGCGCAGGAGCCGTTCAGCAGGCAGAATGCAAACTGGTAGAAACCACTCTTGGATCTGGTGGTCCTGCATAGTGAAACCCTATAGGGGTGACCTGATGAAAGGGGTTTAAACAACACATGACCAGGGTGTGAAGTGTCCGAGATAATCCTCCTGGAACAAGGAGCACTTGTCGTATATGTCACTTCTGGGGGGTAAGGTAGTGCCTATGATCTTCTCAGCGGCTTTGATAATCCGCTGAAGTCTAAACTTGTCCCTCTTGTGTGCACCCACGAACCAGAAGGAAATGGAGAATCCCAGGACTGAGCAGATGACTGAGTTGAAGAACATTGACAGGATCTTAGCATCAGCCTTAGCAATTGGGCTTGGCCCTTAGAGATGTGATGCTGCATGGTAATTATCATAAGGGGTGGGTCTGTCCTGGGAGCCAGTGGGGTGGAGGAGGGGTTAGCTGGGTGTGAATGGCAGCTATGAGAGTGCCACTCAAACCATCAATACAGATGCAGGAGGGGCAGGTGAGGAAGTATATTTCCTCATTCAGGGAGCCGAGCTGAGAGGAAGCACAGTGCTGGAGGAAAGGTAAGCTTCTGTCTTTTTTTTTTTTTAACCTTTGAAGAATCCCTTTAAGGACATTGGAGATGTTTTGGTCCCATCTGAGATAGTCCAATATGGTAATTCCCAGGAACTTTGTGTTCTTAGCCATTTGTATCTCTACCCCGTTGATGGTTAGAGGGACAGTGATAACCATGGAGCACCAGAAGTATATGATTAGCTCCACTGTTCTTGCCGAGTTGCTCACTAGGCCATTTACTATGCACCACCTGTCAAGTTCGGAGATGCAATGTTGGTACACCTCCTCCTCACCATTCCTAATCAGACAGCTGACTGTAGTGACATCTGCAAATTTTAGGATTTTCTTCTGTGGAGACACAGGAGAAGAAGAGCGGAGAAAGGACACAACACTGTGGTACCCCGACATTCGTAACCCTGGCACTGAAGGTGCCTTGTTATGACTTGTTATGAACTGCCTGTCAGGAAGCTGCTTGTCTAGGCCTACATGTTGGGATGGATATTCAGCTAAGCAATCTTCTCTACAAGCAGGTTCAGGATGTCCAGAATCCGCAAAATATTGAGTTATAAACTAATTCCAAAATGTTCTGCAGATATATAAACTTTAAGGCGAAAAACTGACCATGCATGTCCCCTAAATGATACACTAGGGTAAGTGACTTTACAGGACAAAACTGAAGCTGAGGTCCACATAACTGGTGTTGCCATCGCCTAACGTTTTGGTGACATGTTCCATTATATGTATGCAATATATGTATATTACATGGCGTCCATCTAATCCTAAAAAAACATGTTTGCTGCTATTGGACTATTATCTTGAACTTGCCCTGCCTACAAACACTGTCAAAGAAATCAAAAAGCGTGTGCAGTGTGGGTAGGACAACTATCATTAAAGTGGACCAACACCCAGGGGTGATCGGCCCGGGAATCTTATAGATTAGATGATCACCTCCCACCCCGCGGGACATCCGAGATTGGGATGTCCCGCGGGGTGAAACCCCCCAGAAACCCCAAAAACATCTTACCTGATCCGCCGCCGCTTCCGCGCGCACGTCTGTGAATGGCCGGCGGGGGTGCGCGCGCGCGCCGAGAGTGACGGCGCGGGAGGCGGCGGCGGAAGCGGCTTGGACGTTCCTGATCCCTGCCTGGACGTTGGCGGGGATTGGCTGCGGCGTTCACGTGGGAGCGTTGAGAGGTGAGTTTTTTGGGGTTTCTGGGGGGTTTCAAACAGCGGGGCACCCCCGATCGGGGTGCCCCGCCGAAGTGGACCAAAACCCAGGATAGTCAAAATCCTGGGTGTTGGTCCACTTTAAACACACCCAAACAATAATGCTATTATATGATAGTCTCACAAAGACACTATTGTAGTAATATATTTTAATTTTAAAAATAGGTTTTATGCAAAGAGTATCCCAATTGAACCCCCCCAAGCTCCTTTCTCCTCAATGAAAAGAATGAATGAAATTCAGCTCTGCAATTGGCTCACAGCAGTTATGTGGTTCTTGTCTCTTCTGGCTGCTGGGACTTGTGGGAGGGTATGCACAGGGGTCGTCAGCAATCAGGTTTTTATGCTATGCTTCTACATGGAGCAAATATATCCATGTATCTCTCTGTAGTGTTGGATTAAAGATAGTCTGTACTAGGCTGAATACATTAACTTCAACCAAATCTGTCTACAAAGGTCCATTTTCACCAAACGTATGTATTCCCCCCTCCCCTTCACATAGCATTCCCTAAAACAATATACTGAATAGTTTGGAGTTGCCCTTATGCATATGCATTAAGGGACTAGATACCATAGCATCAAAACCTTATGTTAAAATACTTGTGGCACAGCAGAATAGTGAGTCACATAATATAGTCCAGGTCGCCACTGGTTTAGATGTCCAAAGCTTTGTATAATGGGAGAACAGACTGGCTCGGTAGACAGGCCATTAGAGTCAACCAGTCGACCCCTGTAAAAAAAAAAGGTACATGCAGACTTGTCTCTCCTGACTTCTCTCCCCAGTAATAGAAAACAAAAATATACATAACTGGTGCCAATGCAGAGAGTCCTTATGCCATCTAGCATATTTGTGAGGATTTGTATTATCATACCATTTTTTGTGATAGAGCTGCTGTAAACAAAATCAGAATTTTGCAGAATGTTTTTTTGTTTAATACAAATAGCATATTCTAAAACGAAAGGCATATTCGAGTAACGCTAGCAAGTTGTATGACAAGCATTAGTGATTTTATGGTTTAACACACACAAGAAAAAAAAACAATCTAGAAACATAGAAGGTTGACGGCAAAAGGAGACCATGCGGTCCACCAATCTGCCCTCATGTGTATACTGTATGTACTCTTTATCTTAGGAGAGATGTGCTTACCCCAGGGACTACGCTTTCTGTAAAATAATATTTTCTAACAGCTCATGATCTTCCCTCCAACTAGCTTTAGGTTGTGCCCCCTTGTTCCTGCTGTTGTTTTCCCCTCTGGGGCCTCTGTAAACTAAAATCCTATTCCTCATCTGCCACACAATAGTCAAATTCACAAACAAGTACCGGTATTACGCTTGCCAGGGACCTCAAAATCTCTCTACTGAAATAAGTTTTAGTTAAAAATAAGTATTGTGCATTATTTAAAATGGCAATGGGTAGCATGTCACTGTTAACAATATCATAATTGTAACTCATTTTGCTCTCAGACAAATGGATGGACACAATGGTCCCCTTGCTCTTTTATAAGGGGTTCAATACTCAGAAATCAGAAATTTGTCAAAAAGTGACACAGGGAGGGTAATTTAACAATTTTTCGTGCGGGCACTAGCTGGATGTCTCTTCTGAGATGCTCTCTGCATCCGCACTGCTGAGGCGGCTGAAGGCAGACAGGGTTCAACTTGTGCTCCCTCCCAGCCGGCATGTCGGCGTAGAGCTGGCCTTGTATAAGGTAATGCATTAGCAGCCCTTAGTGCTGGGCATCCCTTGATCCTTGGAATTACATGAGGCCCCCCATGCATTTTTTTAAAATATGTTTGGCAGGAACATTTTTTCAAATTTAACCCCACCCCCAACATGTTTAACATTTTTTGGGGGGTTGGGTAACCTCTAAGCATTACCAACATGGCGAACCACTGGCCCTGATCATTACAAACCCTTATCCCCTATAGCACAGGAGCATGCCCACTGCTGGTGTAGATAATGGAGTATGAACTGATATAGGGGTCCATAAGATACAAGTTCAGAGTGAAAGTGTATAAAAAAAAGACACAGACATGTTTGAAAATAATAACTTTTACTTACCTTCTAATAACTTATAATTAATTTATGCATTCAGGCTCCCGCACAGGCTCCTTTAAATGTATGGCACCGAGGCATCTAAGGGCGCTTTGCCAGCATTTGTAAAGAAGGGGAACACAGGTTCCCCTCCTGGCCAGGGATTCCATGATGAGCTGCCAGGAAGCAGCTTTTACATTAGGACGGGTCCTCTAAGGAATCTCCCTGATGTCACTTAGAAGTAGCCCCAAGCCCATACTAAAGGGTATAAGGGCTGGTAATTTTCAGGGTCTGCCAATAGCATGACCTATGAGCCGTAAGTTACAAGCCCTTATACTTGCTGCGCGGTCTTTGGGGGGGGGGGGCACATTTTTTTAAAACAACAAAATAAACAGAAAAAAAAAAGAAATCCGAGGTCACCTTCCTTGGTTTCATGAATTTTCCTTAAGCGGCATTCATTAAAACAAAGAAAAGTGACCCCCCCAATTTTTTTGGGAACAAACAAAAAGATCAATCCGCTGTCAATGCTGTTCAATGTTAAATGGAATGCCTGAAAAATCAAAAAATACAATTAAAAAATAAAAAGGCTATTTCATATAAAATTGTATTTAACGAAAAATACCCAAAAAATGACAAAAAAGTCCCCCCCCAAAATAAAACCCACTGGTAGTTACCTGCAGTGGGAATGGCCTAAAGACTGCAAACACTCTCACAGGCAGAAAACAAAGGCTTGTTTTAAAGGAAAGCTTACGCCGAACACTTTCGATGGCGTTTGCATGGACTATGTCCAATCTGCAGCGTACATGTTTGCATAGATTTAGATTCCCACTCCTTACTGTCCCTATGCGTTTTGAAATGTTTGACAAAATTGTCACCTTAAGGTCATCAAATGAGTGTCCCTGTTTGGAGACATGTGTGACCGCTGGAAGGTCTGTCCCCCCATTCATGATGCAAAATTGGTGCAAGTGTTTAAAGTGCATGACCACGTAAATAAAAAAACAAAAGTGTAATCACCTTTTTTTCCCCCAACAACTCACCCAATATCGGTCCTGGTTACGCTGTCACACCCTCTTCGTTGACTGCAGTGGAGGGGATATGTCAGTCTTGGTACATTCCCATCATTGCAGTGAATAGAGGGGGTGTAGCAGCATCAATGTGACCAGCGATTGGGTGTGTTGCTGACTAATCAGCTTCAGGGGACAAAAAGTGGTTACACTTTCGTTTTTTTTATTCAGGTGGTCAATGACTGCCCTGTCTCCCCAACATAGAGGCCTGTAGAGAGAAATTGCCCACATATCATTATCATAATAATAATCATTGGGGAACCCATAGGAGAATGCACCCTAATTCGGTGTAACTGTGGTGACTATAGTACTGGCTCACTGTCAGTGGTGAGGAGGATCTGCCTGCAGGTCATACACCTGCTCAGTAAACAGGTAGGGGAAGAATATTAGTTAAAGAGGAACTCCTTCTTTCGGTACCAAGAGTCACTCGCCTAGGCAGCCATTCTAAGGCGCCAATTGGCAGTGCCCCGCCACAGAAGAAGTGGAATAGACTGCAAATGGGGACCAAATAAATATATTTTTAATTCATTTGTTATTTGATTCAGAGTGGCGAAAAGAAATTAAATGAATTTTTGATAATAGGACAGATTTAATATTGGGTGATCAGATACTATAATATTGTAATAAACTAAACAAATGCCACAATAACATATGCTTAGAAAAATATGTAGGAAAAACTTAGATATGTCTAATGTATGTCTCATATAAAGAAATTCTTGAGATTCCCTTATAGGACCTACTGCGTGGTATTACATTGACAGGACTTTAGCCAGAAGTGGTTTGAAGGAATCTGACTAATTCTAACAGGAGCTAATACTGTATAGCCCATGGTCAATATGATAAAAAAATAATATTTGAATGAAGGAGGCAATCTCAGGTGAAACTATTGTATCAGTTTTCTTAAAAAAGCACACTTATCTAAAGTGCACACTCTGTGAAAAGGCTTTCAGTCCAGTGATTACATCAGTAAGAGGTGGAGAAGCTAATGTCAGCAGAGGCAGCTTGATACACAATAGTTAAAAACAGCTCCACTGGGTGGAACTATTTAATTATTGATTTACAGTGTTGACTTTTGAATTCAATATCACTTAATTGATTATGAGCATGGGTGGGCACTCAAAGGTAAAGTCCAACTCAATTAAAAATATTTCTTCAGCTGTTTATACACTGAGGTGTGGTTATAGCTGATTCTTTCCAGAGGATTGGGATGTATACCACTTCCATAATATGTTCTTCTATTTTCCTAGGAAATTCTTGGCAAACCAATACCTATAGTATTTCCCCATTTAATCCCACTTTTCCCCAGATAGTAGTGGCAGTAGCAGTGAGAGGAGTGAGCTTGCAAATGAACCAGTAAAAAGGTTAAGATGTGTATCTATTTATAGTCCGCTGCATGGAAATTGGAAGTAGATGTATCTATTTCTAGGTCAGTCCGGGTCTTTTCAGGGCATTGGACCTTGTGCATCTAGGCCTAATAAATCAAATGGCTGTGCTGGGTAGGGAGAGAGAAGATTGCATCCTAAGAGCCGAGTTTTCTCATCGAGTAAGCCTGGAGGCTCTGTGATCCTGACACAAAGGAGTCTCAAATTGGTAAACAGAGATGGAGGACAGAGCAGTGCTGGTGACCAGAGACTATTCAAGGTATAGCTGGATCCTTACAGTTTTGTTAAAGTGGACCAACACCCAGGATTTTGACTATCCTGGGTCTTGGTCCACTTCGGTGGGGCACCCCCGATCGGGGTGCCCCGCTGTGTGAAACCCCCCCGAACCCCCCGAACTCACCTCTGTCAGCGGCGACGGACAAGCCGCGGACAAGCGGCTCCTCCGCCGCCGCCTCCCGCGCGTCCCTGTTGACGCGCGCGTGCCCGCGCCGGCCATTCACAGACGGTCGGCGCGGGCGCGCGCACGACTAGAGGGGCGCGAGGGAGGCGGCGGCGGCCGGCCGCCGCCGAAACTAAGGTAAGGAGTTTGGGGGGTTTGGGGGGGTTTCACCCCGCGGGACATCCCGATCTCGGATGTCCCGCGGGGAGGGAGGTGATCGGTCCGGGAATCATATAGATTCCCGGGCCGATCACGGGTGGGTGTTGGTCCACTTTAAGGCCCATTTCCATGAACAGATAAATCAACCGTTCATTGAGCAAACTTGCAACTTGTATGCGTCATGATTTGCGTTTGGACACAGCGATGGCTTTAGTTATAACACTTCCTATGCATGTTGACCTGTTCTACGAAAATCGTGATGAAGAATTATAGTAAGCGACTTATTTTCTTTTCCTTATTCAGACCAGCCATGGTCTTAAAAATTACTCTAATTACTGGAACATCAGAGTCCCTTGTGCGGGTGCGTGCTGCTTGGGAACTCCTGCTTAGCCATTCTGCGTGGATGGGGTGTAATCGCCCAGATGGTCCAGCAGAAAACAGTTCCCTACATTGAGATGCAAGCTGCAGTGCTTGGTAGCTTATGTGCAGTGAGCTGCCACCGACTGACAGCTCTGCACCCACCCATCACTGTAGTGTTTCTGACGGTGGCTTTGCTAGACTCTCCGTCCTGCCCCAGGCTTTGGCTGCAGGTTTGCAAAAACAAAAAAAGGTTTACCCAGGCGCGGGGAGGCCTCCACTGCCGGCGATAGCTTTGTTGCTGACCCTGGGTCCAGTCAGACCAAAGACTGAAAAGCCTCCTGGGCCAGACCATCACCCAAAGGTTAGTGGATGCCCCCTTTGCAGGGCAAGTGGTGGCGGCCCCAGGGTTGCGCGCTCCCTCATAATCCGGCCCTGCTCCTCCCTAGACATACATGTCCAACTCTATGCAAACATAGAATAATCTGATGGCTGCTTATCTTGCTGTCAATGACCAGTTATTTGTCAGTTACAATATGCAATTACATGGGGAGGGGCCTGGGAACTCCAGTTGCTTTGGCTTGCTACTTATAGCAACGACAGCTGCCTAAACAGTTTTCTAGCATAGCCAAAGGTTGCCTGGATGTCATGCTGCCTGTACATCTGTGATACTTAGGGTATTGACCAGGGGGAGAAAAATCTAAGTGTATGGCTCTGCATTATAGTTTCTCCAAAATTAGTTACAGTGCGTGTGCAAGCTGTTTACCAACTTGTCTACCTATATACAATACAAGTGACAATTGCACTAGGCAAAAGGCGAAAATAAATCTTACCAATAAGAATGCCACAATGCACGAGAAAAGGGGGAGAGTTTTATGGCCAATTGTATTTCTGGCTCTGAAACTGCTTTCTCAGGAGCCACTGAATGTGCCGTTATAGCATGCTGTTATTTCCAATATGATGATACCACTAGTTAAAAAATTATGTTGCCTGAAGGGCACTATACAGGTGTGACATATATTCTGATGGACTATCTACATTTGTGTAACTGGCATTAAATAATATCACAAGCCGCCTTATATAATGAATAGGTCCTTCTGTTTCATGTCTAGCTCTAAGGTCTCTCCCCGGTAAATGCCTGGCTCAGAATTTTTGCTTATGGTGTACCGCAGACAAGGAATCCTCAGGGACATAACTTGGGCCAGCTTGCAGCCAAGCCAAACCTCTGTGAGGGGGTCACTGGCAGACTCCAGCCATCTGTCACTGGCCACTTGTTTCTTCAGATATATACAAAAACACCCTGCACACGACAGGTTGGTTGCAAATAAAAAAAAGTATATTCTATCATCATATATTTAAAGCACATAGATTTAGCACATATCCAAAAGAAAAGGATATAGAATGCTGGTCACTATATATGGTTCAGGGTGTCATCAGGAGTGTTAGTCAACACTAGCAAGGATCAAACAATTCTACGAAATGGTAAAAAGGAATTATGGTACCATATAGGACTAGGAGGTGAGTGTGTCACATTCCTGTATGAGCTGATCAGTATGATACAAGTTAAGGAAAATGGTGGTACAAGATACATCAAAAAAAGAGTACAATAAGCCATATCAGACAAAAATGAAATAACTTCTGGTCAGAGATTTACCATGCGCACCCTACATCATACAAGACAACCTTCAATGTGTACAATAGCAATGCAAAACAGCAGTAATCATGATGCCATGAAAAGGATCATATAGAATAATAAGAAAAGTGTTACCAAATGTTGAAAAACAAGGTGGTGATCGCATATATTAGCCCACATTCTGGAGCATCATGGCTCCTTTGTCAAGGCTGCACAAGGAGCTGTGACGCTCCGGAATGTGGGCTAATATATGCGATCCGATCACCACCAATCTGTATATATTCAATACTGTCTCTAGAGGTGTTGAGTGGTGAAGCACCTCGGATCAGAATAGCCCCCACTCATCTCTAATAACATATCTGGTGTGCTGAATATCTATCATCTTTTAATACTGTCCACTTGTTTCTTCAGACCATGACAGCAGACATAAACACCCCTTTTTCTTTCTAAAATGAATCAGGTTTAAGAATATAAAACACTCCATGCTGTGGATAAACTGGGAAGGGCCAGTCTAAAGTTAATAATTACATTAAAGAGGAACTATAGGCTGGTCACCACTTCCTCATTTATTGTGTATGACACAAAATGGCAGTTAATCACATAACTTCTGGTGACTAATATGAATTTCCCAGTGGGCTTGCACAACCAACCTGAAAAGTTTCCGTTGATCACATGATTAACTGCCATTTTGTGCCATACACTATGAATGAGGCAGTGGTGACTTGCTTATAGTTCCTCTTTAAATGATAAAGATGTTTGATGTGATCTCCTTATCCCTCAGGATTTTGAACTTTGTAATGTGGTACTGCCAGTACTCTTAGCAGCAAGGAAAAATAACATTTATTGGGTCCAAATTAGTTACAGTCTTGTATTTATATGCGAGCCTGTATTAACACCATGGGCTCGGCTTCTTTGGCATCAGTAACATGGATAAGAGAGGGAAGGGACACATTTTGTAGATTAGGTCACACACAAACAGAAACCATAACAGGTTGCAGCAAAATGTCCGGCACAGTCAGCTGCAAGTCTCTATTTTACCCTGTGGAACTGATAACTGTTACCTAACTGAGATCCCTAATTCAGAAAGCCATGGGGCAAGCAAGAGACTCTCTTTATGTTTGATCAAAATTCCTGCTACTTTTATATCTGGGATAATAACAATAACCATTATTTATATAGCACCAACATAGGCTACAGTGGATTCATGTACTACCGGTGGCCCACAGAGTTACCATGGAATCATCCCCAGGTGGGCCCCTGCACTCACGCGGGCCCACCTGGATGCTAAAGATGGGTTGAAGAAGAGTTAGATTAGGGGATGTGGTAGACTAGGAAAGAAATGACAAGCAACGCCTTGATGTGGTAGCTACGTCCAAAACTGTTGATGTTAGTGTTTATCTAGTTCTCGCAGGTAAGCCATTCCAAAGAAATGATGGAGCACAAGAGAAGTCTGGTTAATGGGGGTGAGGCAATGTCGGACTGGCCCACCAGAGCACCAGATCATCCGGTAGGCCCTAGGCAAGGACCCAGGGCAGCCATTAGGGCATCACAAGTTCTAAGAATAAGGGGTTTATTTAAGAAGCGATAGTGTCACATAGTGCTAGATGATTGTTAGTTGTTGGGGGTCTTGAACCCCGCTTAGTGTTTATACTACTTCACTATATACAGCAGTTCTAAAGTAACTGAATCTATATATTTTGGTGAGGTGGGGGGCAGAGCACTCACTGTGGGTGTTCCCCTATGTGTATATGTATATATATATATATATATATATATATATATATATATATATTTATGTTAAATTGGGGATTGCTGGTCTTTTTTGTTTGGAAAACATCTGTGCAGGCCTGAAGCCTAAAAGACTCCAGGTCCGGCCACAAGCTTACCTGAAGAGGTGTCAGAAATTGTGGTGCCCCGCTGTGTGAAACCCACATGGGTTGCAGGTAACCTCACCTTTCTTAAAACCAGGCCACCGGCAAGCCGGCTGTATTCCCTGAGGTATTTCCCTGAGTGGATGGGAAGGAACAGTAAACCCAAAGCAATAATAAGGCAGCAAGGAGCTCAGCTGATGCCCGTCCCATGTGACTCTCCTCTATTGTTTGCAGCACTGCATAGAAGTTGTAGCAGGGTTCCAAAATATTCATTTCTTTCAATTTTATTCCTCCTGGACCACATAAATTGACTGTGTCACAGCCACTCTTTCACAGTGGTCCTGCAGCTATTTCTGACCACAGCAGAGCATTCTCAAGCCTCCCAGCTCAACCATGACGCAGAAATTGAAGCAAAGAAAGGGGCTTCGCTTAAAATACATATGCTTTTTACATGAACAAAGATTTTGAGATGCCTTGAAATGGCTCATTTTACACAGTTCCCATGGCGCATAATGCAGGAAGAAGCAAGCAGGTGCTTGGACAAAGACTTAAAGTGGACCAACAGTCAAAAATGACCTAAACCAGACCAACACAACAAGCAGTGCTCATATGCAGCCCTCCCCAGGTGAATTTAGATTGCTGCACATAAACATTCATTTACCATTTTCTAACTTTTGCTGTGGTAAATTTTAAAAATAAGATGGTGGTTCATGCATTTGCAGGCCACCTGCAAACAGGAAGTGCTGCTGGGCTTCCTGTTACTGTGCATTGTCAGCTGAATCCAGGCAGCAGCATGGCTGAGATGCTGGGAGAGAAAGCTCCAAAATGGCCGTTACCTTTCTTTTCCAACTGCCAGGCTGTTGGTCTTGTTTAATTGTCTTTGGTTTTATTTGTAAAAAGTCACTTAACTCAGAGTCTTGATATTTAATATGTTTAATGTTTTTTCACTTTTAAAATTTATAATTTTTTTTATAATAAAAATGATTCTCTAGAAATATATTTTTATAGGAACTTGCTATTTAATCATTGTAAACAGGAAGTGAGGGAAAATGTCTGACAGAATGTAGGAACTTTCATTAACGAAAAAAAGGATCCAACATTCTTACTGTCGGTCACGTTAGATAACTCCTCTTCTCCGGGCATGACACAGAGATGCCTTTCCACAGGTACTTCTAGGATAATAAACAGATGGCGGATAGCTCCTGGATGCCTACCAAAAGGGTTTTAACATACTGTAAACTTGGAACCTGTATATGTTAAGCGTCATTTGTTCCATCCTTTACTTGATGAACCCTTCCACAGCAAAATGAAACAAATCATGTCAATACATGGTGAGTTGGGATTCTTTGTTTAGAGTGCATTAACTGTGTATGCTTGGAATATTGCCTGGAAGGAACATCATAGTACTATAAATACTGAGTACAGCTTATTGTAGCCATGTAGGGCAAAGTAAGAAAAAACTGTAGGAAAGCCATGAACAATAATGAATACAAGAGGGCAGGGGCGGGCTGGCCAGCAGGAGCATTCTAGTTGGGCTACAGCCATATATGAATGGGGTAGGGAGGATTCTCCAACTGCACCCATCCACCCCTTCTTTAAGCCACATCCATCCATCCATTCCTTCCTGCTTCCATTCATCTCTCCTTATCCAGCTTTATCCAATTTTTCCTTCTTCCAGGTGCATCCATCCACCCCCCCTTCTCCAAGCTACAACCATCCGTCACTCATTTTCCCAGCTGCATCCGTTCAGCCTTCCCGCTTCCAGCTGCATCCATCCATCTCTCTCATCCCAGGCTGTATCTATGCACTATAAATAAATATATACCGGTATATTAGGCCAGGCAGAGTACAGCGGGGTCGAACTATATATTTAAGAGCATCCTATGAGGAATTCAAGGATGTATGCGCTCAAGCTGAGTTTTGGTGCTCATGCATGCGTAAATTTACGAGTTTCGCCTGCACTTGCGCGCTATTCTGAGCCCTGATCTGACCATTTTCGACCTATAAAAAATGGAGATTTGCGGTGCCAAATTACTTGCTGGCATATGCGCTGATAAATGAGCCCCTTGACGTGTTCTGTGAAGAGTACAAGCTTCTGCAGCAGCTTGGACTGCTTACCATGCATCTTCCAGAGCTTAGGCATACCCACCATTGCTTTGGGATCAATTGTATGTCCGATCAACAGGCGTTCGAATTGACCCACCTGAGCCGCCTTAAGAAGCTTTACTGAGAGGTGCGGCCATGCTTGGACCCCGCCACAGTAAAGGGGCATACAATTGACGGTTTGACCAAATTGATTGGCTGCCTTCAATTTCTAGCAAATGGCTCCTTCCAGAGGCTATGGGCACTGTCTGTTGGCATGTGTCAGCCTTCGCTGAGCTGCGCCCTGACTACATTTCTTAATGGAATAGTTGTCTTGCAGGAGAAATACATCTCTTTTCCTGACATCATGGCAGCCTGGAACACAGTGAAGTTGGGTTTTCTCAACCTGGTGACTAGGCAGCAGTACAGCAGGCTTTTGAAATTTTGAAGAGTAGGTTTCGGTGCCTGGACCACACAGGGAGCGCGTTGCTATACAAACCTGAGAAGATAGTAAAAATCATAGTGGCATGAATTGCCCTTCACAACTTTGCATTGATGAAGAGGGTGCGACAGAAAGTGGTGCTATTGGCCCGTCAGTTTGCCTCCATGAGTTGGCAATGCCATGCCATGGATAGGTGGGGCCTGGCTGCAGGTCATGGCTGACTGGGTCTAGTGCTCGGTGGAGGTGCAGCTGATAAATGGCCAGAGGTCCTGTGTGGCTGCAGTGGGTGGCGGTGTTCTGAGCCAATTGGGAGCTGCACAGTCTCCAGGGTTTGGGTATGGTCCAGCTACTTGATTTCTTCCAGTAGAGGTGGGATCTGTGTGGAGAAAGATAAACATTAGTGTTTCATTTAAGTAGCCTCACCCTACACCCCCCCCCCGTCCATTTACATCTGATCATTCCGGACCCACATTTACCTCATCTAAGTTTCGGGCGCAGGTAGAGGCAGAGCTGCTGGCTGGGTGATTGCTGCAACTCAAGGGTTTCACAGTGGGCAGCACAGCAATGTGTCATGGCGCCTGTGTTTTGGCATCTTCAAAAGCAGAGTAAGCACTGCCATCAAAGTCCAGGGGTCAGGTTTGTGCTTTTATACACAACAATTGAGTTTATTTAACAGGCCAGCACAGGCGTTTGCAACCTATATGCTACAACATCAGGGGCATCTGCACGTCGGACAGCACGCTGGTGTGTGTCGATGTAGGGGTGCCATGCAGATTCCCGACGGAAGTGACATGTCACACACAATGATCACCCAAAAGGAATACATCAGGATGTTAAGTACCCATGCTATGCCATGCTTCGCCTATGCATGACTGGCCGGTGTAGCAAAGGCGTATGAACCAAACCAAGGCACATGGTGGGCCTCACAGTAATGGCGGAGGCCTGGTGTTTGGGTTGACATAAAAATACAATTCTGTGAGTACTCACCTGCAGAATTGATTGTGTAGTATACAGCACGTCCTGTTTCACTAAATTCTTTATGCTTGGGATATCCGCCACAAGGTGGCCCAGTGGACTGCAGAAAAGACTTGTGGCATCTCCCGGCCCTACAAAAGGACAGGAACCTCCCACAAATTCCCAGTGTTACAAAGCAGTTAGACAAGAAGCCGGGAGAATAAAAATGAAGGAACCCCAACCAAACATCTGAACAAATCACCATACAGAGGTAACCAAGAATAATGATGGGGTGAAACAGGACGTGCTGTATACTACAAAATCAATTCTACAGGTGAGTACTCACAGAATTGTATTTTTCATAGTATACAGCACGTCCTGTTTCACTAAATTCTTTACGCTTGAGACGTCCAAAAGCAGTGTCCGTAAAGTATGGCGGGATCCCCAAAGAACAACGGCGGGCAGTTTAAACCACTGCCGCCTGAAGAACTTTGCGGCCAAAAGCAGCATCAGCTGAGGCCCTAACATCAACCTTGTAAAACTTGGAAAAAGTATGAACAGAAGACCAAGTTGCGGCCTTACACACTTGTTCAACAGAAGCCTGGTGCTGAAAGGCCCAAGAGGCACCAAAAGCACAAGTGGAATGAGCAGTAAGGCAGAAGGGAGGTTCCTTGCCCTTAGCAGAATAAGCTTGCACCACCGCCTGACGAATCCACTTGCTGATAGTGGACTTAGCCAGAGGCAAACCCTTCCTAGGACCAGAAGGAAGAACAAAAAAGAGCATCAGTCTTCCTGAAAGATTCAGTAACTACCAAGTAAAACTTCAGAACCCTGACCACATTTAAAGAATGCAGAGTCCTCTCCTTGGAATTAGCAGGATTAGGAAAAAAGGAAGGCAAGACAATGTCCTGATTGAGATGAAAAGCAGACACAACCTTAGGCAAGATCTGGCTTAAACCGAAACACCCCCTTGTCCTGGTGTCGCTCAAAATAAGGAGGTTGGATGGAAAGCGCGGCCAACTCAGAAACACGCCTGACAGAAGTGATAGCCACCAAAAAGGCTACCTTAAGAGTCAAAATGGGCAAAGCAGCCTCACGGAGAGGCTCAAAGGGACGACCCTGCAAAGCAAACAGATTCAAACCCCAAACTGGTAACATAGGCTTACGTGGCGGACGCACATGAAAAACCCCCTGGAAAAAAGTCTTAACCAAAACGGTGAGAGGCAAAAAATTGTTGGAAAAAAATTGCCAAAGCGGAAACATGACCCCTGAGGGTACTAAGTTGAAGGCCCAAATCCAAACCAAGAATTCCAGAATCCTGGGAATAGAAAACACCCGACAGGGAAGAGATTTAGACTCACACCAGGCAATGTAAGCATGCCAGACCCTGTAGTAGATAAAGGACGAGGACTTCTTCCTAGCCCTAATCATGGTATCAACAACAGAGGCAGGCAAACCCTTTTCCATCAAGATGGTGGTTTAAGCAGCCAAGCCGTCAAAGCCAGCGTTTGTAAATTGGCATGGCACAGCTGCCCCTGAGTGAGCAGATCTGGATCCTTGGGTAGGACGTACTGATCTACTGCCAACTGCACGATGTCTGCGAACCACACCCTTTTTGGCCAAGAGGGGGCCACCAGAATGGTTGGCACCCCTTCCTGGGCTACTTTGCGCAGCACCCTCCCCAACAGAGGAAACGGAGGGAACACATAGAGGAGCCAAAACCCCTTCCAAGGCATTGCCAGCGCATCCATGGCAAAGGCCAGAGGATCCTGTGACAGAGAGACAAAGAATGGAAGTTTGTGATTGTGACGTGAAGCAAACAGGTCCACATCCGGCAGACCCCAGCGATGGCACAGGGAGTGAAACACCCTGTTACTGAGGGACCACTCCCCCAGCTGAGACATCCCCCTGCTCAAAGAGTCTGCCTCCAGGTTCTCCACCCCCGGGATGTAAACTGCCGAGATGCAGGAGACATTCTCCTCCGCCCAGGACAGTATCAGGGACACTTCCTTGAGGGCTCGCTTGCTCCGAGTTCCTCCCTGATGATTGATGTAGACGACCGCCGTCTGGTTGTCCGATCGGATCAGCCTGACCCCGAAGGTGTGGGGTCAACTGGGAAAGGACCAACCTTATCGCCCGCAGTTCCAGAATGTTGATGGGGGCATGGGCCTCCTGAGGGCCCCACTGATCCCAGAATTTCAGGGACTTCCAAAAGCCCCCCCAACCTGTCAGACTGGCATCTGTGGTGACAATCTCCAGCACTGGGTCAGAAAGGTCCTGCCCACTAGGAGATTCCTTGAGTCCAGCCACCACGAGAGGGACTGACTGACCCGAGGGGACAGAGCAAATTCCTGATCCAGGGACACAGGGTCCCGATCCCAAACCGACAAGAGGTGCAACTGAAGAGGTCTCATGTGAAACTGAGCATAGGGAACTGCCTCGAAGCATGACACCATAAGGCCCACCAACTGCATCCCCTGCCGAATGGAGGGATGAGGGCAAGAAAGAGACCGTGCCTGCGTCTGCAGGCTCTCCACCTTCTGCTGAGGCAGAAAAACCTTGACCTGAGATGTATCCAGAGTCATGCCCAGAAAGGACGTCACCAAGGACGGAGACAGTGAAGACTTGGGGTAGTTGATCACCCAACCGAAGGACTCGAGTGTGGAGACCACCATCTGGGTATCCAGCTCGGCTTGATGGAAGGACTGAGACACAATCAGAATGTCGTCCAGATAAGGAAGGATGCGAATGCCCTGAGATCTCAACAGAGCCATCACCCCCGCCAGCAACGGTAAGGCCACAAATTGGTAGTGCTGATTCTCCAGAGCGAACCTGAGAAATCTCTGATGACCTGGAAAGATTGGAACATGAAGGTAAGCATCTTTGATGTCCACAGAAGTCATGAAGTCGCCCGGGCGCAAGGTACTGACCACCGAGCGCAGAGTCTCCATACGAAAATGCTTGAATCTGACTGAGGCACTTCAAATCCAGGATGGGCCTCAGGGACCCATCCTTTTTGGGAACAGTCAACAGATTGTAATAGAAGCCTCTGCCCCTTTCCTGGAAGTGCACCAGACAGATGACACCCAAATCCAAAAGGCTTTGGACCGCAAGCCCTGAGCTGACAAGAGGTTTTGAACCATCCGGGATCTGATGAAACTTGGGGGCGGCCAGGCTGCAAACTCTATCTTGTACCCGGAGGACACCACCTCCTGAATCCACCGGTCTGAGACGTGCAGTCTCCAGACGTGAGCAAAGAGCCGCAACCGTCCCCCCACCTGGATGGGTGAGGGCGCCTCCCCATGCCTGAGGGGGCTTGGGGACAGATTTGGACTTGGGACCCCATGAGAGACCGGGGCGTCCACGGCCTCTACCCCGGCCCCAAAGGTCCCTTCATGTCCCTGCAAATGGACACGGCCAGACCTGGGAGCACGGAAGGAGGGGAGAGAAGAACCAGCCCCCCGAAAGGGCCGCGGCTGCCTCCTGCGTTGAGGCAGCCTACCATCCTTGGCAAACAGATCCAGACGCTCGCCAAAGAGCCGTAGCCCAGTAAAGGGGAAGCCAGTGAGAGCCTTCTTAGCAGCATTATCAGCCGCCCACTGACGCAGCCAAACAGAGCGGCGTATAGCCACCAAAAGGGCAGATGCCTTACCACACAATCTGACCACATTATCCATAGCAGAAAGAATGAATGCCACAAATTCATAGCAAAGCAGGAGGGATCTATACTCCTCCCCCCTATTGGCATCCGAGGCATTATCCAGAAGGCACTTGAGTAGCCCTTTAATAGCAAGAGCCGTGATGGCAGAAGCGCACACAGGGCGCAGCGCAGTCCCTGCACAAGCAAATGCATGACAGGCCAGCTGATCCACATGCCGGTCCTCACCATCCCTCAGAATAGAAGTGTCAGGGGAATGCATGACCGAGGTATTGGACAACCCAAGCACGGGAGCATCGATCTCGGGGGGACACGACCAGCGCTTAACCACATCAGCACGAAAGGGATACCTCCTGTCCCAACTCTTGGGCACCGCAGGCAATTTGCTAGGGCATTCCCAGTCCTTGAGCACCAAATTATTAAAGTGGTTCTGCTCAGGAAACTCCAAGCGTTGTTTAACAGTGTGAAAAAGCTCACCCTGCTGCTTTTTAGCCGGGACAGGAGGGGTAATGCACAATACTTCAAAAATGTGAGCCAACAGCCTATCAGTATCATCAGGAGACCATGGATTTTCCCCAAATGGAGACCCAGTACCACCATAAATCTCCTGCTGTTCCTCAGAGGACTCCGAATCAGAGAAGAGTTCCCCCTCTTCTAAGGGGTAATGACCAGACAGAGTGTAATGTCCCTCATCCTCAAAAGGAAAAAGGGAAACAGCGGGGGTTAGGTGTCGCTTCTTGCAAGAAGCCTTGCGGGGGACAGGCCCCGTAATGTGCCTTTCCAGGCTGGCCACCCGCATAGCCAAATCATAATGGTATTCCCCGCTAGAATGTCCCTCGCTGGGGGTCAGAGGCAGGCGCAGGGGGGGTAGGAGATGCAGAAGGAAGTGCAGAGCTGGGAAGCGAGGCAGGCAACCCAGACTGCAGCGCAAGTACCTTCTGCGCGCAGGGCACACATAGCCTGACATTGTCACTCACAGGGGACACCCCACACACAGCACACAGCTGGGCTTGTCCCGAAGGAACCCCAAGCATATTATCCCTGGAAGCCTCCATATGGTGATTAGAGTGGGCACACAGGCCAGCATAGGGTTAAGGCTAGCAAGAGCCACCCGGGATGCCCCCAAACCCCGCTAGGGAAGGTGGGAGATGGAAGGGAAGAGGGCCGGGAAAAAACCAAAGCGCTAATGACAGCGCAGTAAAATACAAGGTGAATGTCGCTGCCAGCCGCGGGCGCCCACAATACAAAGTAAAAAAAGACAAAAACTAATGTAGGCACCACCGCCTACCCCCCCCCCCCCCCCCCCGAGAGCTCCCCAGGGAGAGAGCGAGGTGGGGAAGAGCAGCAGCAGGCGCACCCAAGGCATGTCTTAACTAGGGGGGAGGGGGGGCAGTGGAGGGGCATCCCACAAGGCTCACCATAAGCCTGAACCGCCTACCCTTGTAGGTGCAGGGATTGCGGATGGAGCAGCGCTCCTCAAGCACCTGACCCTGGTTCTGTCCTACCTTCACCCGAACCAGTCAGCCGAGGCTGGGAGGCAGTGGGTCCAGAACGGTCGCAAATAGTCCTGCAGGGCAGCAGGCTGGTAAGCCCCACTCGCCTGCGTAATATAGAGAGCCATCTTCTATCTTCGCAGTCCAGACTGCAGAAGGAAACTGGGAATTTGTGGGAGGTTCCTGTCCTTTTATAGGGTCGGGAGATGCCACAAGTCTTTTCTGCAGTCCACTGCGCCACCTTGTGGCGGATATCCCAAGCGTAAAGAATTTAGTGAAACAAGACATGCTGTATACTTGGAAAAGTGCCAAAAAAGGCTTGGCCCCACTGTCACATGTACTACCCTTGCCTGTTTTTTAGGGGATGCTGGGGGGGGGGGGGCAGATGTGTGTAGGTAGAGGGGTAGGTGAAACTTTTGCCGAATTAGACAGGAGTGAGCCCTGCGACCTTGCAATCCAGTAATGGTGGACAGGAGAGCTGGGTGTGCCACTTTGCCTAGGTGTGTCAACAACTCCAATCTGTCGGCCTGCAGAGCTGGGGCTGACAGGTTGCAGAGCTGTGTCAGCGAGCCAAATCCGACAGTACTAGTGGAGGGGAGAGCTCGGTCCACCACTTTGCCTAGGTGCGTCACATGAATTAATCAGCATACGGCAGGCCATTCAACATAATACTACTTCCTGTTTTTTACAGGTGTTTTTATGGATATTGGGTAAGGCTGAGGCAAAAAAAACAGACTGTTATGGGGCTCAGGATGGAAGGTGAACACATAATTTCCCTTTCTGATTATAGGTGCACTTTAACAAAACATGCTTAAAGTGGACCAACACCCAGGATTTTGACTATCCTGGGTTTTGGTCCACTTCGGTGGGGCACCCCGATTGGGGGTGCCCCGTTGTCTGAAACCCCCCAGAAAGCCCCAAAAAACTCACCTCTCCCCGCTCCCACGTGACCGCGCCAGCCAATCACAGCGCTCAGAGCCGCTGTGGTATGCGCGTCCAAGGCCGCCTGGACGCGCATACCAGCTCAGCTGGCTCTGAGCGCTGGAGGCCGCGTCTCGTGCTTCCCTCTAACAGGGAGCGCGCCTGCACCGGCCATTCACAAACGGCCGACGCGGGTGCGCGCCCTGCTAGAGGGAAGCATGCGCCGATGGAACGGGGCTGAGGTAAGGTTTGTGGGCCTCCTGGGGGGTTCCTCCCCACGGGACATCCCGATTTCGGATGCCCCGCGGGGAGGGATCTGATCGGTCCGGGAATCTTATAGATTTCCGGGCCGATCCCCCCTGGGTGTTGGTCCACTTTAAGGCAGGGAGCAGCAGGCCAAGCTGAGGTGGGGTAAGGTGTAGGAAAAGAAGTAAGAACACAGAAAAGAAGGTGACAGTGTGGGGAGTACAATGACATGGGATGACCTTCAAGGAACCAACAGGAAGAAGGTAAGTCACAAGACAGTCGTGCACATTACATGAGATGCCCCACCAGGAACCAACTGGAAGAAGGTAAGTCACAATACAGACAGGAACACTACATGGGATGCCCCACCATGCACACTACATGGGATTCCCTGACAGGAACCAACTGGGAGAAAGTAAGTCACATTGCACAGAGGCACACAAACTTGGGATTGCCCCAAGGTGGGGGGCAGCAACGCGAGCATGCAGACGAGCATTCACAAGTTTACGGTTCCTGAGTTCACTTCTGCAAAAAAAACAAAAAAACAAGCAATCACGGCGATGCTCCAAACATTTGAAGACATGAGTATAATTGTTTTCTCGCCCTCTGTGCCAAATCAGATATGTAACGTAGAAACCCTCGTTCTGCCAAGCAGTGGATAACTTTACCATAAACTATGTAAACTGATTCAAAAGACACAAATTAATAACATCCCCAAATGCCTGAAGGCCTGTCCTGAGATATATAACATAACAAAAATTTTTTTAGCAGAACCAATAAATATTTCTAAGGCAACATTAGCTAACCTTTTGCTGTAGCTGGACACCTGCCAAGCCATTTTCCAAAAATATATATAAACTTGACCAGCTGCCATTACGCTCCTCCATTGCATGTAGCAAATACAAGACCCCGAAGTGTGGATCTGAAAAAGGCTACTGTATATAACCCTGGCAATGATGCTTGACCCCCAGCAGCTCCGAACCAAGCTCCATCTTAAGAAACCTCACCAAGGCACCCTGCAACATAATGTAACACAAGCTTGAGAATAAATTATGGGTGGCCAATGCCTTGCCCAAAAGCCCTGGTTATGTGACCTGATGCCCTGCCAAAACAATTTGTCGTCAACAGTCAATCCACCTGACAATGTTCAGGCCAATTTTCGAGGAGGAGGGGCAAGGATCAGGTAAGAAAACCAATGCTTATGGTGGGTATTAGCTATCAGAATGAGCTGCGGTCAACTATTTTGTAAAAAATGGGACTCTATTTTGCAAGTCAGTATACGAGAATAAGATAGGCAAGCAACCTTGGGAAAAGTATTTATCCAGATAATATTAGTAGATAGACTGAAGATAGAGAATGAATTAAAAAGAAAAGTGAAACATGTTTCTTGTGGCCCACAGATATTATGCATTTGCTATCAAGACCAATGAGTTTAATACAAGCAGTTTTTACTACGAAGCCTGTACACCAAAATCTAAAAGAGAGAAGTGACCTCAGTACACACATAACTCTGGGCATGTTACCTCAGTAACAGCCATAGCAGCAGTGTTGTGTGTTTGCAGGGCTCAGACCCGGTGTACCATTGCCAATAGCAACAGATTAGACGTAGGGGAAACTGCTTCCAAAACCAACATATGCTTACATAAGACAAAAAAATACTTGATCAGCTCAGCACCTTGAGGACATTCTTCTTTGCCCACACAAAAAAAATTACACTTTCAAAATCACCACTGAAAGTGGACATTACCTTTAACCTTTTAAATGCCAAGCACGTAAAATCTAGTGTCAGCTCTGTAGATTTTATGTGGCTGGCATTTCCCCCTTTAAAAAAAGCTCACCTCTGCCAAGGTACTAGCATCAGAGGTTCTCCTCTCCATCCACATAGCCTCCGATCGGCGACCAGGGGCCTCTTATACCAGCGAGTGTGCTGATGTCCGCTCACTCCCTGCAGCAAGAGTGTGCAATAGAAGCAGGACAGGGGACACCAATCCTTTGCCCTGCTCCTGACGCTCACTTACGGCTGAAAATCAAATGCTGTGGGACATCACTCCAGTGATGGAAAGAGGAGTGGGGGGGTGGGGGGGGGGGAGTATTAAAGGACTTTCTAATGTGTGTTTTTTTACATTTAACCCTTTGTGAACTGGTAAGTGGTCCTTGAGAGCCCTATACCAGTTCAAAGGGCAGGAGGGGCTGGACAGAAGAATCTGATCCAAGCCCTGGTCTACCATTCCCCATAGTTGGTGCCCAACTAAGGGAGCTCATACCCTACACTGCTTTTTTGAAATTAGGGGTTTAACTTTTTAAAAATGTGTGGGGTATCCCACCCCACTGAAAAAGGAGGCCCGCACAATTTTTCTTTGAAGGGTTTAACCCTTGATAGTGAGCATATTAGTTGTAATCAATTTCAGTTTTGGGTCTCCCGGGCAGGAATGGGCGTCTACCAATACATATGCTGCACCGTTGTAATTGGGAGGAATGTGGGTTTTACATGAAATATGATTTTCTTAAAATACTTTTATTTGAAAAATGCTAAAAAAAATATTTTTACATTTCACCCCAAAATATTGAGAAAGCACTGAAAACATTCCAAACAAGATATTTCATGTTGAAACACAAACTCTGCTGAAAAAGAATTACGTTTGGTAGAGCTCCCTTCAAAAAGCACACTTAAACATATATAGTGCAAAATGCTAAAAGATGTCTGGCAACAGGAGGTGACAAAATCTCTAGGTAGGCATACACTTAAAGGGTTAAAGGTACATTCTAGATATAAGGTTAAGTTAGCCTGCTTCCTTCTCTCTGGTGCTGGCTGTCAGGAGTTGAGCTAAATCTTTGATTTAGCCTTCTCAAATAATAGTGAACTCCATCCCTTCTGCAGGGCCTCCTCAGCAGCTGAGAATGACTCATCTATGCATCTTTTGGTGTGGGTCATGCTAAAGAAAGTGCACCAACTTTCAAACCAGACCATTTTCCCCACACAAGAGTGCCAGATGCGTATTTCAGATTTGTGTGCAAAAAACGTAAAAAACACAAAGCAGATTGTGATGCACAGAAAACTACACAGTTCACATCTCAGTGTAGATTGCAGTTTACTTTAGCAAACCTACACACACTTGGAGAAAAGTGGACATTGCTTTACACATGTTACAATTATTGTAGTCCAGGATGTACACCGACAAATGCATGGTCGTTTGCATCCCACGTACGCATGATAAAGGTAACTGTTCAAATGTTGTGTACCGCGGTGTGCACCAGGAAAATCTGCTAAAACGGAAAGAAATCAATTTGACATTTTGCACTACTGTACCCCCCCCCCCCCCCCAAAAAAAAAAAATACAATTCTGTGAAATACTCACCTGTAGAATTGGTATTATACGCATACAGTACGTCCTGCTCCATCTATAATAATTACACATGGGTAATACTCCGCCAGAGGGCGCTGTTCACTGCAGACATGCAAAAACAGGCCCCTCCCGGCCCTTCATATACCCAGGGACCTCCCACAAATCCCCAGTATTGAAAAGCAGTGAGAAAAGAAGCCGGGAGAAACCAACCACCAACTGGTAACAATAGTAATGATAACAATCACCATACAGGGGATCCAGAAAAATGTAAAACCAGGGTGGGGTGGAGCAGGACGTGCTGTATGCGTATAATACCAATTCTACAGGTGAGTATTTCACAGAATTGTATTATTCTAGGCATACAGCACGTCCTGCTCCATCTATAATAATTACACATGGGACATCCAATAGCAGTGTCCATAAAGTAGGGTGGGATCCCCCAAAACAAGGCACAGCGGACAGTAAAGGCACTGTCACCTGCAAAACGTGCAACCAGGTATGACATGAGCAGAGGCTCTAATGTCAATCTCATAACAAGACCTTTGAAAGGTATGAACAGAGACAAGCAACAGTCTAGTAACTTATTCAACAGAAAAAACCTGGTGCTGAAGGGCCAATGGTACCCAAACACCAATATAACTGAATAAAATGAAAAAGGGAGATTCTTCCCCCTTAAAGGAATAGGCCAGTGTAACGGCCCAACCAGCCCACAGGCAACAGAAGCCTTGTGGAAAACTTAGAACTCTCCCAAGGGGAATGAGAACTGGTCACCCGTCAAAAGGCGGGAATACTGACCCCTTCATTAGCAAGAAGCCGAAAGCTTTACTCAGGACCAGAAGGCATCCAAGTAAGATCAATCCAAAGGGCGCAGTGGCCCTGGAAGCAAGCGATATCAGGCGCATACATAAGGAGGCGCCCGCAGACCCCAAGGGCATCAGTTCCCCTAAGGGACAAGAAACCATCAGGAAAATTGCAACACCTGTTGAGGGAATGTAGACCCTTAACATTAGCATTATTAAGAATAAGGTCCGTAGTTAGACTAAAAGGACTTAAACAATGATCATAAAAACACCACTTGGGCAAAGAGGTCCGGCATAAGACGGAATACCACCACGGCATGGTGTGCATATAGATATATGTATATATATGTCGAGCCAAGGCCAAGTAATCAGATCCACCTTCTCAGGCACACGTCTGACTGAGGCAGGAGCCCCCAGAGAAGCGTCTTGGACTACAAAGCAGCTCAGACAGCATCCAGCATAAGTCCCAAGGGAAAATCCGCAGGGCAAACAGAATGAAAAATAGATCCCAACAGGAACCACAGAAACTACTTGGGAGATGCCCATGAGCAAACCCCAAGAGAATTCCTCACAAGGAAGACAGAACCAGACTCCTACAGGAAGACAGCCAGGACAGAACCTGGACCTTCAGAGTACCTAGATGGGGAGCCAACCCCAGTCTATGCTGTAAAGACTCTAGAACCCTGGGAACCAAGAACGTCCAACAGGTAAGAGACCAAAACTCATGCCAATCAGTATGGGTACACCATGAACCACAATAGACGGAGGAAGAGGAAGCTTGCTCCTAGCCCCCCATATACCAAGTCACCCAAAAGATAAGCCCGTCTCCAAGGGGTAAAGGGGGCAGAACCGCACTCCTGAGAGAGCGTACAGGTCAGCAGAAGCATCTGCGAACCACAGTTCATAAGGCCACCCAGGCCATCAATCTCACGGGTCTCTCTATCAGCACAGCTGTGCGCAGAACCCCACATAGTAGGGTGAACGAAGAGAAGGCATATCTGTCCCAAGACAGAGATGTCATATAGGGACTACCTGTGAGAGTAGAATTGCCAGGCCTACCATAGGCCAGCGTGGCCCAGACTGCCTCATACTGTTGAGGGAAGGAGGAAGGTTACTATAGAGGCATAGCCCCATACTGTTAAGGGCAACCTGTAAGTAAGCCCCAAACTCTGTAGGCCCAGTACGGCCTGCACCAATTCTTGAGGGAAAAACAGGGGCTAGAAGCACCCTGACAATCACTGAGAGGGACCGCCCAGCAAAAGCTATCCTGTGTCCAGGGGAACTACCTCCTGGAACCACCAGAAGGAGAAGGTACATTCACAAACAGGCCCCAAATAGTCGTCGTCCTCTGAAGGGAAGGCCAGTGAGAGCCTTTTTCGTAGCATCGTCAGCACCCCACTGTCGCAGCCAGACCAGGCGGCGAATAGCTACCACAAGGGCAGAGGTTCTAGCACACATCTTAATGGTGTCATCCAGCGCTGAGAGGATGAACTTCACAAACTCATCACAGCGCATTAAACACCCCTCAGGGGAGGTCCTCAGGCCGGTGGGCAAGTACTTTTCTAACAAGAGTCCTGGCGGCCACCGCAGTGATGACCGCGGCACAGACCGGCGCAGAGCCGTCCCTGCGTGGGAAGCCAGTCTGTCAATGCGGTCCTCAGCATCCCGAAGGGTACGGTAATAAGGAGCCGTCATATAATCGGTGCATCCACCACAAGAGGTGCTGACCAAAAATTAACCACATCAGGAGGGAAAGGGTACTTCCAATCCCAGACCCCTGGGACCCCTTTAAGTTTACAAGGCGATTCCCATTCTTGGGATATAAGATTCTGGAAATGATCCTGTTCCAGGAATTCCAAGCGCGGCGGCGCTGTGTGGAAACTCTCCTTCTTAGGCTTGGGAGCCTCTCCAGGAGGGGAGATTGACAAAACCTCAAAGATCTTAATAAGAATTTCATCTGTGTCACACAGGCCCCAAGAACCGGGCCCAGAATCATCACAGCTCCCGGGCATCTCATCCGAGGAGCCCGAATCTGAGAATAGCTCACCTTCCTCAGAAGGATCAAGGTCCTGCATATCAGCAGAGTCATTGGTATCGTTAGGAACCGGAGAGCCAGGAGGCGTCAGGGACCGCTTCTTTCCAGGGCCCATACGCTCCGCCAATCCAGACAGCACCTGCTCAGCCGTAGCCAGCACACGCGGCACGGCTTGCAGGTCATCCCCGCTCGAGTGAGACTCATCAGGAGTGAGGTTTAGGTCCGGGGAGACGGGTGTATTGAAGGGAGGTGCAGCCACTGGCAAACCTGATTGCAGGGTCAGTGCCTGTTCAGCACACGGTCCGCAGACCCGTGCTCTGTCAGCATCAGCATGGGGCTGACCACACACAGCCGGTCATGTCCCAGAGGGACCCCGGGTACATAATTCTGAGATGCCTCCATATGGTGATTATCTGAGCAGTATGCCCGCAGGGATTTACACAATAGGCAACCCTGGATGCCCCAAGACCCGCTAGGAAGTGGGAGAATTTGTTATGTGGACCCGCTGTAATATATGTGAGGCCGGAAGAAGCCACCGAAGTCCTGGCGTCTGAAAGACATAATGGGACAAGAGGGATGGTGTCAGTGCCATGCGCAGCCGAATAAACACATAGAACAATGCCACCCCGCAGGGCACTTACATGACCAAGGGAGGAGGCGGACCCTACCACGCGCGCGCGGGAAGATTGACAAAATGGCGCCAAGCGAACCTCGAGGGGCGGGCCATACCAGGCTGTAACGCGGAGCGCGTCATGCCGAGTCCCCGCCTCCCCCAAAGAGCGCGAAGCTCTAACCAACAGAGATAAGGAGGACAGTAATGGATAGAAAGCGCATGCATAAAGATGCTGTCACGCTGGAAATGATGCTGCCGACTGGGCAGTTGTTAATGAAAGAACAAACGGCTCGCAACTGTATAGCAGGAGCGCGACACTGACACCCGATTATAATAAAAACTAAAGGCCTTAACGTGAAATATTGCACTAGGACTGCCACACATAAACCCCCCCCCCCTTTCTTTTCCCCCGAGTTACGGGAGGAAGCGAGGGAGAAGCGGACCAGCGTCCAGTGGACTAAATCTGTGAGGGGCACGGGCAACAATGCGGGAGGGGCATCCACTAGAGGCTCACCATCTGCCTAACCGCCTACCGTATGGTGGGGGATTGCGGTGGAGCGTGGCTCCGTTCAGCACACAAGGTGCTGCCTACCTTCACCCGACCAACACAGCCCAGGCTGGGAGGCATATTCTTCCAAAGAGGACGGGTGGAAATAGTTCCGCAGGGCCTCGGGCTGTAAAGCCCCGCTCGCCTGCGAGAGCGTGATATCTTCATGTCTTCGCCGTTCAGCACTGCAGAGAAATCTGGGGATTTGTGGGAGGTCCCTGGGTATATGAAAGGCCGGGAGGGGCCTGTTTTTGCATGTCTGCAGTGAACAGCGCCCTCTGGCGGAGTATTACCCATGTGTAATTATTATAGATGGAGCAGGACGTGCTGTATGCTTAGAATATATATATATATATATATACATACATATGGCAAACTGCTATTGCTAAAGTCTTATCATATGTTATTTTGTTTGGCAATTTTAACATTGTAAAAATATGAGAAGTAAAAGTATACGTAAAAGTACACCTGCCAAAATATGGTGCACTTCTCAGTGAAGACTTTATTTCAAGCCCAAAAAATTGCACAGTGTGCACCAGTTTGCTCAAGTGTGCTTGTGCTCAAGGTTTTTAGAATTCGCATGTTCACCGATGGGAAATTAAAAAAAAAAATGTTGCCCTTTTTTGGTGGTAAAAAGCTCACCGAGATGCCGGATTGCAATTTAAACCCAAACAGGTGCAAGTTAAATTTGCTTAAGCAAATTAATTTTGGTGACTGAGAGAAATGAGTCAGAAGAACATTTTTCTTTAAAGGGTTAGTCAGGGAATGCAAAGTGCTGGTGAATGAAAGAGGCATAACCTGGCAGCCAGCATGGGGTAAGCATAACACAGACTATTTTAATCATTTGCCTGGAACGTCCTTTTAAAACCAGATCCGAACAGGTAGCCAGTTTCAGGACATGTGCTTGCCTTGGATATTCACCCAGGCTAGGGTTAGTTGATGTGGACATCACACCTAAGAGTTATGAAGACATTATGAGTTGGAAAAAGACCTGACCCAGAAGGTTTAGCAGATTGTTTTTATAAAAAGATGCCAGAAAGTTATCCCTTACCCAGTGATCTTGTTTAGCCATGATAAAAAGGGCTAGAATTTAGAATATGAGATACTTAGGGTATGGGCTGCTGCCAACCATGACACCCATGGAGCAGTTTGGAGGTTAGGTGCCTTTCTCAGAAGCATTTCAGTCAGGTCCCACCAGCCGCACCACAAAGGGTGGGTGCTGTGTGAGTTAAGATTAAGAGAAAAAAATACAATTCTGTGAGACACTCACCTGTAGAATTGGTATTATAAGTATACAGAACGTCCTGTTCCAGAGTATTCCTTACACATGGGTTATGCATCCACAAGATAGCGCTGGACTGCAGAAAAAGACTTGTGGCTCCTCCCAGCCCTATATAAAGCCAGGAACCTCCCACAAATTCCCAGTATTGACAAGCAGTTACACAAGAAGCCAAGGGAAACAATAATAACAAAATTCCAAATGAACATTAGAACAATCACCATACAGAGGTAACAAAGGATAAAGATAACAAGGGTGGGATGGAACAGGACGTGCTGTACACTTATAATACCAATTCTACAGGTGAGTGTCTCACAGAATTGTATTATTCCAAGTGGGCCGATTGAACCACTGCCGCCTGCAGAACTTTGCGGCCAAAAACAGAGTCACCTGAGGCCCTAACATCAACCTTGTAAAACTTAGAAAAAGTATGAACAGAGGACCAAGTAGTGGCCTTGCAAACTTGTTTAACAGAAGCTTGGTGCTGAAAAGCCCAAGAGGCACCAATAGCACGAGTAGAATGAGCGGTAAGGCGGAAGAGAGGCTCCTTCCCCTTAGCAGAATAGGCTTGTACCACAGCCTGACGGATCCACTTGCTGATAGTGGATTTAGCCGGAGGCAAACCCTTCCTAGGTCCAGAAGGGAGAACAAAAAGAGCATCAGTCTTCCTGAAGGATTCAGTAGCTACCAGATAAAACTTTAAAGCCCTGACCACATCCAGATAATGTAAGACCCGCTCCTTAGGGTTACTAGGATTAGGGCACAGAGAAGGTAAAACAATGTCCTGATTGAGATGAAAAGCAGACACAACCTTAGACAGAAAATCTGGCTTAAAATGAAACACCACCTTGTCCTGGTGACGCTCAAAGTAAGGAGGTGTGATGGAAAGCGCCGCCAACTCAGAAACACGCCTAACAGAAGTGATAGCCACCAGAAAGGCTACCTTAAGAGTCAAAACAGGCAAAGCAGCATCACGCAGAGGCTCAAAAGGAGGACCCTGCATGGCAGATAAAACCAAGTTCAAATCCCAGACTGGTAACATAGGCTTACATGGCGGGCGCACGTGAGTAACCCCCTGGAAGAAGGTCTTAACCAGACGGTGATTGGCAAAAGATCTTTGGGAGAAAATAGCCAAAGTTGACACATGACCTTTGAGGGTACTAAGTTGTAGGCCCAAGTCCAAACCATGTTGCAGGAATTCCAGAATCCTGCGAATAGAAAACACACGACAGGGAAGCAACTTAGACTCACACCAGGCAATGTAAGCATGCCAAACCCTATAGTAGATAAAGGACGAGGACCTCTTCCTAGCCCGAATCATGGTATTAACAACAGAGGCAGGAAGCCCCTTTCCCCATCAAAATGGAGGTTTCAGCAGCCAGGCCGTCAAAGCCAGCGCCTGTAAGGTGCCCCTGAGTGAGCGGGTCTGGATCCTTGGGCAGGGCGTATTGATCTACTGCCAACTGCACGATGTCTGCGAACCACACCCTTCTTGGCCACCAGAATGGTTGGCACCCCTTCCTGGGCTATCTTGGCACAGCACCCTGCCCAGCAGAGGAAACGGAGGAAACACATAGAGGAGCCGAAAGCTCTTCCAAGACATCGCTAGAGCATCCATGGCTAAGGCCAGAGCCAGAGGGTCCTGGGACAGCGAGACAAAGACTGGAAGCTTGTGATTGTGACGGGACGCAAACAGATTCACATCTGGCTGACCCCAGCGGTGGCACAGGGAGCGAAACACCCTGCTGCTGAGGGACCATTCTCCCAGACGAGACGTCTCCCTGCTCAGGGAGTCTGCCTCCAGATTTTCCACCCCCGGGATGTACACTGCCGAGATGCAGGGAAGGTTCTCCCCTGCCCAGGACAGTATCAGGGATACTTCCTTGAGGGCCCTCTTGCTCGGGGTCCCTCCCTGATGATTGATGTAGGCAACCGCTGTCTGGTTGTCTGAGCGGATCTGAACAGCCCGACCCCGGAGGTGTGGAGTCAATTGAGCAAGAACCAACCTTATCGCCCTCAGTTCCAGAATGTTGATAGGAGTATGGGCCTCCTGAGGGCCCCACTGACCCTGGAATTTCAGGATTTCCAGAAGCCCCCCCAACCTGTCAGACTGGCATCTGTGGTGACAGTCTCCCAGCAAGGGGACAGAAAGGTTCTGCCCACCAACAGTTTCCTTGAGTCCAGCCACCACGAGACCGCCTGGCCAGAGGGGGCAGAACAAACACCTGATCCAGGGACACAGGGTCCCGATCCTATACTGACAAGAGGTGAAGTTGAAGAGGTCTCATGTGAAACTGAGCGGATGGAACCGCCACAAAGCAAGACACCATCAGGCCCACCTGCTGCATCCCCTGCCGGATGGAGGGATGAGGGCAAGCCAGAAGAAGCTGGGCCTGAGCTTGAAGACTCTCCACCTTCTGCTGAGGGAGAAAAATCTTGACCTGAGATGTATCCAGAGTCATGCCCAGAAAGGACCTCACCTGGGACGGGGACAGGGAAGACTTGGGATGGTTGATCACCCAGCTGAAGGACTCCAGAGTGGACACCACCAACTGGGTATCCAGCTCGGCCTGATGGAAGGACTGAGACGTGATGAGAATGTCGTCCAAATAAGTGAGGGTGCGAATGCCCCGAGATCTCAGCAGAGCCATCACGCCCGCCAGCACCTTGGTGAATACCCTGGGAGCCGAGGTGATACCGAAAGGCAAGGCCACAAATTGGTAGTGCTGATCCTCCAGAGCGAACCTGAGGAATTTCTGATGACCTGGAAAGATTGGTACATGAAGGTAAGCGTCCCTGATGTCTACAGAAGTCATGAAGTCGCCCGTGCGCAGAGAATTGACAGCTGAGCGTAGAGTTTCAATGCGAAAATGCTTGAATCTGACAATCTTGTTGAGACGCTTTAAATCCAGGATGGGCCTGAGGGACTCGTCCTTTTTGGGGACAGTGAAAAGATTGGAATAGAAGCCTCTGCCCCTTTCCCGGAAAGGCACCGGGCAGATGACCCCCAGAAGGTTTTGGACAGCAAGGCACAGGCCCTGAGCTGACAGGGGGTTTTGAGCCATCTGGGATTTGATGAATCTTGGGGGTGGCCAGGCTGCAAACTCTATCTTGTAGCCGGAGGACACTACCTCCTGAATCCACCGGTCTGAGACGTGAAGCCTCCAGACGTGAGCAAAGAGCCGAAGCCGCCCCCCCACCCAGATGGGTGAGGGTGCCCCTTCATGCCTGAGGGGGCTTGGGACCCCAGGAGAGGCCAGGGTGGCCATGTCCTCTGCCCCTGCCCCAATAGTCCCCGCGTGCTCCAGCAAAGGAAACTCCTCGACCAGCCCTGGAAGCATGAAAGGAGGGGAGAGAGGCACCAGTCCCCCGAAAGGACCGAGATGGCCTCCTGCGCTGAGGTAACCTACCGCCCCTTGCAAACAGTTCCAAGCGTTCACCAAAGAGGCGCAGCCCTATAAAGGGAAAACCAGTGAGAGCCTTCTTAGCCGCATTATCAGCTACCCACTGACGCAGCCAGACAGAGCGGCGTAATGCCACCAAAAGAGCAGAAGTCCTCACACACATTCTAATGGCATCATCCATGGCAGCGAGGATGTAATCGACAAATTCACAGCAAAGCAGGAGAGACCTATACTCTTCTACTCCCGCATCATCAGAGACCCCATCTAAAAGACTCTTAAAGTGGACCAACACCCTGAGGTGATCGGCCCGGGAATCTATAAGATTCCCGGGCCGATCACCTCACACACCGCGGGACATCCGAGATCGGGATGTCCCGCGGGGTGTAAACCCCCGAAAAACCTTACCTCTCCAGCCGCTGCTTCCGCCGCCGCCGCCTCACTCGCGCTCGTCTAGACGTGCGCGCGCCCGCGCCGGCCGTCTCTGAATGGCCGGCGCGGGCGCGCACACGTCAAGAGTGACGCGCGGGAGGCGCCGACGGGCAAGCTGCTTGTCCGTCGCTGTCAATCAGCTTGTCCGTCCGCGGTGAGGTACGTTTTTTTGGGGCTTTCTGGGGGGTTTCACACAGCGGGGCACCCCCGATCGGGGTGCCCCGGGGAAGTGGACCAATACCCAGGATAGTCAAAATCCTGGGTGTTGGTCCACTTTAAGCAGCCCTTTAATAGCTATAGATGTAATGGCAAAAGCACACAAGCTTGCTAGGCCGTTCCCATTCCTTGAGCACCAGATTATTAAAGTGAGATTGCTCAGGGAACTCCCAGCGTGGCTTAACCGTATGAAAAAGCTCACCCTGCTGCTGCGGAGCCACTGCAGGAGGAGAAGTACAAAGTACTTCAAATATATGACTCAACAACCTGTCAGTATCATCTGGGGACCACGGGTCTTCCCCAAAGGGAGACCCGGTACCGCCATACATCTTAGGTTGTTCCTCAGAGGATTCTGAATCAGAAAACAATTCCCCCTCCTCAAGGGGGTTGGGTGCCAGACAGTGAGTAAAGTCCCTCATCCACTACAGGGAAGAGGGAGGCAGCGGGAGATAAATGCTACTTCTTGGCAGAAGCCTTACGTGGGGCAGACCCAGTAATATGTTTTTCAATGCTGGCCACCCGTGCAGCCAAATCAGATTGAGAATCCCCGCTAGTATGCCCCTTGCTGGGGGTCAAATGCAAGCGTGGGGGGGTAGGTGAAGCCAGAGGGGGGCCAGCGTGGCTCGCATCACCCGAGCCCGTAACAGACAACCCAGATTGCAACGCAAGTACCTGCTGGGCACAAGTTACACATACCCTGACATCATCACTTATAGGGGATACCCCACACGCAACACATAGCCGAGCTTGTCCTGAAGGAACCCCAAGCACATTATCCCCAGAAGCCTCCATATGGTGATTTGATTGGCACAACCGACCAGTATAGGGTTAATGCTAATGATAGCTACCCGGGATGCCCCAAGAGCCCGCTAGGGAGGTGGGAGATTGTCAGGGGGAAGAAGGCCGGGAGAAACAACAGTGAAGTTCAATCCGCCTGAAAGACATAAATGACATCCTCCTAAGTAAATACAAGTGCAAAGATATATAGAAAGAATACAATTCTGTGAAATACTCACCTGTAGAATTGGTATTATAAGTATACAGTACGTCCTGCTCCAGATAGATTACTTACACTTGGGTTATCCTCCGCCAGATGGCGTTGCACTGCAGAGACATGTAAAAACAGGCTCCTCCCGGCCCCTCAAATACCCGGGACCTCCCACAAATCCCCAGCATTGAAAAGCAGTGAATGAGAAACCGGGAGAATATAACCACCCAAACTAGTAACTATAACAATGATAACAAGCACTATACAGGGGATCCAGAAAAATGCAAAACCAAGGGTGGGGTGGAGCAGGACATATTGTATACTTATAATACCAATTCTACAGGTGAGTATGTCACAGAATTGTATTATTCTTAGTATACAGTACGTCCTGCTCCAGATAGATTACTTACACTTGGGACATCCAATAGCAGTGTCCATAAAGTAGGGTGGGATCCCCAGCAAAAAGGGTAACAGCAGACAGTTGAAACCACTGCCGCCTGCAAAACCTTTCGGCCAAAAACAGCATGAGCTGAGGCCCTAACATCAACCTTGTAAAACTTTGAAAAGGTATGAACAGAAGACCAAGTAGCGGCCATGAAACTTGTTCAACAAAAGCCTGGTGCTGGAAGGCCCAAGAGGCACCAATAGCACGAGTAGAATGAGCAGTAAGGCGAAAGGGAGGACTCTTCCCCTTAGCAGAATAGGCCTGAATCACGGCCTGACGGATCCATTTGCTAACAGTAAACTTGGCAGGAGCCAAACCCTTCCTGGGCCCAGAAGGGACCACCACAAAAAAAGCATCAGTTTTCCTGAAGGACGCAGTGACCACCAGGTAATACTTCATACACCTGACCACATCCAAGGAATGCAAAACCCTCTCTTTAGCATTGCTAGGATTAGGGCACAAAGAAAGAAGAACAATATCTTGATTCAAATGAAAGGCAGACACTACCTTAGGCAGAAAATCTGGCTTAAAGCGGAACACCACCTTGTCCTGGTGTCTTCCCAAGTATGGGGGCTGAATAGAAGAGCCACCAACTCAGACACACGCCTGACCGAAGTAATGGCTACCAGAAAGACAACCTTGAGGGTAAGAATAGCCAGAGCAGCATCCTGCATAGGTTCAAAGGGAGCACCCTGCAAGGCAGACAAAACCAAGTTCAAATCCCAAACAGGGACCACAGATTTACGTGGGGAACGCACATGAGTTACCCCTGTGAAAAAAGGTCTTAATCAAAGAATGCTGAGCAAAAAACTTCTGAAAGAAAACAGACAGTACTCTGAAGGGTAAGGTTTCTGTCCTGAGTTGGAGTCCCGACTCCATCCCATGCTGTAAGAACTCCAGAACCCTGGGGACTGAAAACACCCGACAGGGAAGAGACCTAGACTCACACCAGTCAAAGTAGGTACGCCATACCCTGTAATAGATGGAAGAAGAAGTTTTCTTCCTAGCCTTCACCATGGTATCAACCACCGAGGCGGACAAGCCTTTTTCCATCAAGATGGAGGTTTCAGCAGCCAGGCCGTCAAAGCCAGAGTTTATAAATTGGGATGGCGTAAGGGGCCCTGAGTGAGCAGATATGGCACCCCTGGCAGAACGTACTGGTCTACTGCCATCTGCACCACGTCTGTGAACACACTCTTCTTGGCCGCCTTGGGGCCACCAGAATTGCTGGCACCCCCTCCAGAGCAATCTTGCGCAGAACCCTGCACAGCAAGGGGAATGGAGGAAAGACATACAGGAACTGAATGTCCTGCCATGACAGTGCTAAAGCATCCGTGGTCAAGGCCAGAGGATCCTGGGGCAGGGAGACAAAGGCCGGGAGCTTGTGATTGTGAGGGGACACAAACAGATCCACATCTGGTTGGGCCCAACGGTGGCACAGAGATTGGAACACCCTGTTGCAGAGGGACCATTCTCCCTGGCGAAAGGTCCCCTTGCTCAGAGGGTCTGCCAGCAGATTTTTCACCCCCGGAATGTACACCGCTGATATGCAGGGAACATTAGCTTCCACCCAGGTCAGGATCAGAGACACTTCCTGGAGGGCCCTCTTGCTCCGGGTCCCTCCCTGATGATTGATGTAGGCAACTGCAGTCTGGTTGTCCGAGCGCCAACTTAACAGGCAGGCCCTAAAGATGAGTAGTCAAGCAAGCCAGAACTAACTTGATCGCTCGCAGCTCCAAGACATTGATAGGTGTGTGGGCCTCCTGAGGGCCCCACCTCCCCTGGAACCGCAGGGACTTCCAGAAACCCCCCCCAACCTGATAGACCGGCATCCATGGTGACCGTCTCCCAGGAAGGGGCAAGAAAGGATCTGCCCCCAACAGGTTCCTTGAGTCCATCTACCACAAGAGGGCCCTCCTGACCAGGGGGGAGAGCACACAGACCCTGTCCAGGGACGCTGGGTCCTTGTCCCATACAGACAATAGGTGAAGTTGCAGAGGCCTCAAGTGGAACTGAGCATAAGGGACCACTTCGAAGCACGCCACCATCAGGCCCACCAGCTGCATCCCCTGCCTGATGGAGGGATGGCGACAAGCTAGGAGGGACTGAGCCCGTGCAATCAGACTGTCCACCCTCTGCTGAGGAAGGAAGATCCTTGCCTGAACTGTATCCAGATTCATTCCTAGGAATAGAGTGACCAAGGAAGGGGACAGTGAGGACTTGGGGTGGCTGATCACCCATCCAAATTACTCCAGAATGGGCACCACCAGCTGAGTATCCAACTCTGCCTGATGTAGAGACTGGGAAGTGATGAGGATGTCGTCCGGATAGGGAAGCACGCTGACACCCTGACATCTGAGTAGAGACATCACGCCAGCCAGCACCTTGGTGAACACCCTGGGAGCTGAAGTGAGGCCGAAGGGCAAGGCCACAAATTGGTAATGTTGATCCATCAGAGCGAACCTGAGGAACTTTTAATGACCTGGGAACAAAGGAATATGAAGGTAAGCATCTTTGATGTCCACAGAAGTCATGAAATCCCCTTGGCGCAGGGAACTGATGGCAGAGCGCAGAGTCTCCATGCGAAAGCGCCTGCCCTTGACAAAACTTGTTGAGAATCTATAAGTCCAGAATGGACCTGACAGAACCATCCTTCTTGGGTACTGTGAATAGGTTGGAATAACTGCTTGCACTAGCTAGAGTTGACACAGGGTCCTGAGGAATCCGGGACCTGATGAATCTTGGAGGGGGATCGGCAGCAAACTCCAACTTGCAACCGGAGGACACTACCTCCTGAATCCATCGGTCTGAGACATGAAGCCTCCAGACGTGAGCGAAGAGCTGCAGCCGTCCCCCCACCCGGATGGGTGAGGGCGCCTCATCATGCCTAAGGGGGATTGGGAGAGGATTTAGCTTTGGGACCCCAGGAGGAGCCAGGACGTCCACGTCCTCTACCTCTACCCCAGAAATCTCCCCGGCCCCAGGGAAAGCTTCTTGGCAGCATTGTCAGCAGCCCACTGGCACAGCCAAACCGAGCGGCGTATAACCACCACGATGGCCGAAGTTCTGGCACACATTCTGATGGGGTCATCCAATGCTGACAGGACAAAATTTACAAAAAAACATAACAACTGGAGAGATCATTAAACACTTCACAAGGCAAATCATCAGGGGCACTATCAAGCATATTTCAGATAAGGGTTCTAGTGGCCACAGCAGTAATAGCAGAGGCACAGACCGGGCGCAGCGCCGTCCCCACACATGTAAAGGCGTGGGAGGCCAGCTGGTCAATGCGCCGGTCCTCAGCATCCCGCAGGGTAGTGGAATCAGGGGAATGCATGACAGAGGTGTTAGATAGCCCTAGAATCGGGGCATCCACCCCGGGGGGGGGGGGGATGACCAACATTTAGCCACCTCAGCAGGAAAGGGATACTTCCTATCCCAACTCTTTGGAACCCCGGGAAGTCTACTGGGGCGCTCCCATTCCTTGAGCACAAGGTTATGGAAATGTGCCTGCTCTGGTAATTCCAAACATGATTTTGCTGTATGGAAAAGCTCCCCTTTCTTGCCTGGGAGCCTCAACAGGGAGAGAGATAGACAGAACCTCAAAGATCTGGGTCAATAATCTGTCAGTGTCATCCGGGGCCCAGGGGTCAGAGCCAGAAACGTCATGACCTGTTGGTCTCTCATCAGATGAGCCTGAATCAGAACAGAGCTCCCCTTCATCAGACGGGGTATAGCCACACAGATTCAAAAACTCCTCAGTTCCCATAGGGAAAACAGTAACATTAGGCATCAAGTGCCGCTTCTTACCAGGGCCCTTACGCGCTATTCGCAATAATCTGTTCAACAGTAGCCAGTCTAGAAGACACATCAGGCGGAGAATCCCAACTAGTATGCAACTCAACAGGAGTGAAATTTAAGCTTGGGGGAGTAGGTGAAGTGAAACGAGGTGCAGCCACTGGAAGGCCAGATTGCAATGCAAGCACCTGCTCAGCACAGGGTACACAGACCCACGCCTTGTCAGCGTCAGCATGAGGCTGCCCACACGCTACACACAGCCGGTCTTGTACCAAAGGGACCCCGGTAACATTATCCTGGGATGCCTCCATATGGTGATTATTAGGCACAATATACCAGTAGGGATTGATGCTATAAAGCAACCCTGGATGCCCCAATGACCCGCTAGGGAAGTGGGAGTAATAATACAAGGCCCAACTATCAATTACACCGGGCCGGGGGAAGCCAATGGATTCACCCGTCTGAAAGACACAATGGGAAGAAGGGGTGTCAGAACCAAACACACTACAATGAGTATATCACACGTGCGTGTGACCTGACAAAATGGCCCTGAGAGTACCTCGAAGGGCGGGCCAGAGCGAGCGGTGACGCAGGGCGCGCCAAGCCAGGCCCCGCCCCCCCCCGAAGAGCGCGAAGCCCACAGACAAGCAGCCAATGAGAAAGCCGCCGCCCGGCGCGGAACATCCAAATGAAGGAAAAGACGCGCGCGGTGGCGGCATTTGCAATAGTAAAAAAGACAAGTCAGCGCGGCGGCTGACACCACATATACTAGTCAAAAGACATGACAAAACGGCGTATGCACGAATCACGCTACACGCTCACCCACACCCCCCCCCCCTTCTTTCCCTCCCGAAGGCTACAGGGAGAATGAGGGAGGATGGCGGCCCTCTGTACAGGACCCACTGCTACACGGGGCATGGGACAATAATGCGGGAGGGGCATCCATAAAGGCTCACCATCAGCCTATACTGCCTACCCTTTGGTGGGGGGACTGCGGTGGAGCAGCGCTCCATAAGCACGCATAGTGCTGCCTACCTTCACCCGACCAGCGCAGCCCAGGCTGGGAGGCACATCACACGAGGAACGGGTGGGAATAGTCCAACAGGGCCGCAGGCTAACAGCCCCGCTCACCTGCGAGAGAGTGATAATTTCATGTCTTCGCAGTAAGCACTGCAGAGAAATCTGGGGATTTGTGGGAGGTCCCGGGTATTTGAGGGGCCAGGCGGAGGATAACCCAAGTGTAAGTAATCTATCTGGAGCAGGACGCACTGTATACTAAGAATAAACCAGCCCGCAGGGGCACTCACGGACCGCACAGGGAGCCAGCAGCAAACGCAGCAAGGAAGGAAGAAAATGGCGCCCGCAGAGACCATGGTAGCACCGCAGCATCTGAGGCAATGTCGCAGTCCGCGGAGCGCCGTACAAGCGGCAGCGTACAAGCAAAAAGTAAAACATACCCAATTAAAGTGACCACCGCCACCCCCCCCCCCCCAGAGATCTCCCCAGGGAAAGAGCGAGGTAAGGGAGGGTAGCAGTGGCCCATAGTAAAACGTAGGTGGAAGGAGGGGGGCACCTAGAGAGGAATGGTTAAGGCAAAAGCCAGAGTGTAGGCCGGGGCATCCCACAAGGCTCACCATAAGCCTATACCGCCTACCCTGTCAGGCAGGGACTGCAGTAGGAGCAGCGCACCTCAGCACCTGACCCTGGTGCTAACCTACCGTCACCCGAACCAGTCAGCTTAGGCTGGGATGCAGTGGGTTCCGAACGGGTGGTAATTGTCCTGCAGAGCCGCAGGCTGATAAGCCCCGCTCACCTGCGCAGTTAGAGAGCCATCTTCTATCTTCGCAGCCCAGACTGCAGATAAGAACTGGGAATTTGTGGGAGGTTCCTGTCTTTATATAGGGCCGGGAGGAGCCACAAGTCTTTTTCTGCAGTCCAGCGCCATCTTGTGGATGCATAATCCATGTGTAAGGAATACTCTGGAACAGGACGTGCTGTATACTTGGAATAAAAGTATTATGGTAAGTTTACTAAAATTCAAGAGTCTGGTCTGTAATGCGTAAGTGAGATAACCACTGTACTACCTGGACCTGCCACTGGAACCATTAGGTATGTTAAAATTTGGCAGTGACATGAGCGAGAACATAGGCGAGAAAAAGACAATGTAAACCATGTGATGCAGATAAGCGTTAAGACATCGAGTACAGCTTCGACATCTAGGCAGGCTGAGCTGCCTTTCACAAGGTGGGTCATACCAAAAAGACATCCCATAGGGATCAGTTGGACTCCCCCTTTTTTGGTGGAGGAATCACAAGAGTTACTTCACAAGCCTGAACATCTGCTGTCAGATTGAGATGTTGCAGATGTGTAGCTGTGAAGAAATGGTATTCCTGCATTTTTTTCTTGGACCCTAGATCCTCTGAAATTGTGTTGAATCACTGAACAGGCTGAGTGTGGGGAGCTATGTTTACCATTCAGATGCATCTGCTGGATGGTCCGCACCCTTAACACATTACATCCATGTCAATTACAATGGTGTAGATGTAGAGGTGTACTCCTACTAATCCAGCACTCATAGTACTGTCTGTAACCTTGGGCCCCTTGGTGCATTGTCAGTGCAGATGTTGGATCCCTCTGCTTGATCATGTGTGTAGAAGAGCATTAGAACTAAGGCCAAGGCTCACCGCTGTTGGAGAAAAGCCTTTTTGAGTTGGCAAATTGAAAAATGTGAGTCAGGCTCAGCTTCCTTCAATAAGCATACACTAAATTACTTCCCACATACCACCATGCCCAATTGTTAGTTGATGGGGGTGGTACTTGAGCTGGTACCCTGCACTTTTTTTTATGACATAAATGTCCTTACGTCAAACTGTTGCCACTAGGTCCCTGGCATGCCATGGACCCATATCTCATATATAGTCATGTTCCCTCATAGTTGGCAGCGAGTGGGGTGTTTATATACATCATAGTTATTTAGTATTTTATTAATTTTTTTCATACTGTATATCCATCCAAGTCATGATCTTTTGAAAATATTGTCATTAGAAAACACTGGATATGGCTTTTTACTTGTTGCTTACTCCTGCAAGTTAGGCATGAGTGATCGAGTGGGCCATCCATCAACATTAAATGGCGCATACACTAGATTGTAAGCTTGCAAGCAGGGTCCCCATTCCTTTTGTTTCAATGAATACACTTTTTTTCTTTTTTGCTATGTAATTTTTTATTCTGTTTGTTCATAAACCCTCTGATTGTAAAGCACTGCGGAATATGTTGGTGCTATATGAATAAGTATTATTATTATTAAGGTTGAGTTTACAATATGCTTTTGCTTACGCCATTGTGCTAGGGATTAACCGACATTTAAGGGGCAATCAGTATTTGCTACTGAGCTATTGCAAGCACTACCACCACCTCTGGGCAGTGCTTTCACTATGGATAGCCCCAGGGTGAACTTGGCCTAAATCAGGCCATAAAATTCCAGCATATCTTGATAATAATTTCAGAGGGTACTCTGATAAAGGACCTATATCAATAAATCTGGAATAAAGTAAGTGACCTGTCCCTTCTTTACAAGTCTCTGGGAAACGTAATCATGCTACCCATGACAAATGGCAACACAGCAGGTGATCCAGAACTGGAAAAGTCACACTACATGTAGATTTAATATTTAGTTTTTTGGGGTCTACTATTATAACTAGTTCAAAAATAAGTGCATTGATGTGCCTCTAGTCATCACTGCAGCAGTGTGAACAGAAAAAGGGGGTGAGATGCTACAGGCTTAAAGCGTCTCCAGCCTGCCAGCACATAGTGTGACCAGAGAGAACAGGGTTTCATAGCTGCAGAGAGAAGCAGGCAATCAGGACGTCTGAGCAGGGAGTGGGGGGGGGGGGGGTGTTTTCGTTCTTGATCCACTGAAGGTTCATTGAAGGACCAGGTCAGTGGGGTGGGGACTGAAAGCTGAATGAGGAAGTAATTTCCTTACTAAAGAGACTGATAGGAAGAATCAAAGCACTCCAGCCACTTAAAGTGGACCAACACCCAGGATTTTCACTATCCTGGGTGTTGGTCCACTTCCGCGGGGCACCCCGATGTGTGAAACCCCCCAGAAACTCACCTGACCCCGCTCCCACGTGACTCCCTCCACCAATCACCGTCGACGGACAAGGTGAGCGCGCTGCCGCCGCCTCTCGCGTCCCTCTTACGTTTGTGAATGGCCGGCACAGGCGCGCGCCCTGCTAGAGGGATGCGCGAGAGGTGGCGGCGGACCGCGCATGCGCCGTTGGAACGAGGAACAGGTAGGATTTGCGGGCGTCCTGGGGGGTTTCACACAGCGGGGCTGCCCCGCAGGCAGGGAGCTGATCGGCCCGTGAATCTTATAGATGCTCAGACGTCCTGATTGCCTGCTTCTCTCTGCAGCTATGAAACCCTGTTCTCTCTGGTCACACTATGTGCTGGCAGGCTGGAGACGCTTTAAGCCTGTAGCATCTCACCCCCTTTTCTGATCACACTGCTGGCAGGAGGTACTGATCTACTGCCAGCTGCACCACGTCTGCGAACCAAACTCTTCTTGGCCACCTGGGGGCCACCAGAATTGTTGGCACCCCTTCCAGAGCAATCTTGCGCAGAATCCTGCCCAGCAGGGGGAATGGAGGGAAGACATACAGAAACTGAAAGTCCTGCCATGACATTGCTAGAGCATCCGTGGTCAAGGCCAGGGGATCCTGGGACAGGGAGACAAACAGATCCACATCTGGTTGGCCCCAACGGCGACACAGAGATTGGAACACCCTGCTGCATAGGGACCATTCTCCCTGGCGAGAGGTCCCCCTGCTCAGAGAGTCTGCCAGGAGGTTTTCCACCGCCGGGATGTACACAGCTGATATGCAGGGAACATTGGTCTCCGCCCAGGTCAAGATCAGAGACACTTCCTGGAGGGCCCCCTTGCTCTGTGTCCCTCCCTGATGATTGATGTAGGCAATTGCCGTCTGGTTGTCCGAGCGCACCTGAACAGGCAGGCCGCGAAGGTGAGTAGTCAACTGGGTCAGAACTAACCTGATCGCCCGCAGTTCCAGAATGTTGATAGGTGTGTGGGCCTCCAGAGGGCCCCACCTCCCCTGGAACTGCAGGGACTTCCAGAAACCCCCCCCCAACCCGTCAGACTGGCATCCGTGGCGACCGTCTCCAGCCACCACGAGAGGGACTGCCTGACTAGGGGGGAAAGCACAAGGACCTGGTCCAGGGATGCGGGATCCTTGT